>JAGSMR010000111.1:277500-595000 GCA_029286605.1 Sericinus montela | reverse complement strand
ATATATATATATATATATATATATATATATATATATATATATATATATATATATATATATATATATATATATATATATATATATATATATATATATATATATATATATAATCACGCCTATTTCCCGTAGGGGTAGGCAGAAACCACTTCTTTCCACTTGCTACGATCCTTACATACTTGTTTCGCTTCGTCCACTTTTATTATACCCTTCATACATACATTCTCTTCGATTCAGGGTACTCTTGACCTGGCCTTGACCTATGACCGCTTAGAAAATTAAATCCCGAGAAATTTACATACTTTTTGCATTAGAAATACTAGTCATATTATAAAGTCACGATAGCCGTGTGGTTCGGAATTTCGAGTCAGGACACTCGAGTTCGTTCCCCGATCTAACTGAAAACTTTAATGGGCTCACCAACTGTTACGTTGTCCCGAAAATATCTTCTGAAATAATCTGATGGCATTAAGTCTTAGGAATGTAAAATGACTCCAAAAGCTAAAAGAATATTACGATTCTTATTGTGAATATTTCTTAATCATTCACAATACTAGAGTAAACAGGAGTCCAAACAAGTAAGTATTATCGACCCATTATTCACCGGTGACATTTTATCGGACAACGTGACAAATGGTGAGCATGTCGGCGTTTTTATGTACAAGTAAATGATATAAATCGTACAAAAATTTTGTAAAAACTCATTGTTACGAGCTTGGGTAACGACCTCGGGTCTTTGGACTCGAATTCCGATCGCCCAACCACTCGGCTGTAGTGACTTTTTCATTATGGTTTTAAAACGAATGAAATTTTGAATTTCGATTTAAAAAGTAATTTCTTTTCCATAACAATGTGTGGGGGGAAAGACAGTGGGGATTCCCTCTGCCTGTTTCTGGATGTGGCGGTAGGTTGCCTGTGCCCCTTTAACGGAGGGATTCGCGAAAACCCGCGAATCGTCATTTTACCGACGCTAAAAATTAGCTTAAAATTTCATATGTATCGCATGTTACAAGAGGTTTCCCATTAGTGGCTAATTGCCTAGAACTAACCAGCAAGGATCTAGTTTATATAGTTATAACGAATTTAACTTCAAACACTCTGCAGGTTGTGTTGGAACCACGCTAAGACAAGTTACTAGGGGCATGGTACTTATCTTCATAGTTTAGTTTTAGGTTTGACGACCTCCGTGGACGAGTTGCGTAAACACCGGGTTTCAAGGTGTCGCCATCTCGATGTCCCCGGTTCGATTCCCGGTCGGATTAATATAGAAAAACCACTTTTTCTACATTTTCTCGGGTCTGGGTGTTTATGATGCCTTCGTTATTTCCGATTCCCATACAATGTATGTGATGTTATTGTGTATTTATTAGATGTTATCACGTCATCAATAAATAGCATTTTCTCTTTTTTCAAATTTTCTATTCTATTTTTTACTATTTTATCTATGGGAAATAAAACTGCAATTCACATAACTGTCTAACTGAATTGTCTAGACCTCTGACCACCTGGGTTAGTACCACACTCTAACATATTTCTATCGCCAAATAGCAGTGAGAACCAGTTTAATCACCAGCTTGACTCATTTCATCTTAGTCCTTGGCTTTTCCATTGTTTGTTTCTTAGGGATGAAAGGGATTGGAATATTTTCACGCCGACACCAAACGCTACTTACTATACACAGTTAAATATTTTTTACAAATTCATTTTATTGATTATTACTAAATGTTTGTACTACATTATAATAATAAATAATAAAAAATAAAAAATAATAAAACCATAACAAAAACTACATAGCCGGGGTATGGTGTGGATGGAACACTGCTAAAGGATGTGTAGTCGCTCTATTGTGACTGCAAAGCCTGTGTGCCGGTAGGATATGACCTGTCATCCATGTTTAACGTCCAAACGGGCGTAAAACAGGGTTGTGTCCTGTCCTCCTGGCTGTTCCTATTGTATCTCGACAGCTGTTTACAGAAACTGAAAGGTAGTTTTTTGGGTGCGAAATTGGGTGACATGCCATGTTGTATGCCGATGACGCAGTGCTTAATGCATCGTCAGAAGCAGAACTGCAGGCATAAGTCCCCTGTATATGAGAGCAATGTGAAAATCAAGGTCTCCGTTTGAATGTAAAAAAAAACTAAGGTTCTGGTATTTGAGAGGGACGAAGTTAGAAAAAAGTGTGAAATATAGGTAAATCAGGAATGTCTAGAACAGGTGAATGAGATTGTATACTCGAGAAGCGCTTTTAGCCAGGATGGAAGATGTGATATACATGTGGACTGGCGTGTCGCTGCCGGAAACGAGGTCAACAGTGCCCTGACTGCAAAAGACATGGCGTAGTGAAAAATGCTCGCCTTGCGATAGATAACGCAGTGCTGATACCAACTTTGTTATATGGTAGCGAAACCAGGGTATGCCAGAAGAAGCATAAAAGCTATTTGAATGCAGTGGAGATGCGATCACTCATGCGAAGATAACCTTATCTCTACTTATCTCTAAAATTGATAAGGGCGTGCTTCGACGGTTTGGGCACGTTTAGCGAATGAGGGAAAACAGCATGGTGAATTAAATAAATAGCGCGAAAGTTAGTATTAAAGGAACTAGAGTACTCGCATACCTGGACGTGCATGTAAGAAGAAAATAATGAATCTG
Source organism: Sericinus montela (assembly GCA_029286605.1). Classification (NCBI taxonomy): domain Eukaryota; kingdom Metazoa; phylum Arthropoda; class Insecta; order Lepidoptera; family Papilionidae; genus Sericinus; species Sericinus montela. The sequence continues at coordinate 592,351 of JAGSMR010000111.1, read as the reverse complement.
AAAGAAGCGAGAGAGTAAGAATCGTGACACATAGCGTTTTAATTTTTTTTTTATTATTTCAATATTTATTTAACTAAACGACTTTCAACTGACTTAATTAAATTTTTTACAAATTTTTCACTGATTATAACTTGTTAGGTCCTCTAAATTATCCCCTTCCCTCCGGACCTCTGCATCGAAGCTTTGAAACAGAAAATCAACAGAGGTGCGATTCTCAAAATTTTGATTTTTTATTTCTTCAATTGCTACACAATTTTTTTAATTTTTTTTGTCTTGCTCTTGTAAGTAATATTTGTTTTTATAGGAAAAGGGAGGCAAACGAGCTGGTGGCTCACGTGATGATAAGTGATTACCGCCGCCCATGAACACTCGCAATACCAGAGGCTTAGCAGAGGCGTTGCCTCCCTTAGAGTGCCCCCCTCCCCCATAATTGGGGGAGGAGGGTATGTGGGCCTCCGGTTACCTGCACTCACCAGACGAAACGCAGAAGTTTGTTTGAACGCAGGTATTCTGTGAGGTCGTGGTACTTCCCCGTTCGAGCCGGCCCATTCATGCAACAACAAAAGTTGATGCGTGGCTCTACCACTGTTAGTTTTAATCTCAGACATAAACTTTGCCAATTGGGCGTTAGAGCTATCAGTGTGTTTACGTTTAGGATGCTGTGCACGTCCTATTTATAAATCTGGTAATAGGAAAAGTATTATCAATTATTGGCCAATACCAGTGCTTTCGGTTTTTTCTAAAATCTTGAAAAAGATATAAAATATAAAATATTGAATAAGAGGCTAATTTCTTATTTAAACAATAAAAAAATATTATTTTTTTTTTATTTATCGCTGACTATATTATCGCTGATGCGATAATCAATATGGTTTTAGATCAGGTAAGTCTACTGCGGGTGATGTAGTGGAACTTACAGATACGAGTAATAAAAACTTAACTGCCAAAGTTAAGACTATCGGTATATTTTTAGATATATCAAAAGGTACACGGTTTGTATCCCGACTTTATTGGAAAAATTAGAACGTATACGTGTAAGAGGTGTCGCACAAAATATTTTTAAAAGTTACCTTAATAACAGATCTTAAAGTGTCAATGTTGCAAATTGCCGAAACATGGATGTGCCACTAACATACAGAGTTCCGCAAGGCAGAGTTCTTGGTCCAACATTGTTCCTTATATACTTAAATGATCTTTGCAACCTGAATCTAAAAAAATGTAAAATTATAACTTATGCCGATACAGCTTTACTTATTTAAGGTAAAAACTGGTTGGAAACTCGCATGTATGCAGAAACGGCATTTATTTATTTATTTATTTATCCTTTATTGAAACCCCTTAAAGTAAGGGCTACAATGGGCGGACTTAATACCTGATGGCATTCTCTACCAGTCAACCCTGATGGCAGTAATGAGATGGCTTTCTTTCAATCTGTCTTTGAACTTAGATAAAACGTCATTTTTACCCTTTGCTTCAAAATCATCATAATTACCTAACTTTCCCCTTATCATAAAAGCTCACTCCTGTAAGAACCCCATAGACCCGAAATTTTGATTGTTTTTCTTTTGCCTGTTCAAATAAAGTTAAATATCTCGGAGTAATCATTAACAGTACTTTATCTTGGAAGGAACAAATTGACTCGTTAATATATAAAGTAACAAAGCTTATATACGTGTTTAAAAATCTAAGATCATCTGCAGACTTTACAACCCTGAAAACAGTGTATTACGCATTAGGACATTCCATTTTAAATTATTGTATAATTACATGGGGTGGTTCCGGTAAGACCCAGTTTCTTAGATTGGAAAGAGCTCAGAGAGCAGTACTAAAGTTTATAACTTTTAAACCATTGCGATTCCCTGCTTTGCTTTGTGCAAAATTTTAAGTGTCAGACAATTGTTTATACTGAAGGTCATTTTACGCAAACATACACAGCTCTTTTATTACCCCGAACTGGATAAAAAAGCATAGAGGCGATCGAGTATGTCAACCAGTAAATTCTGGCCTATCTGTCACAAACCGACATAATTTTTATCTTAGTCCTAAACTATATAACAGGGTTAATAAATGTACTTATATTTACCCACTTACTTCGAGAGAATGTAAGGTTAAAATCACGGAATGGCTTTTGGATCTTAATTATGAGGAAACTGAAAGCCTACTCACTTACACAAATACCTACTCACACACGCATGCACACACACACAAACACACGCGCGCGCGCGCTCTCATGTGAGCGCACACGTATATACACATATGTCACGCACTACACACATTCTTTTTTTCTTATTTTGAAAGTAAAAATTTTGTATTGTTGGAACGCTTACACTAGGAGGATGGGCGTTAACAGCAACGACACAGTTTTTACTAAGGTTGTTATTATCGTACACTATTAATTGTAAACATATGTTTTATGTTCCAAATAAATGCATTTTTATTTTAAATTCTAAAGTTTTTGTATGTCACTTAACGACACTACTAAAACTGATGTGTACGTCACTAGTCCACGGGGGTCATCAAAGTAAGTTTATTTTAATTTATTTTTAGAAATTAGAACAAACTTATAAGAATTAATAAAAAAAATGTACATCGTACATCGGTTAGAAATATCAAACATTTTTCATAATATTTTTTTGGTTGATTACTTTATTTCGCATTTATGAATTATTTTTTCCTTTTTTCATTTTTTAAAGTTACGATAGCCAAGTGGTTGGGTGGTCGGAGTTTTGAGTCAAAAGACCCGAGTTCGATCCCCGGGTGACAGGCTCGTACCAATGGGTTTTTTTCAAAAACTTATGTACGAATTATATCGTTGGCTAGGACATAAAGATGGCGACTGGCTCACCACCTGTCACGTTGTCCCGAAAATATTTTAGGGGGAAGGTGGGTCAAAGGGATTTAATTGTCTAGACTAGACCTCTAATCGGACATCTAATCTAAGGGAATCGCATGAAGTTTTAATATTTGTGAAATATATGTATTATACATATGTACATAACGGCCTGTAAAAGTCTACTGCAAAACAATGGAGTCTACCGAAAAGGAGATAAGGTTTGCGATATTGGCCACGCTTACTTTACAATAACTATAAATATACGCTATTACTTTAACTATAACCATTTAACATGTGTATTAAAATTCGCATTTACCTTCAGAATTTATTAAGACTATTGTAGTTTCCTTGGTAAAGAACAAAACAGGTAATGCAAATATATCGACTTCTTTTTCTTCTTCCTGCCCTTATCCCATGCTGTATGGGGTCGGCACAAGATGTCTTCTTCTTCCATTCCCCTCTATTTCCCGTCATCTCAGTACTCACTCCTTTCTTTTTCATGTCTTCTTTCACACAATCCATCCATCGTTTTTTGGTCTCCCCATTACTATCGTCCATTCATTTATTCATTCAACATTCTTTTTCCTATATTACATTAATGCCTCCTCATTACACACTTATTACATACCATGCTAACCTTCCACTCTTCAGTTTCTCTGTCACTGTTGCTACTTTCAATCTTCCCCTTATATACTCATTCTTTACCCGATCTTTTCTTGTCACTCCACAAATCAATCTCAACATTCTCATCTCTGCAGCATGCACTCATCTTTCATCCATCACTTTCGAGGTCCAGCATCCTGATCCGTACAATACGACTGGTCTCTCGATCGTTTTGTAAACTTCGCCCTTAAGTTTAAGAGGCATACGTGGATCGCAAGTTATTCCCGAGACCTACCGACATTACATCCATCCCGCATTTATTCTATTTTTTACGTCCCAGTCGACATTGCCGTCAATTTGAATCAAAGACCCAAGGTACCGTGATTAAGAGCAGACTGGTAGGAAAACACCATCCAAGGCAATATGAGGAAAACTGGATGGACCACTGAAGTCACAGAACATGTTTCGGTTTTGGTTCTGCTTATTTTCAATCCGACACTTTCCAATTTTTCTTTCCATTTTCCCAGCTGGCTCGGGACCTCAAGTGCATTTTCTCCGACAAGCACAATGTCTTCAGCAAATAGCAGACACAAGGGTGCTTCCTCCTGTATGTTCAATGTCAGACGACTATAATCAGAAGGGACAAATAAGGGCTCAAAGCCGAACTCTGGTGTAAGCCTACAGCCACATTGAACTTGTCGATGATTCCAGCCTTAGACCGGACGCAAGTATTTGCTGTGTTATACATCGCCTCAACAAGCCGCACATACTTCTCTGTTAGTCCTTTATCCCATATACACCACCACAGAACCTTACGGGGTACCCTATCGTATGTCTTCTCCAGGTCCACGACTGCCATGTGCAAGTTCTTTTTCGCCTGTATTTTTCGACCTGTTGCCGAAGTGCAAAACAAAAGAGCGAAACATATATCCTTACGTGATGCTCAGTTTGGCTTTCAGCCAGGACTGTCCACGGAATGCACCAGAGACCACGGAGAGCGCTATTCATTGCCTCAAACAAACTGTTCGAGACTATACTGACCGGAATACACCAGTACATGCCTGTTTCTTGGACATGTCTAAGGCATTTGACCTTGTGTCATATGATACGAGTATACTCTGGAGTAAGCTGTATCAGAATACAGTGGTACCACGTGAAATAATAACGCTTTTAAGATATTTGTACAATAATGATACGAACGCAGTATGGCGGAATGGCAAGTTCACGGACGTTTATGCGTTGGTGGATTGTGGCGTGAGATAAGGTTCCTGAGCCTGAGTTCTCCGCGACTTTTTATACTTTATATTAATGTGTTGATGAAGGTGCTAAGTAGCACCGGAATCGAATGTCGTTAGTATAAATAACATGAGCTATGTTGATGTTTATACTTGCAGCATGTATGTCAGATCAACGCAGAGATCGTACAACGCTCTCAGAATTCAGTATAATGCATTCAGAAATGTAATCAGGTTGTTGATGCGATTACCGCGTCACTATAGTGTCCCAGTCGCCGCAGATGTTCAGTGTTGCTGACTGGGATTAACCCATTGGCAGAAACAACTATAGGTATAATTTCAGTGAGCATAAAGACCTGGCTCTCGAGGTGACTGACAGGTGGGTACATGTCAGTCAACTCGTGAGCCAGGTCCAGATATTTCAATATCTCTAGGTATTGTGATATCTATAAGATATTGCCAATATTGAGAGATGCAAAAGAAAATAAATAAAAGTAAAAAATATCTTCACGCCATTCCCAACACAGGGGTAGTCAGAGGTCTAGTCTAAACAATTAAGTCCCTTCGACCCACCTGCCACCGAAGATATTTTTGGGACAAGGTGACAGCTGGTGAGCCCGTCGCCGTCTTTACGTCCAAGCCAACGATATGAATCGTACATAGATTTTGAAAAAATCCTTTGGTACTAGCCTGCCATCTGAGGATCGAACTCGGGTCTCTCGACTGGAATTCCGATCAGCCAATAGTATACAGCTATATAATAAATAAATAAATAAATAGTTATCTCAATGCAATAAACATTATAATTTTCCGGCGAGAGGTTCTCGAAATTAACATGAAAAATGAAATGAAAGATTTAATCTAATTAAGAAGTGAAAAGAAATATAATGAAATGTTATACAATTTTGATGCTATAAATAAATATAAATATCTTCACGCAATTCCCAATACAGGGGAAGAGAGAGGTCAAGTCTAGACAATTAAGTCCCTTTGACCCACCTTCCACCGAAGATATTTTCGGGACAACGTGACAGGTGGTGAGCCCGTCGCCGTCTTTATGTCCAAGCCAACGATGAAATTAATACATAAGTTTTTGAAAAACTCATTGGTACTGCCACCTGGGGATCGAACTCGGGTCTCTCGACTCGAAATTCCGACCACCCAACAACTCGGCTATCGTGACTTATTTTATAAGTTTGATACTATGTATTGATAATGACAAAATTAAAGAAATAATTGAAATATCACCGCCAACAGATTTCATAATTTGAGGAAACTTTTTCTTTTTAATTTCATTAACTTTTACAACTAGAATATTAAGTTAGTCGGTACGGATGTACAGTGAGCGTGTGGTAAGGCAAAACAAGCTATTGGTAAGCTTCAAAAAGTATTTATTAATATTTAAATTACTTTAGTTTAAAAGTTTACATATTAGAGTAAGTTCTTTCCGACACTTGAGAAAAATCTGATCAAGCGTTTGAGGATTTTTAACTCTTTTACATTGTAATTAGAGTTCTTTTCAAATCAATGTACTCGTCTAAGGCGTTAGATACAGCTTGAAGATTAGATGTTGTAATTATATTAACGTGGTGTTCTCTGTAAATCGATCTGGATCTTCTGGCGACTGGACGCTTCTTTTGAAATGACTCTGAAATCACAGGACTTAGTCACTTCGTGTCATCAAAAATGAAATTGAAATGTCGTTTTATAAGATTTGTCTCATGAAAATTGTATTTGCCATGCTCGGCAAGCAAATTAGCGATCATATTACCAAATGATTGGTCTGGTGTTCTCCGAGATAGCTGTTCCATTATATGTCAGTTACCATCTCCACTCACGGTAAGTAAGGGAATGATAAATTTATATTTTCTAAATTATTAGGTTGTTTAAAATAATAACGTTTACTTTACGATCACTATCGGCATGTTCAAAGTTAGTTAACCGATAAATGTGACCTATAACCAAATATATCTTAATTTAGTTTCTATTTCCTGGTATCTGTTACGTATTCCAGTCGTTAACTTTACATAGCCATTTGATATGATGACATCGTAATGGCCTAAAAACAATATAAATTTTGATATACTAACAACAACATTTTTTGATTGAATAAATTATTATTGTAGCACAAAACACGGAATAGAAGCAACATGAAGAAAAGAAACTTACCAGTCACGTTATCCCAAAATAAACTTCGATGAGATGTGGATTCAAAGCAGTAAACTGTCTCTGATATCTGACTACCAGCGTATTTGAACAAGCGTGAAGATAAAATATATATACACAGATTTTTTTCACAAAATATATACTAATAGAAGATTTCTGCAATTAGAGAATAAATAAGGAAACCTTCTACAACAACTACTACAATTATTCTTCTTAGAGAAGAAACTTTTAGATATGTCTGTCGGCTCATCATAGCTCTTTTCAACACTTTTCATGTTCAGTAACATCAATTTGTGGTCAATCTTGGCCGTAATAATGTATATAACATATTGTTTATGAGTAACTGGTGACATAAAGCAAAAAGGAAGTGCGAAACAAAAAATACAAGAAGATCGAGAAGAACACCGCATCGGCGCGGAAATTGTACATTTAGAAATCATACATTAAAAAACGACTACGTACCTGACCTTGACTCCAATCCCACAGAGTTTATATTCATAAGAGAACTTAAGTTTGGAATTTGACGTTTGACGCTTTTTTTTGATAAGTTCTCTCGGTGGCATCTAAATCCAATAGAAAAGGTGTTTGTTAATATTTTACCGTCCCAATAGAAGAAAAGTAAGATTCGATAATTAAATTTTAAAGAATAAACCCATTTTTCTATAAGGAAATCCACCATAGCATTATGTACAGGCTTTTTACTTTTATTTATTTAAAGGCTAGTATTAAAGAAGTATAAAGCCAAGGAAAATGTTTTATCCTGCCATCTGTCGGAAGCCAACGGTATTTTCAAAGCTTTAACCTTAGTCACCTCTTACGACAAACGTGGGAAGAAAACGAGTGATATATCCTTTGAAACTGAGTTGAACACCTATTAAAATTAAGCTCTTCTTTTAAATATGACAGAAATGTAATGACCATGTTGATCCAAATTCACATGTTGATATTTCTCAAAAAAATTATTTTCGCCATCTTCGATTTTTATTTATAATATAACAATTTGTACTGATTTCGATATTACAAGTATATTTTAACTTCACGCGATTTCTTAATAAAAATGAAAGAAAAGGTGGTTAGATAGAGTTGTCGGCTCATCACAGCTCTTTTCAGCAGTTTACATAATGATATTACCTCATGGCACATTATAGATCTTCAAATGAGGTGCGTAAGATAACTGAGAATGCGCCCTGTGTTTTTAATGATTGTTTAGGACCTATATGAATAAGTAATATAAAAGAAAGTACTTAACCATAGTTTAGAAATTCCCAATACAAAATATGAAAGCAACCTTATTCAAAATATTCACAGTATTTCATTTACTGATGTAAATGCAAAAAATTTTACTTTTTTTGTGTCATCACCATCAGGCATCGGATCTAGTCTAGGCGTAGCTTGAGACCAATTTTGATTCTTTTTTATCAAAAGTACTTTAAGGAAATATTTAACACGCTACAAAACTTGCGACAGCTTTAAGAACTTTATTTTGGTATCACTATCTAGTGATTACTAGATTTAGGGGTCTGTTCGCGGGTTGGCGCCACCGGACGGCGATACCAGAACCACAGTCGGTCGGTAGCATCCGAAGCTGGAAGCTTCAGGAAGCGGACACTAGGGATAAATATCAAGCAAGGGTAGCCGAAAAGCTGGACAGCATTGATGTCAGGAAAGAATGTGTGGAAGAAATATGGCAGAGCCTTAGAGATGGAATGGTTTGTGCAGCGGAACACGTGTGTGGAACTGTGAAAAGAGGTAGTAGTAAAAAGGGTGATGCATGGTGGAATGACGAAGTGAAAGAACCTGTAAATAAGAAGAAGAAAGCATGGTTAGACTACTTGGCCTCTAGTAATGATAAGGGTATAAGAGAGAAGAGAAAAGAAAGATATAAGCTCCAGAAAGTTCACACGAAAGCATTGATTGAGGAAGTGCGTAAAAGGAGTAGAATGGAAGCGGACGAAAGGTTGTCGCACAACTTCAAGGAGAACTCCAAACTCTTCTGGAAAGAGGTTGGAAGGACCCGGAGTGGTGCGACAGCCTTAAGAATGAATAAAGTGCTTTCGGGAACCAATGACGTCCTCTCAGAAAAATTAGTGAGGGATCCGGAGGTGACGCCGTGACTGGTACGCCAGACTCGGACCTTGATGACACTGAGGTCATCAGTATGAAAGAGATTGAATGTGCGATTAGAAGTTTGAAATGTGGTAAGGCTGCGGGACTAGATAACCAGAAGATTTTCTGTGCTTTTGTGGATCTTGAGAAAGCATTTGATAAGGTTGTAAGGAAGAAAATGTGGGAACTGTTGCCGGGGTATGGTGTGGATGGCCGATTGCTAAGGGCTGTGCAGTCACTTTACTCTGACTGTAAAGTGTGTGCGGGTAGGGCATGACCTGTCACCCATGTTTAGCGTCCAAACGGGCGTAAAACAGGGTTGTGTCATGTCTTCCTGGCTGTTCATACTGTATCTCGACAGCTGTTTACAGAAGCTGAAAGATAGCTGTTTGGGTGTGAAATTGGGTGACATAAAAGTAAATTGTCTGCTATATGCTGATGATGCAGTGCTTATTGCACCATCAGAGGCAGAACTGCAGGCATTAGTCACGTGCATGAAAGAAGAATGTGAAATTAATGGTCTCCGTTTGAATGCTAATAAAACTAAGGTTCTGGTATTTGAAAGGGACGAAGAAAGAACGAAGTGCGAAATTTGGGTAAATCAGGAATGTCTAGAACAGGTGAATGAAATTGTATACTTGGGGAGTGCGTTTAGCCGGGATGGAAGATGTGATTTAGATGTGGACAGGCGTGTCGCTGCCGGGAACAAAGTCAATAGTGCCCTGACTGCGTTAATCAAAAGGCAAGGCGTTGTGAAAAGTGCACGCCTTGCAATACATAACGCAGTGTTGGTACCGACTTTGTTATATGGCAGCGAAACCTGGGTATGCCAGACGAAGCATAAAAGCAGGTTGAATGCAGTGGAGATGCGATCTCTTCGTAAAATGTCCGGCCTTACCATGGCCGATCGAAAGCGAAACGAAGAGATTCGCAATATGGCAGGTTTGAAAGATGACCTTGTCTCAAAAATGGATAAGGGCGTGCTTCGATGGTTTGGGCACGTTGAGCGAATGAGTGAAGACCGAATGGTGAAGAAAATATATAGCGCAAAAGTTAATATTAAAAGGTGTCGAGGTAGACCGAGACTAACTTTCGAAGACCATGTGAGCAAATTGCACGAAGAGGGAAGGGTCAAGAGTACTCGGATACCTAGACGTGCATGTATGAAGAAGATGATAAATCTGAAAGAAGCGAAAGAAGTATGTAGGGATCGTGACACTTGGCGATCTGTTCTCTCTGGCTACCCCGTCAGGGATTGTGCGTGAAGATAAATAATATACCGTAATAATGTGCATACCATATTGTTTATGAGTAGCTGCTGACATGAAGCCACAAGGAAGAACGAAACAAAACATACAAGAAGATCGAGAAGAACACCGCAAACCATCGGTTTGGGCACGTTGAGCGAATGAGTGAAGACCGAATGGTGAAGAAAATATATAGCGCGAAAGTTAATATTAAAAGGTGTCGAGGCAGACCGAGACTAACTTTCGAAGACCATGTGAGCAAATTGCTCGAAGAGGGGAGGGTCAAGAGTACTTGGATACCTAGACGTGCATGTATGAAGAAGATGATGAATCTGAAAGAAGCGAAAGAAGTATGTAGGGATCGTGAAACTTGGCGATCTGTTCTCTCTGGCTACCCCGTCAGGGATTGTGCGTGAAGATAAATAATACACCGTAATAATGTGCATACCATATTGTTTATGAGTAGCTGCTGACATGAAGCCACAAGGAAGAACGAAACAAAACATACAAGAAGATCGAGAAGAACACCGCATCAGCGAGGAATTTGTACATTTAGAAATCATACAATAAAAAACGACTACATACCTAACCTTGACTCGAATCCCTCAGAGTTTGTATTCATAAGAGAACTCAAGTTTGGAATTTGAGGTTTGTCGTTTTTTTCACGATCGTTGCGTTGAAAAGTTCTCTTGGTGGCATCTAAATCCAAAACAAAACGTGTTTATTAATATTTTACCGTCCCAATAGAAGATAAGTAAGATTGGATAATTGAATTTTAAAAAATAAATCTTCACGCAATTCCCAATACAGGGATAGACAGAGGTCATGTCTAGACAATAAAGTCCCTTTGACCCACCTTCCACCGAAAAAATAAATCCATTTTTCAATAAGGAAATCCACCTTTCCTACCCTTACTTAGCATTGTGTACAGGCTTTTTACTTTTATTTATTTAAAGGCTAGTATTAAACAAATATAAAGCCAAGGAAAATTTTTTATCTTGCCATCTGTCAGAAGCCAACGGTATTTCAAAGCTTTAACCTTAGTCGCCACTTATGACAATCGAGAAAAAAAAGAGTGATATATTTTGTGGCAGTAGCCCCTCCGCAGAATTGGATTAGATTTTGATTGATTCTAATAGCTACATAATGATATTAGCTGAAAGAAAAAAAGATATTAGCTGAAAAATTATAGATCTTCAAATGAGGTGCCTAAGGTATAAAATTGTGGCCAATCTTGACCGTAAGAAAGTACATAACATATTGTTTATGAGTAGCTGGTGACATAAAGCAAAAAGGAAGAACGAAACAAAAATAAGAACACCGCATCGGCGAGGAAATTATACATTTTGAAATCATACAAGTAAAACCTGGTACATACCTAAAATAAACGGGTACATACCTGACCTTGACTCAAATCCCTCAGAGTTTATATTCATAAGAGAACTTATGTTTGGAATTTGAACTTTGTAGTTTTTTTCACGATCGTTGTGTTGAAAAGTTCTCTCAGTGGCATCTAAATCCAATAGAAAACGTGTTTATTAATATTTTAAATGAAATGAAAAAAAAATGAAAATATACTTTATTGTACACCTATAAAAAAAATAATATGTGACAAAAAAATGTACAATGGGTGGCCTTATCGCTGATAAGCGATTTCTTCCAGGCAACCCATAAAAAAAAAGAACTAAAAACAAGTATAAGGTTAGGGTGTACACTAACACATGGAACAAAAAAAAATTAAAACCAATAAAAATTACAAAAAAAGGTCAAATTATGTAAAACTTATAGTACATACAAATAATAATTATAGATACACACACATATACATGTACATATATATATGTACATATATACACACACATACACAATACTTATATACATATATACACATACACACACATACATATACACACACATGTGTATATATATATACATATATATATATATATATATATATATATATATATATATATATATATATATATATATATATATATATATATATATATATATATATATATATATATATATATATATATATATATATATATATATATATATATATATATATATATATATATATATATATATATATATATATATATATATATATATATATATATATATATATATATATATATATATATATATATACATACATACATACATACATACATATATACTCATACATACATCATATACACACATGTTTATAAATTTAAATATCTTTTAAATAAATACAGTAGAGAGATAAGTCAACGACGATACAGAACAGGAAAGAACGGTTAAGGAGGCAAAAAGTGTTTTTTTAGCAAGCGTTTCAAAATGGGCAAGGACTGTGCTTTCTTAATATGAAGTGGGAGAGAGTTCCAAAGTCGAACAGCTTCGATAGAAAAGGATTTGGAGTAAAAGGAAGTGCTGTGAGGAGGATTCCTAAGTAAAAGATTATCATCGGAGCGGAGAGAACGGTCGGGATGAGAATCACAGAGGTACTCGAACCGTTCTTTTAGGTAAAGGGGAGTTGTTGGATTGAATAGAACAGAATACAAAAGTGAAAGTAGAAGAAGCTGATTTCGAAATTGAGAAACATGGTCATATTTACGGAGACTAAATATGAACCGAATGCATAAATTTTGAATGCGCTCAAGTTTATTTATTTGCTCCATACTTAAGTCTAAGTAACATGCATCAGCGTAATCAAGAATTGGTAAAAGGAGAGATTCCGCGAGCGCAATTTTAGTCGGTATAGGTAGGAAATTTCTCAATCTCCGGAGAGAACCAACAGCCGCAAACATGTTCCTGCTCACTTCACTAACCTGAGGAATCCAAGAGAAAAATTTATCGAATACAACACCTAGGTTTTTAACTGTGTCCTTATATTGTAACCGAACACCATCAAAAACAATACAAGGTCGAGAGTTCCAATCGATTCTTGAAACCAGCCTTTGACTTCCAATAATAATGGCTTGTGTTTTAGAAGGATTTACCTTTAGCCCGTGAGACTTGCTCCACTCGTCAATGGTATCTAAATCATTATTTAGTACATCGATTGTTGTGGTTAAATTCTGTAATTTTGACTGTGCATAAATTTGAAGATCATCAGCGTACAGGTGGTAGAGAGAAGATAACTGCTGAGTGATGGAACTTATAAAGATTGAGAAGAGAAGAGGAGACAACACGCCACCCTGCGGTACCCCGGCAAAGATCGAGCACCAGTGCGAGTACTTTTCCTCGATCCGAATACGTTGCCGGCGCCCATGCAAGTAACTATGAAACCAATCAACGACCATAGGAGATATGTTAAGAGAAATTAGTATTGCTAGAAGCAGCTCGTGATCGACATTATTAAAAGCATTACTGAAATCCAGTAAAGTCAACACTGTTACACACTGGTTATCCATACCAAAGCGGATATCATCAGATATTTTTACCAAGGCAGTAGTCGAACTATGACCTGGACGGGAGCCGGATTGAAATGGATTTAAAAGGTTGCAATTGGATAGGAAAAATTTCAGTTGTTTATGAACAATTCGTTCAAAAACTTTAGACAGGAATGGTAGTATGGAAATAGGTCGATAGTCGGTGAGAATAGATGGATTTGTTTTTTTTTTTAGGAAGTGGAATTATTTGAGCATCTTTCCAGGAAGAAGGGAAAAAGCCGGAGTTAATAGAATGATTGAAGATAGACGCAATGACAGGAACTAGAAAGTCAAGGAGAGGAATGACCATTTTACGACTAATACAGTCCGAACCAACGGCATCAGAATTGACTTCCATAATACTTCTCTTAACATCACTACAGTCTATTTGACTAAAATTAAATGCGGGATTATCAGAGGTGGGTAAAGCTAAAATTTGATTCTTTGTCTTTTGTTTTATGGCACTGTCAATAATGCAAGATGAGGAAAAATGCTGGTTAAGCTCATTTAGATCAGTATGATTAAAATTTGATTGACAATTCCTACTTGCTTTCCCAACCTCAAGAGATTTCAAAAATTTCCATACTCTTCCGGAGTCTTTTTCCTCGAGTACAGATTTATGGATATGGCGTCGTTGTTTATCTCTACACAACCTGTTGCATTGATTTCGAAAATGTTTGTACTTTATACGATTAGATTCACTAGGATTTTTTTTATATTTAGTTTTAGCTATGTTCTTTTTGTGTTGCAAAATTTTTACGTCCTCACTAAGCCAAGGAGCAGGGAGATGCCTGATTCTTACAGGGCGTATCGGAGCGTGGGTATCATACAATTTGACTAAAAGAGAATTAAAAATTTCTACCCGGTCACAAGTAAGAGTTTCAGCCCAGTCAATCTGGGATGCATCCTCTCGCAAAAGATCAAGATCCATACGACTAAAATTACGTTGGAGAAGAATTCTTGATTTAGCTTTGGGTGGACGTATTTTGTATGACAAATATAACAAATCGTGATAAGAAAAGGCATCTGCCGGACATTGACCATGTTTTATTACAAAGTCCACTGAAGAAACAATAATGAGATCAAGCTACAATTTGGACAGCTGTGTGTTGCAGAAAGAGGAAGAATGTATTGGTTTGATGCCTTTAATATAGAATTGAGTCGAAAGGCGTTAGAGTCATTTTTTAAGAGACAAGTATTAAAATCGCCCATGATAATCGAATGCTCATATTGTGGAATAAAGAGATCTAAGAGGTTTTCGAATCCAGGAAAATAGTCTATTGTAAGATTGGGATTATAGTACACACCAATTAGAACTTTATGATTGGAAAGAATAACCTCTATAAATAAATGTTCTGCCGCCGGTACTTTCTGTGTTTTTGATACGCTTATGATTGTAAATGTTATGTGAGAACGAAGATATATGGCAACACCTCCGCCAACATGACCAGTTCGATCATTCCGTATGAGGTGAAAGCCAGGCAGAGCATAAGATGAAGAGGATAGACAAGGTTTTAACCATGTTTCAGATATTAGTATAGCATGGATGTTTTTGTTGTTGAAAGACGAAAGCATATCAGGAAAATGTGCAGGAATACTCTGAGCATTGATATGAATCATGTTGAAATTTTTCAGGACATCTGAGAAGTGTGAATCAAGTGTTTCAGCAAGAGAAGGGAGACTATGAAAACTACCTGTGCTACTCAATCCATCAGTGGAACGAAGTGAAAAAAAGAGTCGTCTGAGCTTATATCTTAAAATAACATATAAATACAATAATATATATGCATGTGTACAGTTTATATAAATATTATGAAAAAAAATACTAGAATGACTTATTTAAATATCTACAAAAATTTGTCAGCTATTATATACCTACCAGCAATACATAAGTGTTACATCTATCACTAAAATTAAAAGGCACACAGAGATTTCAATTTGAAGGATAAAGAAAAAAATACAATTGCTAAATAATTACAAAATGTTTAAGAAGAAAAAATAAATAAATATAGAACCTACTGTTATTTCTATAAAGCGGACAATGACAAAATAGTTAATGAATTAAATAATATTTCTTGGGCAGAAGAATTGACAACTTGCACCTCTGTTGATGACATGGTTACAATTTTTTATAATTTGTTTAATACCCTATATCGTTCTCAGCAGCTTTGATTATATTATTAAAGGAAAAATTCAAATACCGTAAATATGGTAACCCTCGCGACTTACTTACCTTTGAGCTACTCAGAGATAGGACTACTAAACTTCATGATTTGAATTTTAAAAGATATTTGGAACGGATAGAATCTTCAATAGTTACAAATCCAAAGTTAATCTGGACATTTATTAAACACAAAAGAGGCGGCTACTTATCCAGCCCAAATGACCTCTGATAATAATGTTGCAACTACAGGTTTAGACATATGTGGCCTCTTTGCTAAACAGTTCGCTTCAGTTTATAAATCAGTTACTTATACTCCCTCAAAAGAAATCTTTGAAGACACTACTACAAATTCTCTGTCAACAATAAGTTTTACTAAAAATCAAGTTGACCCTACGAAAGGAGCGGGCTCGGATGGGATACCTAGTATTTTTGCTGTAAAATGCGCGAGTGCACTTGCAATACCTCTTTCCATTATCATAAATAAATCACTTAGCTCCGGGAGCTTTCCTAATTACTGGAAGAACGCCCTCGTTATACCTTTATTTTAAAGTGGTGATGCCAGTTCAGTAACAAACTATAGGCTTATATCGATACTTAATGTTTTTGCAAAAGTTTTTGAATCTTTAGTGTGTCCAATACTAACAATGGCAATTTAAGCAGCTTATTGTTCCTGAACAACATGGTTTCGTTAAGGGAGGGTCCACGACAACTGATCTTATATCCTTTTTCGAAGATCTTGCTGAAGCGGTTGACCAAGGACAAGCGATAGATGTTATTTATACCGACTTTAGCAAGGCTTTTGATAAAGTGAATCATGATATGTTACTGAGTAAGCTCTCGACTTGGAATATCTGGCAACTTATTGCACTGGTTTAGGTCTTATCTAGTAAATAGAAAATCTGTAGTAGTAGTCAGCGGTCATAAATCTAAGCCTTTTACTGCTTTTTCGGGAGTCCCACAGTGTTCTCACTTGGGCCCTCACCTGTTCAATTTTTATATTAATGACATCAAGAAATGTTTCCATAACTCCAAGTTTCACTTGTATGCAGACGATTTAAAATTTTATAGGAAGGTAAATTCAGCTGGTGATGTTGTATTATTGCAAGATGATTTAAACCGTCTCGTTTTATGATGCAGAAAGAATAGCATGAGTCTGAACATCATTAAATGTAACGTAGTTCGTTTTACTAGGAAAAAAAACCCTGATCGACAGATCATATTTTATAAACGGTGTTCAACTAGCTGAAGTGGAATTCATTCGAGATTTAGGCGTCATTCTTGATAACAAATTGCGATTCAATATTCACATTGATAGCCTAGTTAAAAAGTTTCAAAACTTTGGGATTTGTTATACGTAATTGTAAAGAGTTCAAAAAACCTGTGCATTAGTACGCAGTGGCTTAGAGTACTGTAGCGTTGTATGGAACCCACACTATGATATATATATCAAACGACTGGAGAGTATTCAGAAACGATTTTTATGGAACCTTACATACCAATGTAATCTGGCAAAAATAATTCCGAGTTATGAAGATCGATTAAAACATTTCGGAATGAAACCACTTTTCTGCTGTAGAAAGCTGCTTGAGGCTATGTTTCTTTATAAATTAGGTAATGGTTCTATTGATGTTACCTATCTTTTGTCGCAACTGAATATTTCTGTTGAAAAGGCAGCAAAATCAAACTTGGGGCATTATTCTCCTCTCCAGGCTTCATCAAAAATTACCAGTAATAGATATTTTTTCTAATAAACTCCATATATTTAAAATCTATTTACATCAGACTGTAGTTTAGTGGACAATATTTAAGGAATGTAATCGGTTATCTGAACTTTGTAATTTATTTGGGTTATAGTTTATTATAAGAAAATGATTTAGATGCATTAACTTAATATTTTTTACTGTATTTAATTAGTTTTTAATTCCTCCTAAATGTTGTTGCTATTTTATAAAATTGTAGTTTGCACCTATAATTGGAGTGACACTTACCTTTCCTTGTAAATATGTTAATTTTTATAGTGCTTATGATGGTGTACACTTTGTTGGAGCAACTTTTAAATAAATAAATAAAAAAAAATAATAATTTCTTGTATTTACGCGAATACTACACCTTTAAAATAAAACGAAAAGAAAAAGAAAAGAGGTAAATATTTTAAATCGTAATCATATCTAAAATAAAACGATTTTCGGATTTTATCGCGTTTTTAATTAGTTTTTTCAAACTATTTTTATTTCTATTTCGGATGCTTTACGTTTCGGACGCTTTACAGCATCCGTGGTCCCCCCGTGACCGTGGATTTATAAGCTATTTAAAACAAAATGTGTCAGGGATATTAGTATGTTATTATTAAAATTTGGGTGTTAGATTGCATGAATCACTTCATTTAGTCATTGATGTAGTAAACGGAATCCGAAGCAACGCGTTGAATACGCGGTTATTTGCGCAGTTGTATGAAGAAAATGACGAACACTTTTATCAATTACTCCTTCACACTGAAGTATGCTGGCTGTCGAAAGGCTTATGTTTGACAAGATTTTTTGCACTTTTTGAGACTATTTTAGGATACTCTAAAAATATATTCATATACATTTCTGGATACTAAACTACATCAATATAAATTTCTGGATACTAAAGGTAAAATTTTAAAAGAAAATTTAATGAAGAGGAAAACAGACATCGCCTATTCAACAGATTTGTTTACAAAATTTTATATGGTTAATTTGCAATTACAAGGCGACAGTTTAAATTTTATTAAAACAAAGTCCACCTTATCAGCGTTAAACTAGTTAAACTAATGAAACAAAATATTGGATGGGGCGAATTTTCTCAGTTCCCCTATTTGTCACAGACAAGCCGCAAGACGACGACGCAAGCCGGAAGACGACGTTGCAACTTACGTTCAACATTTAAATGCCCTCTATTCAGATTTTGAATCTAGGTTTGAGGATGTTTTGACTATGGTAATACCACCATGGATAATTAATCCATACGGTGACATACAAGAATGTCATAATATAAGAAGAACTGACTGAAATAAGTACAAACGAAGAACTTAAGGTTCAGTTTAAAATCGGATATCAGCAATTCTGGCTGCAAAACAACATACCCGTTACTTATCCCATATTATGGAATATAGCGAGGAAATTTTTAATTTCCTTTCCATCGTCAGACCTAATGGAAAGGAGGTTCAGCGCTGTTACCAATCTCCTAACAAAAAGAAACAGACTGGACATCATAAGCCGAGGAGATTTAAGATTAACCCTTACAAAATTGACGCCAAATGTTGATAATTTATCAGGTTATTAAAGCATCAGGTTCATCCTTCTCACTAAAAATATTGACTTACTGCTTATATTATTTTATTTATAGTTTATTTTATGTTTATTTAATGTTACGTATATTTTACATAACAGATACAGAATTTTATTTTGTGTAGTTTTAATTTAAATTCAATTTATAAATGTATAAACTAACATGAGTTTTTACTTTAAGTTTTTAACACTCAATTTCACTGCAGTTAGAAATTATAGGAAATCAATATCATGTAAGTAGTAGTAGTAGTCTACCCAACACGGAAAAACATGGCAAGGGGTCTACGACAAAAAAAAGAACTCTGGTCTAGACGATTAAGTCCTTTCGTCCAACCTTCCACCGAAGATATTTCGAGACAACGTGACAGGTGGTGAGTCCGTCGCCGTCTTTATGTCCAAACCAAGGATTTGAATCGTACATAGGTTGAAGGTGAAAAACTTATTGCTACGAGCCTGCCACCTGGGGATCGAACTCGGGGTCTCTCGCCTCGAATTCCGATCACCCAACCACTCGGCTTTCGCTGACGTGAAAAATAAATAAATTAATCAATGATTTTCACTCACCACATTGTATCAGACAATTAGCTTCTCTTGTGGGTGCTCTAGTGTCAATGGTAACAGTTTAGTGTTTAAAATAAGGTTAATTTTAATTAATATATACTTAATCGTTCTATACCTACACTTAAGCAATGGTGATGCTAATGGCCTTATCGATAGAATACAACAACTATATCATATTTAATTTAATTGAAAAATATTTTTATTTAAATAATGATGTCGGTTTGAAAGCAATCCTGAGAAAACGGTGCGCCTCTCTTCTTAATAGATTGCGTACTGCTCGCAACAACATCCTGAATGCATTGATGAACAGGTGAGATGCCTACATAGTTGCGCATTGGGTAAGCCTACATACTACATACTAATGACGGAAGCCGGTAACTAGGCGTCTCCCTCTTATGGTATTAAAAAAATTGAGATAAGATTAAATGTATAATTTGTTATTATACTAACAATAATTTTAAGTTATATTAATGTAAATTACTAACACAATATGGGCCATCGGCCTGAAATAAACATTATTAGTACGAGTATTATTAATATTTTTTAGTTGCTAAGAGAAAGGAAACTAAAGGCAAACATTTCTGTGCCAATATGAATGTTTGTCCTCGAGTCATGATTGTTTATAAGTATATATGAATATTTACCTATGTAAATATATATAAGCATACCGTTAGTTTGGATACTAAAACAACGATATGCTCACCACCTGTCACTTTGTTTCCAAGAGCTTAGTTGAAAATTTTAGAAAGGTGAAAGTTTATCTGAATGAATGAAATGAATCTCATTTATAAAGATCTATAATTTTCTGGAAAAAATCATAAGTGTGCCGTATTAAGTTTTATACCGCGGGCAAAACCTTTAGGCTTGTATAAATATTTACGCATTAGAATTTAACCCCTTGTCACCCACAAGGATAAGCATTCCCAATAAGTTTCATTTGGCGCAACATAACACTACGCATTCGTGCTCATCGATTGCATGTTATATGTTGCCCCTATTTGTAATATGTCGCAAGTTTGTTTGGTTTTTTTAGGATAAGGGATGAGCATTCGGTAAATTATTTCTGCAGCCTATTGAAATCTGCAAACGACGACATGTTGTTGCATGAATGGGCCGGCTCGACCGGGGAAGTACCAAGACCTCACAGAATACCGGCGTGAAGTAGAAGTCTAATAAACTTCTGCATTTCGTCTGGTGAGCAGGTAACCGGAGGCCCACGCACGCCCCTCCCCCAATTCTGGGGGGGGGGGCACTCTAAGGCCGGCAACGCATCTGCTATGCCTCTGGTGAGCGTGAGCGGATTTCTTCTGCTTTCGCAGGTATGCCTCTGGTATTGCGGGTGTTCATGGGCGGCGGTAATCACATACCATCACGTGAGCCACATGCTCGTTTGCCTCCCTCTTCTATGAAAAAAAAAACTTTAAACATAGAAGGTGAGTTGAGGACAGTAAGGAGATGATGTGCTCCCAATTCAACCCCTACTCTCACTCCCTAAGACCGAAATAGACTGCCCCAATGCTCGTAAAAACAATCAAGAGATTACAATGGAGAGATTGTACCTACGTGTATATCGTACCTATGTATATTTTTTTTTCAAACCAGACAGAACATTCGTCAAATTGCGAGGGAATCCACTGTATTGAAAAGTTGTTAAGATATACAATGGCTTTTAAATGTCCACTGCTGGACATTGGTCACTCTTAGAAGGAGGAGTTGCCATAATACGCAAGCTAATTGGCGATCCTGTGCCAAATACCTCGCAAGTTAGACGCTGCTGCAACTATCGGTCAAACTTAACTATAATCTTATATTTTTAGGGATTCCGTACCCCCACCTGTCGGTTGCCATTATGAAATTTAAGGCTGTTTCCCGTAGTCTGTTGCTACGCGCACGAGTAAAAGAAAGATGGTATATCCTTACGGCGTAACCACAGGTTACTCAATCACTAATATAGCTTCCTCAACATTCTTATGAAATACTCTTCCTTTAACAACCTCTTATTTTTACCATAGATCTTTCTCTTCTATTTTTAACAACTTTGAAAATCTTTACGTTTGTCTTTTAAACTTACTCAAAATTTAAGTAAACCTTTAAAAAACAGGTCTAAGAATATCTATCTCTCTGGATTGTTATCCAATATTCCACATATGTATTTCACATTATTGTTATTATAAAAATACAATTTCTCATAGATTATGGAACGATCACGAATATAGAAATATCGATATGCATCCCATACGTATTCACATCCCTACAACTGATACGACATAAGGAAAACGTTATTTGACCGCAGCATATTTAAAGACAATGGAAATGGAGGAGATAATAATGGGAAAGGAAGAATGTGTGGACATTCGGTAACCTCACACTTCAAACCAAGCATTAAAGCTTACTAAACACCTACCTCTACTTCATGCTGGTGGCATGCAAGGCTTTGCTAGCAAAAAAAATCAAAGTGACCACTCCATAAAATCTACAATTCCATATTAACAACGGAGTCCTCCCTCTTTAACACGTATTCTAACCCGCAACAAAATTTTGATCTTAAACTAACTTTATGATGAATTCGACCACAACGATCAGTTCACTTAACGACCTAGTCCGGCCATAAATTCTGTTACATATCAAAATGCATTTTTTTGAACGAAGTAATGTAATATTATTAAAGTTAGTTATTACTCAATATTTATTAGTCTCACCAAAATAAAAAAAAAATTCTATGCCACCTTTGGCTTTTATACAGGCCTTTAATTTGTTTGGCAACAAATCTATGGATCTACGCACCGTTTCCAAGGGAAATTTCGCCTCTGCTTGCTCCAAAGATTTTTAAGAGACTCAATGTCGCTGTGTCGTATAGAGTATGTCATGTCCTCTAAAACTGACCATAGTTTGTAGTCTAAAAGGTTGAGGTCTGGGCTAGGTGAGGGCCAGTCTTCGACTGTAATAAAGTTCGGAACGTTGGTTTCAAACCAGCCTTGGATAGTTCGTGCCTTGTGACCAACGCACGGTAAAAGCACACGGTTTTTAAAAAATTGTATTGTTGAGAGATTTCACAACACGATCCAAGATTGTCAATCTTGATACGCTTTGACTGAAGTTTTCAATCCTTAGTCACAAAAATATAGTTTCCTTGATAAGATACGCCACATCAAACCATCACTGACGCAAGATGATGACAACATTGTACCTTTCCGACCACTTGGGCAGTTTCTTTAGAACTGTTAGCGTACACCTTATCATATTGCTTATATTTATCAGTTCTTCAATCGAAAACATTTTTTCATGGGTAAAGAGGATATTTCTGTGCCTTTCACCTGCGTATCACGACAAGTGTTTAGATAGATCTACTCTCTTTAATTGTAAAGATTGATTTATGGCATGTTCTGTAAGTCGTCGTAAGCCTCTATATATCGACGATAAGCACCGAGCTACAGCTCTTGTTTTATTAAAGACGATAGAATACTATAAGATTTTTTGCTACCTAATGGGGTTTCGACTAATTCTGGTTTAAACAGCATTAACAGCCTTTGTTATTCTAACAGCACGGGGCCGCCCCGATCTTTTCTGGTCTTCGACAGAGGAACTGTTGTTGTATCTGTTGGTAGTACGATATATGAAAATACGGCAGAGAGTGAAGTGAAACTTTTGAAGTGTCTGGAATATAAACGACGGCTCCATACCCCCTTTGTGAAAGGCAATCACTGGAGTCCTATTTTCTTTAACACCTTATTCCATATTGTAATTTGATAAGGAACACGAAAAAGATTATATATGAAATGGCGCAAAATCGAAAGAAGTTTTAAAAATAATGTACGTGTTCAAAAAAATTAAAAGTTGAAAAATAAAGAATAATTTTTATATAACAGTATTTATGGGCAGCCTAGTTATAATAGTTGCACATGAAGGCAAAAACAGAAACACAAATATTCAAAAAATATATTATGTATTTGACATAAATCCATAAACTAGCAAATCATAAAAAAAACAACATGCGACACTGTGACAAGACACCGCAGCTTTGCGGTCTAAAGCAGTTTGGAGGCAGGCTCGTACCAATGGGTTTTTTTTTAAAACTTATGTACAAATTATATCATTGGCTTGGACATAAAGACGGCGACGGGCTCACCATCTGTCACGTTGTCCCGAAAATATCTTCGGTCGAAGGTGGGTCAAAGGGACTTATTGCCTAGACTGGACCTCTATCTACTCCTGTATTGCGAATTGCGTGAAGATATTTTTTACAGTAATTAATTTCCTCAAAATGATGGACGAGTCCAATAAATAAATTTAGTCGATGACTCACTGTATCCTAAATGACGGAATGTGTAGTAATGAATTATATAATTTATAATATTAAAATAAATTTAATAATTAAGGAAACACACTAGTGTTACTATGCAGCCGAGAATATTCTGTACTGCTCACGATAAGTTGCGCAGTGACACAGACATCTTATTAAAATACCCTTATTGAATGTTACATACCACGAGTTATTCACAACCGTTTTTTTTTCACACTTAATCGCTATGACACAATTAATCGATATAATAATCAACCTCCGAGAACGAAAGAAAAAATGTGAAAAGATCTTGAGAAACACTGCATCAGCGTGAAAATGATACATTTTGAAGTCATGTCTGATTTAAGATGATCTTCGTGGACAAGTGGTGTACACAGTTTTCATGGTATCGCTAGCTCTGACTTCCCGGGTTCAATTCCCGGACGGGTCAATGTGGAAAACCGTTTTTCTACAACCTGTTAACTGACGCACCAAGGCAGCAATAACATCACCACCTGTCGCGTTCCCCGCTAAGACATAAATCGTAGGGACTTATACTGTCCAGACCTCTGTCTACCCCGGTACAGGTAAATGCGTGAAAATATAAAATCTTTTTAAAGTAAATTGAGGCAGTTACCGCGCAGTTAAATATAACAAGCAATTATTCGAAATCGTTAACATTCGTTAGCTAGGCCTACTTTATTATACACTATTTCAATAACTTTTAGTGGCGCCCGCCCGTGTGTATTCCTCGGTCGTGCGGAGATGTGGCGTATCTTTGGTTATTTTCTGGTGAGCTATTTTTATTCTAGACAATTTTAGGTTTCTTCTTGTCCTTCTTCTTTACAGCCTATCAAAAGTCCGGTGCTGTCAAAAGCCTCCCCCATTATAAATATCAGGAAATGGGAAACAGCATCTTCCTGCGTATTAACAAGAAAAATAAAACAACTGCGGTGGCAACACGCTCGCCAGGCGTGGCATCTATAGCAAACCCCCTCATGGTAACAAACACATTCTAGGTTTGTAACTGAATAAATAAATAGATTGACTAGGGTTTATGTCTTATGGTTACGGCGTAAAAATTATACCACACAATTTCTTCCTATGGATATGTATGAAAGGAGGCGACTAAGGAAAAAGCCTACGAAACAACCATCTTGAAATAATACTCGTTAGTTAATTAATATTTTTCTCTAAAACAATCAGTTGTCTAACTTTAATTTAATACTTTAAAATGATAATTTTATGAAACGGGCGATAATTGGTGCCGATTATAAAGGGTCGTTATTAGGTGCGTTTACGTTAAATCAAAATTGAAAAGGCCGGTGAATAGCAGCAGCGTCTATGCTGTAAGGCCTGGTACTGTCATCGCCTTTCCGCTTGCAGAGCGAGGCGATTAAGGCAAACCCTGGACTTGCTGACTGCTATGTATGTATGTATGTGTCAAGACAGGGACATGTGCTATGGAATCAACGAAGGTACTACAAACACCCACACCCAAGACAACGTAGGAAAAATAGATTTCTACATTGACCCATCCGAGAATCGAACCCGGAACCTCAGTGCTGGCTACACCTTGAAAAA
Source organism: Sericinus montela (assembly GCA_029286605.1). Classification (NCBI taxonomy): domain Eukaryota; kingdom Metazoa; phylum Arthropoda; class Insecta; order Lepidoptera; family Papilionidae; genus Sericinus; species Sericinus montela. The sequence continues at coordinate 566,843 of JAGSMR010000111.1, read as the reverse complement.
ACCTTGACAACGTCACTCGTTTACTGAGGTCGTCGAATCAAATTAATGCCGTTTCTAAATTAAGCCGCGTGGTAAACGGTATAAGAATATACCAACCCCTTTTGTGGCTAACGCCATATGGTGTAATAAACATCTCGTAAAATATCAGAGAAAATTTGAGCAGAACGGTGACGGACTGCAACGTCTAAGGTAAGGTGCTGGTAATGCTATCGCCAGGAGTGGCGATTATAGCAAAATCTTCCATCGGGGAATAGCCTATATCCTGCAGTGGGAAAGTACACAGATTATTATGTATCTATATGTGCACCTAAATAGGATTACATTTGATATAAGTGTATATGTAGTTCTGCTAACAATTTTAAATACGAATTTTAGGATGTTTGTTTGTTACGAAGTAACGCCTAAATCAATTTTAAATATTCTTTCACTTTCAGGAAGATACATTATCAGCGAGTAACTTAATCTTCATTTTATTTAAATAGAGATCGTGCTAAAATTACAATAACGGTAACCCACGGGATCAAAATTTTGTCATATGTTTTTCAAAAAATTTTATCATTTGTTAGAAAATTTAGGTTACAATCAAGATCTTTGATGCTTTACATTCAACTATGCATAAGAATTAATAATTAAGTCGAAACGTCAGCTCACAATTCTAATAAGCATACCATCAGCAGTATCCGTTTGTTTGAGAAATAATCAAGTTATAATTTTAATAATATTAATTATATTATAATTATTATTAGTGCCGTGTGGTAACGGCGAAAGAATATTGCCACTCCCTTACTTCCCGTGGGTGTCGTATTAGGCGACTGAGGGAAACAGCCTCGGATATCGCTATGGCAACCGATAGATGGCGGGATAACCATCTCTAAAAAATATCAGACCGAAGTTATCAAACCAAAGATGGGCAGCAGCGTCTGAAGTGCGAATGGTCTGGTTCTGTGAACGCCGATCCGCAAGCTAAGCGTGGCGATCATGGAGAATCCTCCCTATGGGAGAGGCCTATGTCCTGGACGTATCAGTTTATTTGATTTATTCTTCAAATAGTCACGATAGCCAAGTGGTTGGGTGGTCGGAATTTCGAGTCGAGAGACCCGAGTTCGATCCCCAGATGGCAGGCACGTACCAATGGGTTTTCAAAAACTTATGTACGAATATCGTTGGCTAGGACATAAAGGCGGCGACGGGCTCACCACCTGTCACTTTGTCCCGAAAATATCTTTGGTGGAAGGTGGGTCGAAGAGACTTAATCGTCTAGACTAGACCTCTGTCTACCCCTGTATTGGGAATTGCCTGAAGAGATTTATTCATTTTTATTTATTTATTTGATTTATTCTTATTTATTTAACAAAAGTCAACACATGGCTTACATTCAGGAAAGTTATTCATAAATGTTATTTTACCGTTTTGCAGTTTCTGTCATTTGGGACGCCTGCCAACGCTAGCCCCGATGCAGGCTACAATTTTAACTACCGTAGTGTAAGTATCGATAAACGATAAGACTAAGACTAATTAATTATAACCAAAAATTTATTTTTAAAGATCTCAATTCAATTTCTACATCAACAGTCTATAAATAAATAAATATCTTCACGCAATTCCCAAAACAGGGGTAGACAGAGGTCTAGTCTAGACAAATAAGTCCCTTTGACCCACATTCCACCGAAGACATTTTCGGGACAACGTGACAGGTGGTGAGCCCGTCACCATCTTTATGTCCAAGCAAACGATGAAATTGGTACATGAGTTTTTAAAAAACCCATTGGTTCGAGCCTGCACCTGGGGATCGAACTCAGATTTGTCGTATCGAAATTCCGACCACCCAACCACTCGGCTATGGTGACTTATCTATAATAAATTTTTTTAATAATATCTAATTTTTAAAATTCATTGTTGAACACTTGTATACACTTCACTTTATTTAATTATCTATTAATTAACCGACCGGTCGGAAGTGTGTACAAGTGTTCAACAATGAATTTTAATGCAATGCAATTTCACCAAGTGACAACAATGGCAAGTATAAATTATATCCAATTTTTAATTTATATTATTTAAAATTTCCTAATTTATATGATGTATCTTAGTAGTATTTAGATTTTTTTTAATTATTATTGACAATTTTGTTGTTCTGGATCCTTCTGACGAATAATGTGCTATTTTTATATTTTCAGTTAAAAGACGATGTCTATGAGCAATCCGTTAATTTGATGACGCCTAAGAAAATACCCCATAGCAAGGTAAAATAGAAATTAGTATATTTTTTATGTGTATCACTCGACCGGGACGTTAGCCTATGTAGTGACCGTGCCTTCGAAGCTAAAGGTTGCGGAGTTCAGTCCCACACACACACACTTAGAAGCATAATATATATAAATACAGATTATTATCACACAGGTTGATGCTGAGGACATAGAGAAGAAGCCGGACTACTCCGGTATGCCCTACGATTGGCCATCCTTAGACGCATTCCTGGACCACCACGACGAGAGTGCACGGGACCACAACCGTATCAAAAGACGTGCTAAGGTAAGAATCTGTTAAATAAATACATAGATAGGGACAATATCACACACATTACTCTCATCCTAAGGTAAGTAACTAAGGCCCTTGTGAATCAGAGGCGACAAAGGCACCACAAACACACAAACCCGTGTTAAAGCAGGATGCGGCTTTTTCACTAACCCGACTGGAAACCGGTGTGTACGCCACTCGCCCTCAGAGGTCGGCAAATATTTTCAGTAATGGACTGGGCTGAGTGAGCTGCAAAGAGCTGAGTGAGATGCTGAGATGGATATCCCGCGTACTAGCGTGAGTTAGCTCGAAGAACTGATTGAGAATGTTTGACAGAGAGCAGCTCAATTGTGCGTTGACGGAGGTGTTTGTTGGCGCTGCGACGTGCAGTATCACCAGAGTGCTCAATCCTTGCACAAAAACTTGAAAAAGAAAATAAAATAAATAAGTGTCTTCACCCATATTCCCTGACGTGGTAGCCAAACAGTACAGATCGCCAAGTGTCACGATTGCATACCTTTCGCTCCTTTCAAATTCATAATTTTCTTTTATATTTTCACTTTTTTTGCAATTATAATTGATTTAAATCAAAATTATTCCTGGTATTCAAAAGTGAGTCCACGACCCCTTTTAATTATAACTTTCGCGTTGTATATTTTCTTCACCATGTGGTATGCGTATGCTTTGAAGAAGCATCTTGATTGTCATGCTTCTTCAAAAATATTAAGACTTCCCATAAGTATAAATAATAACGTTAAAACTTGTGAAATAATGTCTCTGCACAATGATGACAGAAGAATTGTATGCAAGCTTAGGTTGTCATGCGAAGGCATGTCATGCGAAGTTAGATCGTATCGCTAGTACATAGAAACAAACACATGAAAAAATACGCTATCAATAAAACCGGCTTTCACCTACTTTTTCTTACCGCCAAGTCTTCCGTCCTTTTACGATAAATTAAAAATGTTTTGAATTTCCTTTTCGCGGTATTTAAACGACGATAGTTAATATCCGCTAATTGATTTTTGACGAATCGCTTGTTAAAAAAAAATATTGTGAAAACGGATGCGAAGTGGCCAGCCACAATATGACAAGAAACTTTTCTGCCGCAGAACACGAGGAAGTTCGGAACACTTAGCGGGCCGAAACTTCGCGAACGTCCGAACCACTACGTCTACCCAGAACCGGTTAAAGACCGGATTCTCGAGTTCACCACATCGACGAAGAAACCGAGCATCCTGCCCGATCAGATGAATCCGGGAGTCATATTCCGCGTCCGGATGTCGGATGCGATACTCCGTATCAAGCAGCGCATGTACGAAGATCCGGAAAGACATATTGAAGCCGACATAATCTATACGAACTTGATAAAAAAAGTCGTTATGGACGAAATAACGAAATTCCACAATCTGCTCTTGATGTATAAGACTGATAAGAGTATAAAGGAGCACTTGGGTGAATGCGGCGGAAGAATTTACAAGTTCATCAGCTATATGACAATAAAAGTGCATATTTACTGTCTGTTCGATTCGCTCTGGATCGACGGGAACCCTTACGTAATTGGTGACGAGTACTCTGTCACTCCAGTGGAAGTGCCTCCGATGCTGCAATGTGATGCTGCCGAGTGTAATTCAATAATATTCGTTGATTCGATCACGGAACCGAAAGATATCGACGAGTGAGATGGTTTTTTATTTGCATATAATAAATGTGTTTGCAAACATTTTTGTTTCCTTTTTGCTAATTGCTTATTCTGTATTCGACAAAATACAATACCTGAGTCTTTTGTCCCCGATTTATCCTCCGATTTATTAATACCTTATGAAATTAAGGATTGTTTGCCTCTTAAGGTTTTCTAAGAGAAATTTTAAGAAGCAATTTAGCATCTGTTCAAAACAAGTTAGACCTAGTACAGTTTTATAATCTTATTGTAAGTGAACCTATTTCTTTATGTATAAATTCTCTTTAAACCTAATGATTTTATGAGAATAATTGGCATACGAGCAATTGGCTCCTCTGGTGAGTCGTCTGTGGTGAGTTGAGTAGTCTATCTCCTAGAAAGTATAAGAGAAGGGAGAAACTGTGTGAAGATAAGGAAAGGAAGAATAAGGGAAAGAGAGGAGAGGTAGGAGGGGGATAGGTTGCCGACCACCTTCGGCGTGTAGTGTGTAGACCGGTTTTCAATATGCTCTGAGATTTCTGGTTCAATTCCCGGACGGGTTAACATAGAAAAAGATGATACCTACGGAGTTTGTTTCGCCTGTTTCTTCTCTAATAACTGTCGATAGATGGATGAAATATATGTTACTTATATCTCAAAATAAATGATTTGGTTTGATTTGAAACCACTTTTTCTACATTTCCTCGGATTTGTGGTGCTTTCGTTGTTTTCGATCCCATAACACAAGTGCTTGAGCTGTTTACTTTAGGATCAGAGCAATGTATGTGATATTGTCCCTATCTATGTTTGTATTTATTATTATTTTATTTTTACCATTTTCTTGGTGCCGACAGCTCGAGTTCTATTCGAGCTCGAGTTCGATCTACCTTCCACCGAAGATATTTTCGGGGCAAAGTGACAGGTGGTGAGCCCGTCGCCGAGATTTTTTTTAAATTTCTCTTTAATATGTCTTCACACCATTCCCAACACAGGGGTGTTACATCCCTACAATTACGTCATCTACACAATTACGTCCTTTCGACCAACCCTTCACCGAAATAAAATATGTCCATATTTTTAATTTAATAACTAAATTTCAGCAAATTATTGGCATGCTTTAATATTTAAATAAAAATTGTACTACTTTCTTTGGTATCAGACCAATGTATGTGTTGTCCCTATCTATGTATGTATTATTTCTTTATTAAAAAAAAATAATTTTGATTAAAATATTCATTTGCGAAGAAACGACGCGGGCACTCCGGACGCCGTAAAGATCGTGTCAGGACCTCTACAATTCCGGATACTAAAGAGGTAATGTTACACAGTTTTGTTATGACATTTATTATTAAGATAAACCTTATATACATACCAATTCTTAATAGCACTCTTTTTCTCTTGACCCTGTAAAAGTGATACCACGCTTATCTTATCCAAACGGCAATGTAACAACTGTTGTTTTTCAGTTTAAAATCTACGTGATTTACAAGTTATGCAGTCTGTATTCTGTAATCAAATAGTTGTCGGTACTTAGTTACATGTATAGTTCCCGCGCGAGCTTCGAGGAATCTTCTCTTTGCATATATTAACGAAAGAATGTATCACGCAATTCCCAATACAAGGGTAGACAGAAGTCTAGTCTAGACAATTAAGTCCCTTCGAGCCACCTTCCACCGAAGATATTTTCGGAATAACGTGATAGGTGGTGAGCCCGACGCCGTCTTTATGTCCAAGCCATCGATCTAATTCGTACATAAGTTTTTGAAAAACCCATTGGTACCCGCCTGCCAACTGGGGATCGAACTCGGGTCTCTAAACTCGAAATTCCGACCACCCAACCACTCTTTTGAATTATTTGACTTGATATTATTTTTAATGTTTTAATTACTATGTTAAACAAAATAATTGTTATTGAAACATATTTTATGTGCCTGACAGATTATTTGACTTCATATAAGTGCACTCATATCATCCGGTAAGTGCGATATAAATAAAGAAAAATCATATACAGTTTCAAGAAAAGTTATAAAATGTCGGAAGTAGGGCCTCTTCCTCTATCTCAACGCGTTACTGAGACGTGCAATGCTTGACTTCAAATCGATAGGTACGCTTCCCTGTGAAGACTTGTATTCAGAGACTAACTTCTCAACACTCGATTGTCCGGAGCTCGCGCGCGGGTCGTAGCAGAATTATGGCCATGGTGATCTAAACTTGATATGTATGAATTTTTTTTCAGCTGAAAAACAGCACCTCGACAGAAGTACCCATCGCTCGACGCGGTGACATGTGGGAAACCCAACAAATGAGGGCTAAACACTTACGTAACAAGAACAAAAAGAAGAAGCCCAATTACGACACCTACGAGCCACCAGTTAAGGTACAACATATATATATTCGAAGCGGATTCAAATCCCGCCGGCCTCGGTATTTCTTAACAAATTTTGAAATAAAGGACGTAGTTTAGTAATCGCCAGTTCAACGGTTTGAGAATATGCCACCCCCATTCGACCAGCGGAGGTCGTAAGTATAACCATCCACACCACACCGAAGCAAACGAAGCAGACCGGTGACAGCGTCTTAGTTGCTAGGTATCAGGTACTGGGATCGCCAATCCGGTACCAGAACGTAGCGATGCTACGAGCGAGAGGACTATATCCTACAGAGGACTTTTACAAACCGTTATGAGAGTCAAACTATCCAGAAGTTAAAGACGCTGGTGTACCCTTTAACTACTATAATGCAAAATTATCTCCATAGGAATGGGAGTCGACGTTCGTTGAGATGCCGAAGGATCTTTACCAGGCTCACTTGAGACCCGGAGTCATATTCAGGATTCATATGGCCGAAGCTATACTCAAGATGCAGTACAGGAAGTAAGTCATTATTTGGTGGACTGGTAGATTTTTTTATTAATTCATATTCATTTTCGAAGTTAAGAATCGATCCTTAAGAATCGATTTTCAAAGTTATTCGTTACGTTATACGTTATGTTCATGCGCAACTTATCTTACGCAGTCACCGGCAGAGATTAATCTGGACTGTATTTAATTACTTTTTTTATAGAAAAGGGAGGCAAACGAGCAGGTGGCTCACATGATGGTAAGTGATTACCGCCGCTCAAGAACACCTGCAATGCCAGAGGCATAGCAGATGCGTTGCCGGCCTTAGAGTCAGAAATTGAGGGAAAATTTTTGGGAATAGAGAGAAATTGAGGAGGTGTGTGGGCCTCCAGTTACCTGACGGAACGCAGAAGTTTGTTAGACTTTTACTTAACGCCGGTATTCTGTGAGGTCGTGGTACTTCCCCGGTCGAGTCGGCCCATTCATGCAACAACAAAAGCTGATGCGTGGCTCTACCACTGATGAAACTACTTGTTTACGTTTCCACAAGTATGTGATATGTTTTGATGAATATAAATTATTAATAAAAATAAATGTATCATGAATGCTTTCAGTACTACAAATAATACGTTCGTTCACTCACATTTACTAATCTATATATTTTTTCATTCTTTACACTCAAGCGAAAAAAGGGTTTGTTGTATTTTACGTCTAAACCGCACTGCAGATCTACGTTTTCCATATAATTTTACAGTTCTCAAGGGAGGATTTGCCATAATCGCCACGTTTGGAAAAACGAATTGGCGATCACAGTACCAGACCACTCCCACCTCAGACGCTGTTGTATATCTTCGGTCAATATTTTTTGAGAAATAGTTATCCCGCCATCTATCGGTTGCCATAACGATATTCAATACTGTTTGTCTTACTCGCCTGTTACGACACCCACGGGAAGAAATGGAGTGGAAATATTCTTACGCCGTTACCGCGCGGTCCCTTGACAGAAATGAACTATTAAAAAAAAATATTTCTAGAGTTTCTTAGTCAAATTTAACAGTTTCTTCAGTACAATATTCTACATATTCTTGTTTTATTCGGTCAGCTATGGTGAGGATAAAGACGAATCGGTAATAGAAGCGGACGTGGAGTACCTCCGGCTGACACGGAAGGTGATCAACGATGAGATCACCAAATTCGAGGACCTCAAGTGGCTGGTGGGCTGGTTCGGGAATCGCTCCGATCTCATACAGGAGCACATGTGTAACACGCGGTACTTTACCGTTGGTGAGTTTTACTTGCACATTCACACACTCAAAGCACGCATATAAAAAATTTTTATAATTTAAACAGCTTTTTACAGATTCACGCAATTCCCAATACAGGGGTAGACAGAGGTCAAGTCTAGACAATGAAGTCCCTTTGACCCACCTTCCACCGAAGGTATTTTCGGGACAACGTGACAGGTGGTGAGCCCGTCGCCGCCTTTATGTCCAAGCCAACGATGAAATTCGTACCAAAGTTTTTGAAAAACTCATTGGTACTGCCACCTGGGGATCGAACTCGGGTCTCTCGACTCGAAATTCCGACCACCCAACAACTCGTCACCATTTTAAATAAATATATGAAAAAGTCACGATAGCCGAGTGGTTGGGTGGTCGGAATTTCGAGTCAAGAGACCCCGAGTTCGATCACCAGGTGGCAGGCTCGTACCAATGGGTTTTTCAAAAGCTTATGTACGAATCATATCGTTGGCTTGGATACAAATACGAAGAAGGGCTCACCACCTGTCACGTTATCCCGAAAATTTCATCGGTGGAAGATGGGTCGAAGGGACATAATTGTCTAGACTAGACTTCAGTCTACACCTGTATTGGGAATTGCTATGAAGATATTTAGTTATTTTATTTTTGAATACGTAGATATAGAGACATCACATACGTTGCTCTGATCCCAAATTAAGTGTCTGAACACTTATGTTATATAATGAGAAACAACGAAGATACCATAAACTACAAGACCCGAGATAATGTAAATAATGTGGTTTTCCACATTGACTCGTCCGAAAATTTAACCCGGGACTTCAGAGCTGGCGAAACCTTGAAAACCGGTGTGCATGCCACTTGTCCACGGAGCTAAGATTGTCACAAGTTACTTTCGTTGCGATCAGAGATTTCTATGTGATGTTTTCCTTATACATACATAACATACAAAACGGACTGTTAAAGTCCACTGCGGAACATAGGCCTCTCCCAAGGGAGGATTTGCCATAATCGCCACGCTTGGGAAGTGGATTGGTGATCGCAGTACCAGACCACATGCATCTCAGACGCTACTACCCATCTTCGGTCTGATTATTTTGGTCTTATATTTTTAGAGATGATTATCCCGCCATCTATCGGTTGCCATAACGATATTCAAGGCTTTTACTCTTAGACGCCTCTTACGACATCCACGGGAAGAAAGGGAGTGGTAATATTCTTACGCCGTTACCACACGAAACATGTTTTCCCTATTCATATATTTATATATGTTTTATTATTTTATCCCACCAGGAATCCCACCAACAATGTTCACTCACACCGAGGAATACATGAAACGCGCGTGCCTCTTCGACAACGTGTACCTCGACCATGTGCCGTACGTCGTTGGCGAGGACGGCTCCCTGATGGCAGCTGTGGCACCACCCGTGCTGCATTGCGATGCCGCCACTTGCACATCCGTACCGTTTATCGACAGGTAATACAGAAACGTATCTATATCAATTTGGGTCTGTTACCGTTTTTTTTTTGCAAAAATCAAAATGGAAAAGTTTTATATTCGATAACATTGGTACCACGAGGACTCATTTCTAAGGCGGTACAGCAATATCTGTATAAAAATATATCTTCACGCAATTCCCAATACAGGGGTAGACAAAGGTCTAGCTAGTCTAGACAATTAAGTCCCTTTGACCCACCTTCCACCGATATATAATATGTCTGTATAAACGTCTTAAAACTTGTAATGTAGTCGAGATTTGTCCCTATTCACCCCATATTACGCAATAAAACAGCTACCCTGCAATCTGTCGATAGCCACGGACATTATCAAGCCTCTTCTCTATTTACCTCTCACGATCCCCACGGTAAGAAGGAAAAAGAAGGCGGTGGTTAATTCTTAAGCTTTAATTACAAGTTCTTTTTTTAAAACGTTCATTTGATTGGCTAGTTTATTTAGATGATAATTAATAATTCTTGCATACTAAAAATAACCGCTCCTCTTATGCTAATTAGGCTTTTAACATGTTAGATCAGTTCCCATAAAAATTTGTGCTAATCATGCTAATTGTGGCGTAAATACAACACCATTTTTGTACGTATGTATTTTCGGCTTCTCCGACTCGAATCGTCACTGGATATTTTCAAGCAATGAAAATGCTCAGTTTAAGTAAACAACTATTACTGTACTAGTGCGGACTGTTTCCGTTCGCAGCATGATGTTCGAGGAGAAGCTGGCGCGCAGCAACGTGCGCACCGTGACGCGGTGCCAGGCCAGCTGCCGTGCGCACTGCCGCAACGACCCCGACTGCCTCAAGCGCTGCTCCGACCGCTGCCTGCGCGCCGACTGATCCCCCCCACCCCCCACCCAACCCCTCACCTCCTCAGCACCACATGAACCCAATTAATATAATTCACATCCCGACTTAAACCGAAACGTTCTGAAAGTTCGCACCACGATATCAAACGTTTGAAGTCGCCCCCGATTTGACGTTTTTGTAACGTCGTCTCTTTCTGACGGGCGATGCGCATTGTATTGAACGCAGACACAGTTTAAATATGTTTCACTCTGAACGTTGTCGTGGTTCAAAAATAAAATAAGTTCTTTTCATAACACTATATGTGGAAAAAAAATATGAATTGTTTCTTAAAAGGTCATGCCAGGATATTGCAGTTTGTAGAGATCGTGGTACGAATATGTAATAAAATTCTTTTAATATTTTATTTGCAGAAAGAAAATTATAGAACCACACATGAATTGGTCAAAGAAGCTACTTACCTTTTCTGTGCCACACCGTCATTTTAGTTTCATAAGCAAATCACTTTGTTGCAAGTACTTAATGGCATAAACCTAAACTCTGACTAGGAATTGCTACAGCAATATCTCTCGCTGTCGACTGTAGTCGGTATCGACATCGCCTAGCAATAGTGTAACGTGCACTTCACTATTGTCCTAACGGCAACAGTTATTATTAAATAAATTGTACAAAACAAAGCCGCTTTATTTATTTTCTCCTATAACTAACTGTTAAAAACATTTCTGCTACTAAGCAAAAGATGACCTCCGTGGTGATGTGCAACTGATTTTCAAGGTGCCAGTACTCAGTAGGTCCAGTTTCGACTCTAGGACGGGTCAATGTAGAAAGACAGTTTTTCTCACTCTAGGTGTTTGTTGTACCTTTCGCCAACCCTGTTTCTTCTGCATATCAATGATTTGTTACAAATTAGTAACATCCATTGCTATGCAGTTGACAGCACTGGTGATGCCCTATATACCGGCCGTGTCAATATTTCTCGGGAACACGTCGACGAGTACTCGGACTGGGGCCGACTTAATTTAGTCCAGTTCAACCCTAAAAAGACACAAGTTTGCGCGTTTACCGCTAAAAAGAAACCTTTCGACATATCACCTCGTTTTGAGAGCACTCCCCTAGTTGCCTCAGCCAGCATCAGAATCCTTGGTGTCGACAAATCGAGCAACGTTCAGTGTCGCGGTCACTTGGAAGGGAAGGCCAAATTGGCCTCTAAAAAGCTTGGCGTGCTCAGTAGAGCGCGACAGTACTTCATGCCGGCCCACCGCATGCAACTTTATAAGGCGCAGGTTCGGCCGCACATGGAGTACTGTTGTCATCTCTGGGCGGGGGAAACCCAGTGTCATCTCTTTCCATTTGACCGTATCCAACGAAGAGCGGCTCGAATCGTCGACGACCATATTCTATGTGATCGGCCCCTGGCTTTGCGAAGAAATGTTGTATCTTTTTGCATTTTTACATGGTCTACTACCAGCCGCTGAATTTCACCATCGTACCTTACGGCATAGTCAAAAATTCCATCAACACCACCTTAATGCTTGGCATTCCTCCACAGTGCGTTTCACGCGGAATTTTCTGCCACGCACTTGCACTTTATGGAATGTGCTGCCGTCAGCGGTTTTCCCGGACCGATAAAACTTAAGGACCTTCAAGAAAAAAGCCTTTCTCAAAGGCCGGCAACGCATCTGCTATGCCTCTGGTTGCGTTGGGTCATCCATATCAGGGGGGTGTAAAAGGCCCCCCTTTATGGGTTACGAGTTTCGAGGCATTGCCTCATGACTCGGGCGTCTTCTCAGGGGGCTGCTGCTCCCCGGTCCTGGGTGTCGCCTTTCAGCGGCGTTGTGTAGGCGTGTTACGCACTTTACGTCTTATGTCGGGACTTTATTGCACGTCCCCGGTCCCCCCGGGCCGGGTGGCAATGAGAGAATATCTCTCGGGAGGGGTCGCCACTCCGGTGGTCGAGTGTGTAGCGGTAGTCGTTCCTGGATCGCCAGGCGACGTAGGTGTTCGTGTGGCCCGTTGTCAGCGCGGTCGTACATTCCGCGCGACACCCGGACCACGAATTCTTCCAGAGTTTCCATTTTTAGGTCCCTGGCGATGACATAATTGCGTACAAAGCGACCCGCTCCAACTATAGTTCGTAGTACTATATTCTGTTGGACCTGTAGTCGCCGACGTTGGTATGTTGAGGTGAACGCGTACCACGCAGGCGCCGCGTAAGTAAGTCTAGATCTTATATATGTTTTATATATACCTATCTTGGTTTTTACTGGTAGCTTTTTTGTTGAAAGTACCGGATAGAGAACCGCCCTCGCTGCTCTCGCGCTACTTATTGCGTAGTCCACCTGCGCGGTGAGTCGTAGCGATTTATCTATCCGGCAACCAAGATAGGTAACGGCGCTCTGCCACTTAATCCTTTGTCCTCTTAATTCGAGTTGTGGTGGCACGCGCCCACGGCGATTGGTGATTATGGCGGATGTCTTCCCGACATTAATAGTCATCCGCCATTTATCTAACCATTCAGGTAATAGGTCCAACAGTCGCTGCATCTTCTTGGCAGCGATGTTTGCCCGACGGGACGACGTAAAGTACGCGCTGTCGTCCGCGTAGAGTGCGAGCATGACATCGTTTTCCCACTCACGGACGCGACCCTCGAGCGTGGGGATGTCGTTGGTGTAGATTGCGTACAGGCAAGGAGAAAGACAACTGCCCTGTGGAACGCCTGCTTCTATAGTGCGTACCGCCGAATCGGCTTGCTCGACGGTGACGTAGAAGCTACGCCCTACTAAGAACGATTCTACTAATCGTACGTAGCCAGGTGGTATGTTTTCCTCTTGCAGTAGTTTGTATATTAGATCCGTATGCCACACTCTGTCGAAGGCCTTCTCCATGTCTAGTAAGACCCCCAGACAGCAGCGGTCGCGATGTTGTTCGACCGCTAAATAGTGTAACACACGGGCCAGTTGCGTCGTTGTAGAATGACCGCTACGGAAGCCGTGTTGTTCTACGCGAGGCTCTACGAGCGGGCGGAGCCTCCGTAGCAGTAACTTCTCGTATAACTTTGCTACGTACGATAGCAATGTTATAGGGCGATAGCTTGCCGGAGACTTCCTGTCTTTTTCGGGTTTCGGCAGTACGACTATTCTTCCTTTTTTCCACTCCGTGGGGTAGTGTAGGGTGCGCAATATCCCGTTGTAAAGACGGGATAGCGCAACAAATCCTTTTCTCGGCAGTTGTCTTAACGCGACGGTCGTTATAGCGTCGTGCCCCGGCGCTTTGCGCAGTGGCAAGCGAAATGCCACTTTTCTCACTTCAGCGGGGGAAATAAAATCATCCCCGCTTAGTGGCGGCACTTGTGGCTGAGGCACCCGTGGCGCTGCCTGGCGTGTTGGGTGTTGTGGCCTTTCTCGGCTTTTGGAATTGGGCGGTTGCGCCGTCGAGCCTCGGGTGGGTACCGGAGGGGGTATTCTGATACCCCTCTTCCTGGCAATGCGCTGCAGTACCGGGCAGCGCCTGTCATTTGCTGTGTGCGCCTTTGCACAATTGGCGCACTTAGGCGGACTATCCCTGGATTTAGTGCAGTCCGCCGCCGGGTGATCCCCTGCGCATCGAACGCACTTGAAGGGCCTATAGCAATTGTACGAGGAGTGTCCGAACCCCTGGCACCTGTGACATTGGGCTGGTCCTTCCCTGCCCTGCCAGGCTTCTATGATTATGCCTGGCATATAGAGGAGCTCGTGTATCCCGTACAGCCTCCTGAGCTCCTCGTCGGGAATGTGGTCCATTTTAATATGGAAGAGGCATCCGGGTCTACCTCTTTTCGGTGGGATGGACCTCACGAAGGTCACAGGGAAGCCTAGCTCCTTCAGGGCCTCCTCGATGTCCTCCGGATTGGTCTCGGCGGGCAGTCCGCGCAAATCCACCTTTGTCGGTTGCTCTGTCGACGGCGCATAGCAATACCACGCTAGCGTAGCATCGACCTTGCTACGCTCAACAAGGTATTTTTGCACCGTCCTATATTCTTCCTCGGTTTGGGGACGGAATCGAACCTCCTTCCCAAACGGGCGTGCACTCGGCGCATGCCCTAACCGGCTATGCAACACTTTAAAGTGTTTCGCCCAGTCGGGCATGCACTCTACCACGATTGGGGGATATGACTTGTTTTCCGTTTTGGTGTTGGTTTCACGTTGTTGTTGTTGTGATATTGGTGGGCTGCGCGGTCGTCGAGGCGTTGCTGCCATATTTGCGTAGGTCGTCGTCGCCATTGGCGCATTTGACGGCCCCGGAATTGAGTTGTCGATGTGCCGACGCTGGTTCTCTCCTGGTGGTGTGCGTTGTCGAGCCGCTCGCCGAGCTGAGTTGGGACCCGGTTCCCCCGAAGTGGGAAACTCAGTTCCCAATTCTTGGGAGAGCGCGGGTGCGGTGCCCGGCGAAATTGCGCTTCGCGGCAACGGTTGCGGAACTCGCGGCGGTTGCGTTGCTCGTTCGCGCTGGGGTAGTATCCGTGATTGACCCGGGTCAAATATGTTCCGCTCCATTAGTGGGCGGTCCACAACCGCGAGTCTTCTTTGGTGGTGTTGCTGTTGCTGTTGTTGTTGCATGTGGTAGCGAGCGGTCAGGGTTCGGTGTTCGGTTTCCTGAGACTCTGTTCCGTCTCGCGGGTTCATCGGTGTCTCCGACATCGCGGTGATTTTACTTGCGCGTGGGGACCTGCGTGCCTCTTGCAACTCCCCGCCCCTCGTCGCTGTTAGCCTCACCGAGTGACCCCGGTGGCGCTCCCAGCGGTTTGGGGTGGGTTCGTAGGCTGAAGTACTGGTTTGCTAGTCCAGCAGAGAATTCGCCACTCATATGTGTGGGCTGACCAGCCACGCATGTGAGGTGCACGACCTTTGCCCTTTCCAATGAAAGGGATGGGGTGTGCGTGAGCAGACAGTTACTTTCCGCCGGTTACATTACGCACACAGGGATGTGAGGACGGAAAGTTTTAGAAGGGGTCAGGTCACCCAAAGCCTCTTGCTTCAAAGCGTCTAGGGAGTAAAACTCAACCTTTCTGCCTATCCACCGAGCTCTTCGAAGTGACGGCTGCCG
The DNA here is from genome assembly GCA_029286605.1 of Sericinus montela. Classification (NCBI taxonomy): domain Eukaryota; kingdom Metazoa; phylum Arthropoda; class Insecta; order Lepidoptera; family Papilionidae; genus Sericinus; species Sericinus montela. The sequence continues at coordinate 551,170 of JAGSMR010000111.1, read as the reverse complement.
AGGTGACTTGTACTGGTCGAAACTTTCCAAAGTCCACCGATGCAACGCTACTCAAAGCCCTTCTTGCCTCTGGTATTGCGGATGTTCATGGGCGGCGGTAATCACTTACCATCACGTGAGCCACCTGCTCGTTTGCCTCCCTTCTCTATAAAAAAAAGATCGCTCAAAGAAAAACGAGCATAGATTATACATAATTTGGCGGGAACTTCAGCTGCCAGAGAAGTGTAAGGTAATAAATAATTACAATTCTATGATCATCATAATTTTTTTTAATCACCATAAAACTTAGAATATAGATAATACATCTTTTGGGAGTTTTGCATAGTAATTAGTAAAAAAATCTTGCTTTAAGTATTATTGCCCCATCATATTGGTCCCTCGAAAGGTATAAATTTTAACATATTATAACAAACAGATAAACATCTTAAACGTTTAAATAAATTAATAAAGTAATTAGGAATACTAATAATTATTCTTTTCCACTTTATTCAATCGGGATGTTGATACAAACTGATATCGCAAAAAAATTAATAATTTTTTTATATATTTAATTTAGAAAAATAGTATTCAGGAAGCGTAAATTTAGATGTACCCGGACGGTCTGAGTTCTCTCTCTCCCAGTTTCCGATACCACTAATATTACTAATAAAAAAGCGTTAAATTTGCTTAGAACACGTAGGCAACGACATGTGTGTTTTTTTTAATTTCTAATCCATACGCTACTTTCCCGTTGCCGTACGTTTTATTGCTAAATAATTCGAAAAACCGAACAGAGTTTAATCGAATATGCTACTCGAAACATTACATACAAGAATCGAAAAAACTTGTACTTGAAGAGAAGCACGATAATACAGAAAAGGAACTTTTATATTATATTACTTTTTGATAATTGACAACTCGCTCGTACCTTCTTTACAAATACGAAAGTGTTTTCTAATACCAAAACATAGTTGATTTCACGAAACTAGAAAATCGGCTTTCTCGTTTGCGTCATGTCCCGGCGAGTTGTCTTCCCTTCTCTAATAAAAAAAACTTAAAGCAAATCTCTGCGTTTTGTGGTACATTACACAAAAACATTTATAATTCCACACCCCGCATAGGTTGCTGATCACCAAATATTTTTACTTTTTTTACTATAGTTTTAGTATTATAAACTTAATTTAAATGCCACGAAAAAAGAGATCGGCTGTTAAAAATGTGTAAATGTTTTTGTGTGTCGAACACACGAAACACCTTTTTTACACTGTACACCGTCTGTCCATAAATATAACATAATTATTTATTTATGGCCACAAACATAATTGGTATCACAGAATATTTAATACATTTTTATTTAAACAGATTTTACTAAGACTAAGTACAAATCACAACTACTGTAGCTATCCTCTTGGTTTACAGTTTTACATTTATTCAAAAATAATATGACAATATGTACAAACATATTTCTTAAAACATTAAAATGGTGCGTCAAAAAATAAAATACTATAGAGCTTCTGCGAACATAGTGAAGTAATTTGCATTAAAAAATACAGTTAATCATTTTAAATAAAACTATTTTCGGATTTTTGGGGACTCACCCTGTAAAAACTAATTAAAAACGCGATAAAATTCGAAAATCGTTTTATTTAAAATGTGTAGTATTCGCGTAAATAAAAGAAATAATTATACAGTTCAACATTTAGATTTTGTGATAATGTTATTCCTACGTCATCTATAAAACAGATAATATATAGATATAATTATCCACATGAATGTATAGACAAAAGAGTTTCGTACAGACCATTATGCGTAATGTTTCCATTGTGTATTAAGAGTGTAGTGCTGATTTTTCTGTGATATCTTTTGCTCAGGATCAGACCATAGATATCGACTAAAATGACTTATATTATGCTGCAATTTTATTGCTTTTTAAAGCAATTGAGCTATGTTGGACTTTTTTGTTATTAAATCACGACTAAGACACGAGCGGAATCCTAACCCGCGGCCTTTATCGCATATTCCACGCGCATCAGTCGAAATTTTAAATCTGTCTTTTTCACTCGCCAATTAGGTGGGATTTTTTAATTTATCATTTTTTTATTATCTTCATGCAATTTTCCATACTTTGGTAGGAATAGGTCTGAAGTCCTTTCGACTCACTTTTTACAGAAGTTTATTTGGGACAACGTAACAGGTGAGTTTATCCGTCCAGCCGTAATTCGACGACGGGTCTTCTCACGGACCGTGTTTCTGGCAGAACTGGGGAACTGTACCGGGGCTGGCCCCTTCAACCGCTGCATATCAAAATAAGCAGGTCCTGGCGTTGCCCCTTGTTTTGGGCTTCATCTTCTTCTTTATTCGGGGCTAAAGGTTTTCTTTTTCATAGTTTCTTTTATTTTTGTTCTCCCCGGTCAGCTATTCGATGAGAGACTGTTCAGCTGTGGTATCGCCGTAATTTTTATAAATTTAATATGACACAAAATGAACAGTTCGCTAACTAGCTATGGGTAGAACAAGCTTCCCTAACGCAGTGTCACTGATTTCCCCGACCTGGCAGTTGATCTTCTGCGGGCCGGGCCTCTGAGGCGGAACTATGATATTGTGCAGCCTCTGCATGTGCTTCTTCCAATAGCATCGGCGTGTGTAACACGCGTTACATAGGTCGCATTTGTACCTGAGCAGTATTTATTTATTTATATACATATTCTTTATTATACACCACTATTTAATAATAAAAAAATAAGTGAAGACAACATCAAGATTGTAGAAAAAGCGGTTTTATTACTAAAAAGCAATTTCTTACAGCAACCTTGGTATAGAAGCGGCTGAAGAAGTAATAAGGAAAAGGATTAAAGAGGTAAGGAGAGATGGTATTGTGAGATATGAAAATAGCATAGAATAATAATAAATACATTCATAGGTACAACATCACATACATTGCTCTGATCCCAAAGTAAGCAGCTTAAGCACTTGCTTTATGGAATGCTTTATCGATCAGAAACAACGAAGGTACCACAAACAGCCAGAACCGAGACAATGTAGATAAAGTAGTTTTCTACATCAACAACATAAAAAATTATATTCTTAACAACCTTCTTTGTCAATTGGCGTTCAGACAAGTTTTCTTGAAGTCGACAGCTGTGAGATTCCCGAGAAGTGGTTTCTCCATGCCCTGCATGAAGAAACCAACTTGTAGGTCTAGGTGTCTTTGGTACCTACGTTGTTTCCGATTACTTTCGTATCAAAGCAATGTAACTAGTCTGGCCATAAATTTGTGATAAAAGAGTGAAAACTTCAGCCAAAGAGTATGAAGATACCTCTCAGCTAAACTTTTTAAAAATATATCGCGGACTTTCCAGCAGGACTCTGCAAAGGCACTAACTACCCAAGGCTGGCTTGACCAACGTTCAGAAATTTATAAGAGCTGAAGACTGGTCCTCATCTAGCCCAGACCTCAACCATTTAGACTTCAAATTATGGTGAGTTTTATGGCTTGCTTTAAATGACAGGGCGACATTGATTGTGTCTCATAAAAAATGTTTGGAGCAAGCAATGACGCAATTTCCCTTGGAAACAGTGCGTAAATCCATAGCTTCGTGGCCAAACAGATGGAAGGCCTGTGTAAAAGCAAAGCTGGTCATTTCGAAAATATTTTTTTTTAGTTTTAGCTGACACTAATAAATATGTAGGTATAAATTTTAATAGTATTACATTACTTCATTAAAAAATGCATTTTCATGTGTAAAAAATCTTATGGCCGGACTAGTGTCCCAATATAGCCCATCTTTATATTTTAATAAATATAAATAAATAATAATAAATATCTTCACGCAATTCGCAATACAGGGGTAGACTGAGGTCTATTTTAGACAATTAAGTCTCTTTAACCCACCTTCCACCGAAGATATTTTCGGTACAACGTGACAGGTGGTGAGCCCGTCGCCGTCTTTATGTCCAAGCCAACGATATAATTCGTACATAAGTTTTTTTGAAAAACCCGTTGGTAGGAGCCTGCCACCTGTGGATCGAACTCGGGTGTCCAGACTCAAAATTCCGACCACGCAACAACTCGTGACTTACATTCTTATATTTTTTTTTCATATCTATTACAAACATATGTATGTGGTGCCTTCGTTGTTTAATACCTCATACCTCAAGTGCTTTAGCATCTTACATTGATATTTGTACTAGCTGACCTATACTATTTATATGTACTAGCTGACCCCACAAACGTTGTTTTGCCATATTAAAAAAATAGGGGTTGATCGTAGAAGGGTAAAAATTGTATTTTTAATGCCACATTTTTGCCCAAAAATTAAAAAAATGTTAAGGGCGAACAACCCTTATCACTTAGGGGTTCGGAAAGTAGATAGTAGCCGATTCTCAGGTCTATTGAATATGCATATAAAATTTGGTAAAAATCAGTAAAGCCGTTTCGGAGGAGTTAGGTAACTAACATTGTGACACGGGAATTTTATATATAAGATTTATTTATTAACAGTAAGATTTATCTAACAGTGGTAGAGCCACGCATCAGCTTTTGTTGTTGCATGAATGGGCCGGCTCGAACGGGGAAGTACCACGACCTCACAGTATACCGGCGTAAAGTAGAAGTGTAACAAACTTCTGCGTTTCGTCTGGTGAGTACAGGTAACCGGTGGCCCACACATCCCCTCCCCAATTCTGGGGAGAACCTCAAGGAGGCAACGCGTCTGCTATGCCTCTGGTATTGCGGGGAGCTACCTGCTCGTTTGCCTCCCTTTTCTATAAAAAAAAAATATATTAGTATGTAAGTCACCTCTTGATCTTGTTGTGCGAGTCCATATGTCTGTTGTACTTGGTACGGTCGTAGAAGCTGCGTTCGCAGAGCTCGCACGGGTAGCGCTTCTCCCTGCCGTGGTGGTTCCTGATGTGCACCGCCAGGTTCGAAGAGGTGTGGTACGAGGCGGTGCAGTACTCGCACTGGTAGCGCTTGACGCGGTCTGCGAGGATTGCCGATAGCGACATCACAGCCGTGAAGATATGTGCGGCATACACAATGCAGAGGTGGACAGAGGCCATACACACACTAGCTGCCTTAAGCGGCGGGCAAAGCCGCGCCACTTAATCGGAACCATATTTATTTTTCTAAAATAATATTAGCCTATGTTAATTTTTATAACATCAGCTATCTGCCAATGAAAGTCTCGTTAAAATCAGAGATTAGCCGGTACAAAGAGACAGACAGAGAGACACAGAAAAATTTTAAAAACTGTTTTTATGTACATACCGTATGTACTTTCAAAAGCATTTAGTGAAAAGCTGTAAATTTGTCCCTTCGACCCTCCTTCCACCGAAGATATTTTGGGACAACGTGACAGGAGCCCGTCGCCGTCTTTATGTCAAAGCCAACGATATAATTCGTAAATAAGTTTTTGAAAAAACTCATTGGTACGAACCTGCCACCTGGGGATCGAACTCGGACCTCTTGACTCGAATTCCAACCACCCAACCACTCGGCTATCGTGATAAACAATATAATATAATTTATAAATAATTGTCGCCTTTCCTCTCTTCTGTCCTATTACCTACCCTGCGTTTGCTCAAACAGGGCTGCCACTCGAGAACCTTTTTCCCCTTTTCCCTTCGGGAACCTTCAAGCTCCTGACGCCGGCAGTACTTACCGGTGTGTATCCGGACGTGCTTTATAAGGTCGTGCTTGTACCAGGTGCGGTAGTCGCAATGCTCGCAGGCGTACTCGGGCGGCAAGTGCGAGCGGACATGCCTGTAGTGCGACGCGCGGTACACGAACACCTTCCCGCAGATCTATAATATTATGACACATACAATTATTTACATTTGTGTATGTCAAAGATAATAAATCTCAAAGAGTAGGGTTAAATGAAGTAGTTTTAAATAAGTTACTTCTTTGGTTAAACAAAGAAGATTTCCAGACGAACCTTAAAGCTACTTTCAATGCCTGCTAAACTGAAGTTGCCAGTTTCAGGGCTTTTCGGTTAATAACCTCTTATGACACCGACGGGAAGAAAGAGGTGGCATGTTTTTACGCCGCTATGGTGTCCTTCTACTAATAGCATATATATATAAATGCCACAACGTAATATCGGAATATTTGTAAGCGGAGGTTATCATGTAGGTTAACCCTTCGCCCCCTTCCCGCCGGTTCCCGCCTTCGCATCAGCATCAGCGCACGTCCCCGCTCCCGCTCCCGCTCCCGCACCAACGCACGTCCCCGCTCCCGCTCCCGCTCCCGCATCAGCATCAGCGCACGTACCCGCTCCCGCTTCCGCATCAACATCAACGCACATACCCGCTCCCGCCTTCGCATCAGCGCATGTACCCGCTCCCGCTCCCGCATCAGCATCAGCGCACGTACCCGCTCCCGCTCCCGCATCAGCATCAGCGCACATACCCGCTCCCGCCTTCGCATCAGCGCACGTACCCGCTCCCGCTCCCGCATCAGCATCAGCGCACGTACCCGCTCCCGCTCCTGCATCAACATCAACGCACATACCCGCTCCCGCCTTCGCATCAGCGCACGTACCCGCTCCCGCTCCTGCATCAACATCAACGCACATACCCGCTCCCGCCCCGCATCAACATCAGCACACGTACCCGCTCCCGCTCCCGCATCAACATCAGCGCACGTACCCGCTCCCGCTCCCGCATCAACATCAGCACACGTACCCGCTCCCGCTCCCGCATCAACATCAGCGCACGTACCCGCTCCCGCTCCCGCATCAACATCAGCGCACGTACCCGCTCCCGCTCCCGCATCATCATCAGCGCACGTACCCGCTCCCGCTCCCGCCTTCGCATCAGCGCACGTACCCGCTCCCGCTCCCGCCTTCGCATCAGCGCACGTACCCGCTCCCGCTCCCGCACCATCATCAGATGATCAGCATTTGATAAGCTTCTTCTAAGCTTATGTTACTAAATGTGGGTAGAAAGACAAAATTGTCTAGACCACAGCCTACCCCAGCGTTGGAAAACGCGAGAAGATTATTACTACTACTTAAAACAGTTATCATGGAATTTTGAAAACACGCCGTTAGAGTCAATATCTTCACGCAATTCTCAATACAGGGATAAACAGAGGTCTAGTTTAAACAATTAAGTCCCTTTGACTCACCTTCCACCGAAGATATTTTCGGAACAACGTGACAGGTGGTGAGCCCGTCGCCGTCTTTATGTCCAAGTCAACGATATAATTCGTACTTAAGTTTTTGAAAAACTCAATGGTCAACTCAACGAGCCTGCCACCTGGGGATCGAACTCGGGGTCTTCTGACTCGAATTCCGATCACCCAACCACTCGGCTATCGTGACTCTCTGTCAGTCAGAGTCAGAGTCTCTGTCAGTGTTACGAGCTGGCACGAAATAAAAATATACTACATAAAGCATCAGCCTACTAACCACTACATACGCACCTCGCACACATATCTGTCGTTCTCTTTGTGCGTGTCTTTTCGGTGCTTATCTGATTGCTGCTTGGATGTGAACTTCAGTCCGCAAGGTTCGCAGTACAGTCTGCGGAATTTGAACTTCCTATGACGCTTTGCCACCCCCGCAGAGCTCTTATTGTACGGACCTCGTTTCTTCCGAACCTTGATTGCGGAATCAGTAGCCGTTAAACTGGAGAAGAATTTTCACATACAATCAGATATAACCTAGATAGAACGAGCAGGCATCTCCCGTCGCGATTTACTACGACAAGCTCGGTAAGCGGATTGGCTATCGGCGCACCAACGAATCCTGGCCAGAGAAGGAAGGCAATAAATGGGCCTGCTCCACCAAGCCATCTCGCTTAATATCTGTGAAATCTCCTTCTTTTCCTTTCCCTCTCACCAATTACCATCGCAATGCACCTGCAAGACCTCAGGTGTTGACTATTTAGTTAGGTTACTTGCAATAAGCTAATAAAATAGCTTTTATGCTCTTTTTGCTATATAAAATTAAATCAATTTACTTATTGCAAAGTCACAATAGCCAAGTGGTTGGGTGATCAGATTTTTGAGTCAGATGGTGGCCGGCTAGTACTAATGGATTTTTAAAAAAACTTATGTACGATTTTATCATTGGCTTGGACATAAAAGACGGCGACGGGCTCACCACCTGTACTGTTGTGTGTCTGTCTTTGGTGGAAGGTGGGTGTCGAAAGGTATTTATTATCTAGACAAGACCACTGTCTACCACTGTATTGAGAATGACGTTAACACATATATTATTGCAATAACGTCATGTTAGAAGCTCATGACATAGGATAATTAAGTTTGACTTGCAGTTAATACAATTATAGTTTCTTATCGGATTTCCATAGTTATAAAAGTATTCAACTCATGTAACTCTTGTTCTGTTTCCCATATTAATTACCACTACCATTAAACAGCCTGTAAAAGCAAATCATAGGAGGATTTTCCATAATCGCCAAGCATATTGGCGATTGCAGTGCAAGACGCTACGCTCCATTGCTGCCCGTCATCTGTCCACTAATTTTGTTCTGGTACTTTTTGAGACGGTTGTCCGATCCCATATGTCCATCCTATGGTGTCCCTATCGGTATCTATCGCCATTCACAATGTTTTTCCCTCAATCGCCTCTTACGATACCCACGAGAAACGTGGGGATTGCATTATTCTTACGCCACTACCGGATGGCAAGTGTTCGACTTAATTCATTGTTTTAAAAAACCTCACCAGTTTTGCCTAAAAAGGCATTATCAAGTAAAATCGCAACTTAGAGGCTAATGTAGTAAATATTTACATACATATTACATATTACATATATAACAGCCTTTAAAGTCCACTGTAGGCCATAGGCCATACGGGAGGGTTTGCCATAATCGACACTCTTAACAAGTGGATTGGCGTTAAGTACCAGACACCTCGCACCTTAGACAATGTTAGATTTCAGTTTGGCATTTTTTGAGACATTTACACATTCATCTTTCAGTAGCCAATGATATTTCCATGATTTTTCCTTATTCACCTCCTTCAACACGAACAGGAATGAGAGGGAATTCTTACACTGAAAGCACATGGCAAAATAGCTATAAGCTATAAAGTACTGAGTACAAGGCTAGTAAGGCTTAATAAAAAATATTGTTTGTTACCATTCACTTTTCACATCCAACTCAAGTCCGTTGCTTCTTCTAGTACTCAATAGATCCTCTTTCTCCTCCTTTACTGTAGTATCCTCTGACACATCCACTCCATCACTGTAAGCCTCTACAAAATCTTTGACATTGCACTCCTCAAAATTATCAATATCATCACTTAAAGCTATGTCTTTGGTATCTACGAAAACTTCGGGTGTCTCTTCTTTTATTTTTTCGTTAGTTCTATTCCTCAAAGTCTCTTCGGCCAGTAAGCAAAGAGTTTTAAATTTATGGGCAACTGTCAGATCATCAAAACAATTACTGCATATGCATGTAGGAAGCCCCTCTGCATTTTTTAACTGAAAGGTTATACAGGTATGTTATCTAAATAAATGTTATAAAAGGAAAAGTGTGACAATTATGGAAAACCCTTTCATATGAGAGTTGCCTTTTTCCTGGAGTCAGATAATGATGAAAATGTGCTGCCAAAAACCTTAGTCTCATATAATAATGTATCACAAACCATCATAAATTTACTTATAAGTCATTATCTGATGTATGGAAACTACTAATAATACATATAATAATGTACAGAAAATCAAATAGGCAGGCAGTATGTCTAAGTATAAAACAGTTAAATCACAATAACCTAACTTACTAATTTCTTAAATAATTTTCTTAATTTTTAAATAATTTTCTGTTCAAATTTGACTAATGAAATAGTGGGTGGAATCACAATTTTTTTTTTTAAGAACACTAGCAAAGCCAAATACTTCACTAACATCAGTAATGTGTTAACCACTACCACCAAGCTGCAATGCTTGTCGCTGCAGTAGTTTACAGCTATAGTTGAATGGTAGGCCTAAACTTACAATGTTTGAATGAAAGAACATGGAAGAAAACAATTTTTCTTGTGATAATAAAATAGTATAATCCAATTTCAATATTTGGCTTTGCATGCTCATTAAACCCATATGCACTGACTAGGTAGAGGTAATTGATGATATATGACTGATGTATTAAATGTTTCACTTCAAATACAAATGTAAAAATATTATTAAGGACTATGAATTATCCTATTGTCACATATAAATCATACATATTAAGAAATGTGTGTAGGGCAGACAGATTAAGTATAAGCACATTTAGAAAAGACAATATGTCACAAGTGGTTGGGTGATTAGAATTTGAGTCAAGAGACCCAAGTTTGAACCCCCAAGGCTGGTACCAATGGGTTTTTTCAAAGAACTTTTGTATGATTTATATATTTGGCTTGAACATAAAGACGGCGACGTGCTCACTGCCTGACATATTGTCCCAAAAATGTCTTTGGTGGAAAGTGGGTTGAAAGGACATAATTGTCAAAGACCACTGTCTACCCTTATCTCCATATTGGGAATGGCGTGAAGACTTTTTTAGATAATCTCTGTGTGAGTAGCAAGGGTTGCTAGACACAAATAAACATAAGGTAGGTATTATGAAAAGAATAAGTCAGTTCAAGTGTCAGCAAAGTTTCTATAGCAGGAAAATTAATAATGTTGGTGCTATCAAATAATTTAAGTAAATTTTTATGGTAATTGTACAAGGTAAAAAATATCTTTAGACTATTCCCAATATTTGGGTAGACAGATGTCCTGGCAATTAAGTCATTTTGACCCCCAAATCAGCATGAAAATTTTTTGGGGAAGCCTGCATCTGTCTTTATGTCCAAGCTAACAATATATATTGTGCATAGGTTTGGAAAAACTCAGTATAAGCCTAACTCCAGGATCAAACTTGGGTCTATTGAATTGAATTATGATCACTCAACCACATGGCTAATCTATCAAACTTACTACATATAGAATAGATATAACCTAATGCTCTTCTAAATCCAACTAAAGCATGCATCACTTTTGGTGTTTAAAAATAACAAGTTATAAACTGACAATATTTCATGTTTTATTATTAAATCTCCCATTTCATTCCTAAATAAGATAACTAGATTCCAAAATAAGACATACATACATACAACTATCAATGTACTTTCTAAACTCATGTCCACAATTTCATCCACACATTATAATATAATGTGTGGGTGAAATTAGTGGAGTATTATTGCCTTTTCCAGTTGGGGTAAAAATTTGCCTATTAACAATACCAAAACTACAAATGAAAATCTGTTAAATAAAATCATACTTTACATCTCTGTTGTGAGTGGGAAACACACCATTTTTCATGGTATTGCCAGCTTTATTCCGTGCCAGGTCAATGTAAAAAACTATTTTTTCTATATTGTCTTAGGTCTGGGTGTTTGTGGTACCTTCATAGTTTCCGACTCCATTACACAAGTGCTTTAGCTACTAACTTTGGGATTGGGAATTGGGATGTAACTGATCTGATGTATTACATATTTATATGCTGTATCTATGTATCTCTCCCATAGATACTAAGCATATTCTGTATTATAATACATGTGGTCATGCTTTGGTTGAGCTGGTCCATTTATGCACCAGAAGAAGCTAAAGCTATAGTCAAGATAGCCGAGTGGTTGGGTGGTCAGAATTTCGAGTCAAAAGACCAGAGTTCGATTACCAGGTGGCAGACTTGTACCAATGGGTTCTCAAAACACTTATGTACAAATTATATCATTAGCTTGGATATAAAGACGGCGACGAGCTCTCCACCTGTCACGTTGTCTATAAAATATCTTCGGTGGAAGGTGGGTCAAAGGGACTTAATTGTCTAGACTAGACCTTTGTCAACCCCTGTATTGGGAATTGCGTGGAGATATTTATTATTTATTTAACAGTGGTAGAGCCACGCATCAACTTTCATTGTTGTATGAATGGGTCGGCTCAACAGACTCACAGAATACCGGCGTGAAGTAGAAGTCTAATAAGCTTCTGCGTTTCATCTGGTGAGTGCAGGTAACCGGACGCCCATACACCCCCCTCACCCCAATTAAAGGGGGGGGGGCACTCTAAAGTCGGCAACGCATCTGCTATGCCTATGGTACTAAGCTACAGCTTTAATCTAATAACGTTATAAACATAATGAAAAATGTCATTGCAAAACTACCTGTATTCCAGTGCAGAATTGTATTTTCTTAGCAATATCGTCTAAGCCAAATATATGGAACATGTTCAAGTGTTTGACCATGCATAGTCTGCAGAAATCCATAGCTTAATTTCTTTGCTAAAAATTTAATGGTAAGCAGGTAAGCAAATTATTCTTATAAATCTTTTTCTTATGGTTTAGAATAATCACACGTTATACATCAATGAGATTAATTTGGAAAAATGTTGATACGATTCTATTGCGAATGAAATTACCTTTTACATAAAAATAATTCCAATCTACATCATAATTCTATATAATTATTCTATTTAATTATTATATAAATATTTTATTTAAAATAAAAATCAACACCCTTTTGTGTGGGCGACTGCAATGTTTTGATTGTTAAACGTCAATGTCAATAGGGATTTAATAAGTATTTTGTTTATTCTATTCTATTGTCTATTCTCTATAGATTGTCTATTCTCAATAATCGATTTTACTAAAAAAAATTAGTAACGGTTGTCCATTTATGATTACAGGAACTCCTTGAGCTTAAATTTAAACAATGGTACGTGAAGTTCGTTACAGGAAATTGACCTTTCGTTCACTTAACTGCTAATCCATAATCACAATTGGATTGGCGATCGCAGTAATATAATATTGTATTACTACATTAATTGTATATTAAACGTTGCTACCCCTCACAGTTCTGCTTAATATTGATTAGGTATTTTAAAGACGTTTATCCAAGACATCTTCCATTTGCAGAGGTGAAGTGTTTTGGTGAAGTCGCCGTCCTTTACTTCTTTCAGGATATCAGATGGATAGGTTATGTACTCTGGTTCCGAACATGAATACACATCGTAAATTTATTGTATAAGCATCACAACACTTGAATATTCTGGTAATCTAACTGGCTAATTTCGACCGAATGGAAACCTTTCTTATAAGTTTACTTTCTTTCATAATAGGACCACCATGCTAATACTCCAACCTTTCAGTGCGTAGTCATCTATGGTAGCGGGACACCGAAGGAATTAAACAGCTTCTAAAATACTATAAGAACCAGTTTTTCTCACGCTTTTAGAAGATCCGCCATAATTCCATCTGGAACTGGCGCCTTGCCGTTTTTAAGCTGTTTGAAAGCCATTTAAATCTCACTCAGACTCATGTCCAGGACGTTATCGGTATATTTATTTAGTCTTTATTTACACAAAAGATTATGGCACAAAATATAAAAAAGGAACTCTGTCTAAAAAGACACAAGTTTGCGCGTTTACCGCTAAAAAGAAACCCTTCGTCGTGTCACCTCTTTTTGAGAGCACTCCCCTAGTTGCCTCAGCCAGTATCGGAATCCTTGGCGTCGACATATCGAGCGACGTTCAGTTTTGCGGACACTTGGAAGGGAAGGTCAAATCGTCGACGACCATGTTCTATCTGATAGGCTAGATCCCCCGGCATTGCGAAGAGATGTTGCATTTCTTTGCATTTTTACAAGATTTACTACGGAGAGTGCTCTGAGGAATTGTTCGGATTAATCCCAGCCGCTGAATTTCACCATCGAACCTTACAGCATAGTCTAAAATTCCATCAACACCATCTTGATGCTTGGCATTCCACTACAGTGCGTTTTTCGCGGAATTTTCTGGCGGTAATCACCTACCATCACGTGAGCTACCTGGTAGTTTGCCTCCCTTCCCCATAAAAAAAACTCTGTCAGTTATGCTTGGCTTTTGAGTGACTCATATGAGTGTAAGGTTTTGGCCACGACGTGTCCGTAAAGTATCTCGATCTTACTCAAGTCTCAGCTCCTACGGAATTAAGAGAGAATTATATGGAGCAAGAGCAGATTACATGAGACAAAACCGCTCAAATCCGCTTAGTTCCGGTTTGTGGCCTAGGCTTCCATACATAGGGGCCACAACAAATTGACGATAACCTATTGTTATTATAGGCAGTTATTTAGTTGCAGTTTTTATGTATTTTATTGAGTGGGAGAATGTAAGGACTGCCACGAATAGATTAAAAGATGGAGAAAATAAGGATGTATTTAATTTTTTTTTAAACAATAACTATCTTTTATTCATCTTCGATTATAATCAGGATATCGTCTAAGTGGGCAGGTAGACTATATTGCTTCGGTACCAACCCCTGGTTTATTACAAATATAATATATGCGCAGCAGCTTACAGTTCATTTCTTTTGTCTTGATTGATGAATATGATTGAAGCGATAACAAGCAAAATTTTACAAAATTTAAAAATATTTCATAAAATATAACATGGAGCTAAAATTAGACTCTTAATTATTTTATCAAAATTTAATAATACGTTATTATGTAAAGTATGAAAGTGGTACGGAAAGGAGAGTTAATACTGGAAACATAGATGTGGTGCTTTTATAAGCAGCCCGAAAGCGTCCCAAGCTTTTGATACTGTTGACCTATATATATATATATATATATATATATATATATATATATATATATATATATATATATATATATATATATATATATATATATATATATATATATATATATATATATATATATATATATATATATATATATATATATATATATATATATATATATATATATATATATATATATATATATATATATATATATATATATATATCATGCAAGTTATGAGATGAGAGCATTGAGGAATACGATTATTTTTGAACAACATGACCGGATTGGATTCAACCTTTTTGAACATTTTACTATTTGGTTTTGCAGTGCCAAAATTTTTTATATATTCATTGATTATATTCATTTTGTTTTTTTTTTAATAATAATTTCTTAATTTTTTGCTAATAATATTCATCGACGAAGTTATGATCCTTCAATTATCAATTTATCATAGTTCAATTTGTTATAGCGTTGCAAATTCTCTTATGTTATCTTTTGATCAAACTGACGAAATCTCTACATATCTTTGTCTTGTCAAACAACATCATTGTCAAAGTCAAATCGACGAAAGTAAAGTCGGGCGTTATATTAGCCACGGTGGTGATTGTAATTTCTAATTCCAATTAGCATTAGTGTTAATTTATTCCATTTGATACGATACACCCTTTTCGTGTCTTCCTGCGACAGCCCAACGTATCTAAGGTAAGTTTCTTTAACTGACACGTTACAGGTTAACCGGAATACTACTTATGATAACGTTTATCTATATGAGTTGTATTTGATCTACAATCGGACGATTGTATAAGCCGGCTTTACTGTCGACTGATTGCTGGATAAAGATAATGCATTGTCAGTTAATTTACATAGTCACTGACCGCGGTTACACTCGTCATTTTCAGCATACTTCCATATTTAATATTATATATTTAACCCTGTATGGTTGTTACGCTTTCTCTGCTCAATCGTTAAATCATTTTAAAAGAGAGTAAGTATGAAGTTAGCATGAACCCCGGGGAGGGCTTTGTTGAAATTGTTTATCCAAGAGAGAAATCAATTTTGTGTGATAAAGATTTTCAATTCGATTTGTATTGGTTGTATCCAGATTTCATTTATAAATATACAAAAACTACACAAGGGCTATTTTATCATAATTATATCCAGTTTGAATCCCACTAGCGGCAAACATTTGAGTGATGAATGTTTATACCTGAATCATGGATTATCTATTACTTATAAAATCATGGATTATCAATTATCTATAAATTTTATTTATTAATCCTTTTGTAATATTTATGATATTCTCTGCCATATATATGTATATTGTGCTATTACCTTACCTAAGAAGGTACACCACCACCCATCTCTTTGTAACACACTTTAACTGTTGATTATACATATTTTCACGCCATTCCCAATACAGGGACAAAGACAGAGGTCTAGACAGTTTCGTCGTGACAGGTGGTGAGCCCGTCGCCATCTTAATGTCCAAGCCAACAATATAAAAACAAATAATAAATGAACAAATGTCTTCATGCAATTCCCAATACCGGGGTAGACATAGGTCTAGTCTGGACAATTAAGTCCCTTCTACCCACCTTCCACCAAAGATATATTCCGGACAATGGAGGTTGTGGGCCCGTTGCCGTCTTCATGTCTGCCACCTGGGGATTGAACTCGGGGTTTCTTAACTCAAAATTCCGACCACTTGGCCTTTGTGATGTTTTTAGGTGTAATGTGGCTGAAATATTTTTAATAAACCAAATAACAAATTTTCGATGTTTTTAAGAAGACAAAAGTAAAATATCTTGATATATTGATTAGATGGCATTAGACTGACGTAATATTTACAGAGTATGGTTTATCCTATGATCATATATGTTTTTCTTCAAACCATTCCCTATTAAGAGGTAGATGAAGTCTAGACAATTAATCTTTTCAACCCATCTTCCACCAAAAAAAATTTTTTGGGCCAATGTGCCAGGTGGTAGCCCGTCCCTGTCTATATGTTCAAGCCAACAACATAAAGCTTTTATAAGTTTTGGAAAAACCTATTGGTTAGCATGCGGAATCGTACTAGGATCTCTTGACTCAAATTACAATCATCCAACCACTCAGCTACCAGCATTTAATCATGTATTTAACTGGCTGCCCCCCGCTCCTTTGCCTGCAGTTTAACTCTAACATTGTAATTATTGTACTTTTTATAGTATAGATACCATGTATGTAATGTGATGTATAGATATGATTAGATGTTATTCTATTTCACGCAGCAATAGTCATATTACATGCAGACCCATCATCTGCACCTTTGAAGAAAAAAAAAAAATAAGTTTTTTTGGAAACCACAATGGCATTACAAACACCCTGACTTGTATTCGTATAGCAAAAGTACTTTTCTGTATTCACCTGTCAGGGAATCAATCTCAGGAACTCGGGCGGCATCCGGAGACTGCATGTAAATTCTTTTTATTACATAAGAAAAATGTAAAATAAATAATAAATAAATATAAATATTTTCATGCAATTCCCAATACAGGGGCCAATACAGAGACAGAGGTCTAGTCTAGACAATTAAGTCCCATCGACCCACCTTCCGCCGATGATATTTTCGGGACAACGTGACAGGTGGTGAGCCATTGCCGTCTTTATTCCAAGCCATCAATATAATTCATACAAAGGTTTTTTTGGAAAACCCATTGGTACAAGCCTTTCACCTGGGGATATCAAACTCGGGTCTCTCAATTCGAAATTCCGACCACCCAAACACTTGGCTATTGTGACTTTTTCTATATATTATCTGCATATTTTTATTTATTCCCCATACAACTACATTTTCCGATAAGTATTTCGCCAACACTTCGCTTAGCTTATTAATCTACATATTAAACAACATGGTGATCCCTATGGCTATGTCAGTAACCTAGAATTAAGGTTACTGATTTGTTAACTCTCACGCAGAGAAACACCGAGCATAGCCCTTTCCATAGCACGCTGAACAGCTCTGAAACAAAGTATGGTTTTAAAATTTTAACTAACTAAAAATCTTAACTAATAATTCCATTCATTAAAGTTTTAAGTTTTTATATATTTATAATTTATAATTTTGTATAACAATGGTACTTTTTTATTTATGAACCATGGTAGTTCTAATAAAGTAAAGTAAATATATAGTTCATTGTACATCATAGTACTGTGAATGCCAATCTGCTTGCCAAGGCCTCCTTTATGGGAGAGGCCTATATATGTGCTTATTTCCTGCCACAATACAGGCGCGGGTTAGCCTAATGGGAGAACCGCCTTAAAAAAAGCATTATCAATGTTGTAATGTGATTTTTGTTAAAAACAGTAATATGTCCTATCATCACATGTCAATTTCAAGTTTATGTTTACAACTAGCTGCCCCCCGCGGCTTTGCCCGCAGTTTAACACTTAACGCGGAACTTTAATTATGTTTCTAAAATAAAAGTAGCCTTTGTTACTCCTTATAACATTAGCCATCTGTCAGTGAAAGTCCTGTTAAAATCGGTCCAGCCGTTTCAGAGATTATCCGGAACAGACAGACAAACAGAAATTGTAAAAGAAATATTTTGGTGTATGTACCGTATAAATTCACATACCTGTAATAAATAAAACGGTTTTTTGAATTTCACAAACAGACGTTCCAATTTTATTAAAATGTATAGATAGTTTTAATTAAAACTATAATTCCTCGTGTTATGGTAGCAAGAACGCTGGCTGCTGCATTTCCGAGTTGAATGGTTAGACATAACCGTTGAGCCAGAAAAGAACCAGCCCTCTTGTCACCGGCGGCTACGACCAGTCGCGGATACAATTCGTTTA
Source organism: Sericinus montela (assembly GCA_029286605.1). Lineage (NCBI taxonomy): Eukaryota > Metazoa > Arthropoda > Insecta > Lepidoptera > Papilionidae > Sericinus > Sericinus montela. Next base: position 532,794 of record JAGSMR010000111.1, on the reverse strand, counting down.
GAAACTGCATCTCGTGAGGACTGACTAAGAGAGAACTGACAAGATGAAACTGTACCGTCTATATCCTCAATTACAAAATAATCAACAAATAATAGATTTGATACTTTTAATGCTCTATTGTACAATGTAAACATCGTGATATCGGCGTGATAGTGTTGAAAGCCGATAATGCTGCAACGGTATCGTCAAGTCAAGGCCGCGGTTTTTTGACAGACTCGAGAAAAGAGAAGTTATTAAATCTGAATCTGAAAGTTATCACGTCTGCATCTGTAAACTCCTTCTTTAGGTTTTTAATTTTAATTGGCTTGCAGGTTTTAATTGTATTATGTTAAATGAAGTATATATTAATCTATTACCGTAATAAATATTCGCCATTAATAGCTTCTGTTCGAATTTTAAGAATTCCGGTAATAAATAAAGCTCATGGGCCTAAGCCGAGTGAAGCTCGTTAAAAAAATAATAAGTTTCTATTAAATTATCACCTCCACAATAGACGAAAAGGTGGATGTGTTTAACAAGGCTATACTACAACTTTATGACGTTCATGCTCCTCTTAAAAAAGTTAGAATCAAACGTTCGCCGGCACCTTGGATGACAATAGGCATTCGTATGGCAATGAGACGTAGGGATAGGGCTTTTCGTAATTATAGAAAAGATCGTAGTGAGGAAAAGTGGTCTTTATTTAAGTCCGCTAGAAATCGGTGTAATCAGATGATACGTAATGCCAAACGCCGACATATTCTCAATAATATCACTTCTTCTTCTCCAAATAATATCTGGAAATTTCTTAAAACTATAGGAATTGGTAAACAGCGATATTCTGGGTTCGACGGGACAGTTGGTTTGGATGACCTAAATCGCCATTTTTCCTCTCACATGGTTATGGATCAACAAACCAAGTGTCACACCGTTGCCAGCTTAAAGGATCTACCACGTCCTAGCGTCGATTGTTTTCATTTCTCTCCAGTCTCTGAGGATGAGATCAAGAAAATTATCCTTTCAATTAAATCCAACTCTGTGGGCGATGATAACATTAGTCGCGGTATGATTTTTAATATCCTGGATCATGTGCTCCCACCTATCTCTCATATAATTAACTTCTTCTTAGATTCATCTCGCTTTCCTTCAGTGTGGCGCAAGGCTCACGTTATTCCCTTGCCAAAGACCACGAATCCTTCTGCACCCAATCACTTCCGACCTATATGCATTCTTCCCTTTTTATCTAAAGTACTAGAGGCCTGTGTTCATAAGCAGCTGTCTCAATTTATTCATAAACATAATCTGCTTAGTCCATTACAGTCTGGATTCAGACCAGGCCATAGTACTATTTCTGCTCTCCTCAAAGTCACTGGTGACATTAGGGCAGGCATGGAAGATACTATGGTTACAGTGTTAGTCTTAGTTGACTTCACAAATGCCTTTAATGCCATCAACCATGACATTCTTTTATCCATTCTCTCCAATTTCATGATCTCTCCCGAGGCACTTGAATGGTTCTCATCTTATCTTCGAGGGCGACAGCAATCGGTGCGCATCGATGAATCCTTTTCAAGTTGGTGCGGCACACATACTGGCGTCCTCAAGGCGGAATTCTATCTCCTTTGTTATTTGTTATGTTCGTATCATCTGTACGCCGATGACCTCCAATTGTATTCTCAGGCATCTGTCGATAGAGTTGCTACAGCTGTAGACAAGGTTAACAGTGACCCAGGATATATTATGAGCTGGTCCAACAAGTTTGGTTTAACTGTTGATCCATCAAAGTGCCAAGCCATTATAGTAGGTAGTAGTCGGATATTGGGAAGGTTGGATACAGCAGCATTACCGTCGATAGTTTTCAATGGCACTGTTATCGAACTGTGTCCTTCGGTCAAAGACCTTGGCTTATACATTGACTCCACCCTCAGCTGGAAAGCCCAAGTCATGAACGTCAGTCAGAAAGTTACAGGTACCTTGAGAACTCTTTACCGCCTAAAAAACTTCCTCCCAACCCGAACCAAAACATCTATTATCCAGACTCTAATTCTTCCTCTGAATGCAGATGTTCTCAATAAATATGATCGTCTTCTAAATAACTACATTCGATTCATTTTCAATCTTCGTATCATGTGTCTCCTTATCGTTCCCAGCTTAAGTGGTTAACGATTCGTCAGCGCCGTAGTTTGCGTGCTCTCACTACCCTTTATTCTTTTTTGACATCCCCTGTTCCTCCTTCCTACTTGTCTTCATACTTCCAATACCTTTGTTCCAACCATGACAGAACCTTTCGCTCGTCAAATAATCTCCTTCTCCAGTGTCCGTCCCATAGATCTGGCTTCGTCCGTTCTTCCTTCGCTGTTCAATCCGTCCTTCTTTGGAATGCACTTCCTCACGAAATCAGGACATCTAAAAGTCGTTACTCGTTTAAAATGAAGCTTAAAGAGTATATTTTAAAAGAAATGGCAGAATCACCTCAGTAATGATTTAACATATTTACAATTCATGTATATGTATTTATGTATGTGTATGTATGTATATGTGTATGTATGTATATGTTTATTATGTATCTGAGTAGTTTTTGTGTAATATATATTTTTTTCTCGTCCCCCAATTATAACACCTACTTCTTTTCATCTCTGCACCACCTAAAGGTTGGCTGGTAGAGAATGCCTCTGGCATTAAGTCCGCCTATATACACTTTCATGTACATGAAGTTTAATAAATAAATAAATTATCATCGCGAGAAAATTTCCGCACGAAACGACCATAATAAATATAAATAAATATCTTCACGCAATTCCCAGAGGGGGTAGTTCCCAGGGGTAGACAGAGAGTCTAGACAATTAAATCATTTCGACACACCTTCAACCGAAGACACCTTTTTGGGACTACATGAGAGGTGGTGAGCCCGTCGCCGACTTTATGTCCAAGCCAACGATATAGTACATAAGTTTTGAAAAAAAAAACCATCGGTACGAGTCTGCCACCTGGGAATCGTACTCGGATCTCTTGACTCTAATTCCGGTCACCCAAACACTCGGTTGTCGTGACGGGATAATGTACATTGTCATGTTTGAGCAAATAAAGTAAATAGAATTGATTCTGTCGATCAATCGATGGACTCCCATTGCGACTTCTGATCAGGCATGACTCACTAATGAAATATTCAAAAAAAATATAAAAAAAACACTCGGCAACAGCGGGCGGGGCGTGTCGCACTCGTGCGGCTCCCTGCCGACCCCAGATAGCCGATAACCTGCCGCGACCTCTCGAATGTCGCGCCAATGTCGCGCCGTCCTCTGTGCAGGAAGTGAGACTCGCGATTCGCGAAATGTCGTGCCCACCCCGTGATTGGAAGCGTGATCGTCGTGGTGTAACTCGATGGGCCTAGTTCGCGCTGCCTTCGAAGCTACATGAATGTGAATGTTTGTACTTGAGTCTTTGTACTTTAGTCATGCATGTTTGCCTGAATGTATGTATGTATGTATGAACAATTATCTACGTATGACTATGTAAGTATATGGTACCGTTGGCTTGAACATTAAGACGGGGATAGACTCGCCTGTTAGGAAGCCTCGACCCACCTTCCACCGAAGATATTTTTTGGACAACGTGATAGGTGATCTCCATCTGTCCAAGCCAACGATATAATTCGTACATAAGTTTTTGAAAACACTAGGGATCGAACTCGGGTCTTTCGACTCGAAATTCCGATCACCTAACCACTGGGCTATCGTGACTTCCATCAAGTCAAGGAAGTATTGGGGAATTTAAATAATGCAAAAATCCGAAAATCGTTTTAATTTTTTTCAAACCATAATTATTTTCAATCCCAACCTAGAGTTCTCTCTACCTCAACATTTAAATTTCAACATAATCGTGTTTGGTTATTAAATTAATGAAAAATTTAACTGACACGTTCTGGATTCGAATACCCGATCTCCGCTGTACCGAGGCGATGTTCTCACATCAAAGCCACCGTGTCCCACACGCATCAGTTAAAATTTTAAATCTATCTATATGTTATTAGTATCTCTATCTTTTTATTTAGCCACTAAAGGTTTTTGGCGACATGTGTTGGCCAATCATGCCAACTTCCAACTCCAACCATAACTTTATCATAATATAAATATTAATACCCTTTATCGAAGGGGCTTAATTGTCTACACAAGACGTCTGTCTACCCCTGTATTGGGAATGGCATGAAGATATTTATTTATTTATAAGTATAATGAAGTATAATGAAGATATTTATTTATTTATTTATAAGTATTTCGACAGTGGCAGAGCCACGCATCAGCTTTTGTTGTTGCATGAATGGGCCGGCTCGACCGGGGAAGTACCACGACCTCACAGAATACCGGCGTAAAGTAGAAGTCTAACAAGCTTCTGCATTTCGTCTAGTGAGTGCAGGTAACCGGAGGCCCACACACCCCCCTCCCCAATTCTGGGGGGGGGGGCACTCTAAGGGAAGAAACGCATCTGCTATGCCTTTGGTATTGCGGGTGTTCATGGGCGGCGGTAACCACTTACCATCACTTGAGCCACCTGCTCGTTTGCCTCCCTTTTCTGTAAAAAAAAAAAAATAATACCCTTTATGGTTTCTTCAAAATCGGTTAAGAGGTAAAGCCAGAGAGAGTTGCATTCACATTTTTTTCAAATGGGAGGTGGTTCTCAATTTTTCGTTCGCGAATTCTTGGCGAATTCTTAGAAGGCTTCATGCTGTGAAAGATAAAATATCTCGAGTGTGGTATTGATTTTTTTTGTAAATGCAATTTTGTTGTGCTTATACGACCAGTATTTTCGTTTTTTTAGGAGTCCTTGTTAAATACATAAATCGACATCATTATACGACGGACGGTGTTCCGTGGCCGTGTGCCGGTTTTCTATGGTGTAGAAAAAAAAACCAAGTTCCTTATTATAAAAATATTAATTTTAAGAGAAATATTAATTCGAGGTATAAAGAAAGTAAGTTTGCGGGTATACATCTTTATTGATTTTTTATTCGTAAAAATATAATAAACCTACTTTACAAAGTTATCAACTTTATTTTATTTACAGTGATTTATAAAAATATATAATAATAATAAACGACATCACGTAGACTAAACATTAGACACTGTATATCCAACGTTTTTCCCCGGCTAGGGTACCCCTCCGCAGCGTCCCATAAGTAGTGTATATATGTAAAGTCTCATAAGGAACTTCGTTCCAAAACGTTTTCAAACATTTTTTCGAGTCTGGGTGTTTGTGGTATCTTCGTTGTTTCTGATTCCATAACACAAGTGCTTTATTTTGGATCAAAGCAATGATGCGTTGTTATTCCTGTCTATATATTTATTTGTTTATCTTATTTTTGTCCCGGATCGAAAGGACTGAATTGGGAATTGCGTGAAGATATAAATATTTTTTTGTAATTTATTTTATAAAATTACTTATATGTTGGATAATCTACTGCTTGGATTGTTATACTTTCTTTGCATATATTTTATATAGGTGACCAAAGTTTCGTTTGGCATCAAAAGATGGCACTAATATTTATAAAACGTAAAGCTTTTTTTGTACGTTACCGAATTTTCTCAGATCACATCTCCGAAGTTAAACTTTGAATGTAAATCACAGTTTTATCATATATTGTTGAAATAGTTACATTTACCTTTTCAACAATAACTATAAAACTTATTTACTGTATAAATAGAGAATTAGAAAGTGAAATCGTGAACTTACATTGAAAATACTCCTCAAATAGTGGATGTGGATATCTTATCGGTAAAAAAACTAATTTACGAAAGATCCCATTGAGGTCAAATTTTGCGTTGTAAAGTATGTCCTTGCGGACAAATCCGAGGACGACAACCAGTTTGTTGTATGAATATGTACGAATGTACGAGACTGTGCAAAAAGGTAGCTCTGGATCTCCCGTGGCGTACTTGATGGTGGGTATGCTAACGTAAGAGTTTTGGATGGCATGTGATTCCTCATCAAAAGTAGCCGAGTTGGCGGCTCGGAGATAAGAGCGTTGCCACGGTACGGCAGCGGTCGCGGGTTCGAATCGCGCCATTGTCATTTAATTTTGTGAATTAAGTAATAAAATAAATAGTTGTCCGTCACTTCCCGTAACCATTATCATCATAACAGCCTATCAAAAGTCCACTGCTGAACATAGGCCTAAGATTGCCATATAGAACGATCCTGTGCCATCTGCCGATTCCCAGCAACACATCTTCATCTTCTGGGCAGAAGTATGGGTTGCCTGGAAAAAAAACGCTTATCAGCGATAAGGCCACCCATTGTACATTTTTTTTGTTATCTCTCATAATATTTTTGTATGTGTACAATAAAGTATATTTCATTCATTCATTCATTCATTCCTCCACTGCGTTTGCCTGTACAAGGTTGCCACTCGAGTACCTTTCTTCCCTGTCGGTTGTCAGTTCTACGCAATATGTGTTCGGCCCATTGCTACTTCCCGTCAGAATTGCAGATAAATATAAGTTTCACGCTTGACAGGCTTTTATTAAGAAATGTTTCAAATGGTACTCTTTACTTGTTTTATTCTCTTGTTTACCACAGTGCGGCTTTGATTTTGAACCGAACAAAAACCGAGGAACTTCTCAAGGCAATCCGCTTTTTCATGTATAACTTAGAAAGGTAGTCCAATTTTTATAATTCTTTTTTTTTCGGATAGAATATTATTCGAAGTTACTGCCGTACAAATTTGAGAAAAAGTTCGCCTCCAAGGGTAGAAAATGGGAAATGGTTGGTTGTTCAACCACTGAATTTTCATTAACGAAACGATTCTTTAAGTAGTGTTAATACACACAATTTGACTCTTGTATGTTTAAGCAAAACAAACAAAAAGGTGTAAAAAAAATACTTTTAAGGACAATCCTTTAAAGGCAACATTGACGGGTGTTGTTTACCCGTCTATGTAATTGGCTCCTTACGGAACCCCAAAATCTTGTTCTAGATTTGGAAATAATAAATGGATTACGATAAATTTTCTGAGGTTTTACACGAAAATAACTAATTCGTAACCGTAATGTTACAATTAAAATAAAAACAAAAATTATTCAATGTCGTCTTAATGTACTCAACGTATAATCTTTGACTTAATATAAAATGTATATTTTTTAAATCACTTCTATATAGATAAATGTTAATCGCTGCCAGTCTTATGTGCTAAAGGCAAATATTTTTTTTTAATTTTCAGTCGTCCGGCTGGTTTTGCTTTAACGTTGAGAAATAAACGCTGGTACATGGAATCAAACCATAGACATAATATGTCCAATATTATGTCTGTGAATCAAACAATCCATTTGCGTTACTACTATGGCTCCCTTAACTACCCGGACCTTATATCTTGTTATATTTCTCCTATAAAAGAGAAAGTAACTTTGTCTTTGTCTCTGTTTGTAGCTTTTTACGGCAACGAATCACATTAAAGGACACTGTATTAATAAGTCACGAAGCCTGGGTGGTTGGAATTTCGAGTCGAGAGACCCGAGTTCGATCCCCAGGAGGCAGGCTCGTACCAATGGTTTTTTCAAAAACTTACGCACGAATTATATCGTTGGCTTGGACATAAAGACGGCGACGGGCTCACCACCTATCACGTTATCCCGATAATATCTTCTGTGAAAGGTGGGTCGTAGGGACTTAATTGTCTAGACTAGACCTCTCTCTACCCCTGTATTGGGAATTGCGTGAAGATATTTTTTATTTATTTATTGTGTAGGATTTTTTTTGGATGTCATTAATTTTTCTCATACCTTCTGAAAAATACTTGCAATAGCCATGCGATCGATGTGGCTGGTAAGAACAAATGGTCATGAGACTAAACTAAAAAAATGCATTCGAAAAGGTCATGGTCATTTTTGTTTTACTTGTTTTGTGTCTTTCAAAAAACCCAATTCTATTTTAAATTTTGATTGATTGAAGCACACCATTGACAAGATTAATGTTTAAGTTGTTATCGCACGTAATACGTGATTATTTAATACACGATGACAATGACAGATAACGTAACGCGATCATTTTGGCGCGTATTTTAACACTGATTCGTTGTTTTCCCGCGCTTTGTATGTTATAAATTTGTAATAATATAATTATAACAATAATATAATAAGTCTTTTATTACCACTTTTTTCATACACGCTTACATTTATCCCGTATATCCTTAATATTAGCATTTGAGTCATTTGATTATAATTTAAATTCTCAAAAATAAAAGAAGCCTGCTCAGCTTATTTCTTGGAAGATCTTCTGCCTTAGAAGCCTATCTTAAACCATTCCTATAACTGGTTTCCCCAGTCTGCATCTTACTATAGGTTAAAATTTTTTGTATATAAACCGATTGATGTATTCTTTAATAACACTTAGAAACTTAACTTGAATATCGCATAGGCTACCAATAGATGGCGGAATAAGCCAAAATATATTGTTTTAAATCTTCTAAATGCTCTCTAGTACTTAATGCCAATGTTCAATTTTATAGTATTGTTTTGCGTTTATTATTTGGTAGATAAAAAGACAATATTTTTTAAAGTTAATTTAACTAGAAAAACTATGAAAATTCGCACTATCCTTTATAATTCGACCGGACACTGTAATTGTTACGTAGCTATTTGTGTCGACTTTGAAAGGATCCGTTCAATGCCGAGTCGGAGTGGACAAACAGCAACTTTTAATTGAATTTTAGATTTGTCAGATATAGATCCTTTCACCTACGTCAACTTGTTATTATAGTTTGTGATAAGTTTTTTTTCTGATTTCTATGCTGGCCAGCAGTAATATAAATAATATTTTTAAATTATTATTACCACAGCTGTAATTTAATTGAAAAAAAAAAATAAAAAAGTAAAACTCAGTATCTAAGTAACGAGGTCTATGAAACTGCTGTTGTTAACCCCCTAGCCGTGCGCGAGGACTATTGCAAATCTTCCTCACGCGAAAAATGAAAGGACTGGACTGTATAGACTTTTGACCACCCCATTCTAAGTAATACGGTCACGAGCTCCTTGTTGTTCTATGTAAGTACAAGCGAAGAAGCGAAGGTACAATCTACAAATGACTTTTTACAAACTGCTAACATTTTAACTTTTCCTTTTTCATTACTTTTCGTCTCACCTCTGGAGTATGTTTCTACAAATTGGCAAGATCTGCATTGTAATGCATTTTCTTTCGTTTATTTGAGTTGAACTAGACTAGACTGGACTTTGAACATATTTCGTATCATAATATTAACAGCCACAAACCATAGTATTTTTCTTACAAGACTGCTATTATAGTGGATTTTAAAATTCCGTCTACGTTTTTGTCTATTCTCTACAATTAGTTCTAAGTGGAAACTTTAAAATAGCCTTCTGTTTGTATTTATAGTTCATAAATTCCGAAGCTAGTTGTAAGTTTTCTTAAAATTAACTTAAATTTGTTCACGGATCATATTTGACGGGATAGCCAAGTGAACAGATCGCCAAGGTTAGCGACCCTTACATATCTCTTTCGATTCTATTAAATTCATAGTATTCTTCATCGTCTAAGTTGGAACTTTTACATTTTGGAGCAATTTGCTTACGTCTTCAAAATTTAGTCTTCCAACCTCGACCTTTTCTTTCGTTGAATGTTTTGATAAATATTTAACTAGGTAGAGAAGGGCTGGAAACTGGAAACACTGGCGGTAGTACCAGTATGAAGTACTCTGTTGTGTTCCTGTTTGAAAGGTTATCCATTCGGCATTCCACCTTAATCTTGAAATTGTTTTGTAGTAAATTGTGAATTGTACTCTCGATTTTATAAAATATAGCAAAGAGTATGTGCATGATTCTTTATTCTTTGATTCGCGAGAAGCATAAAAGATTATGTAACTGTCTTAGTAAATTCTGCATTCATTTAAAGACGTTCGAAAGTCATGTAAGGTCATGATTTGTGCCGCCTGGTAACCTCGGCTTGATAACTGGGGTTAGATATACGTTGGTATAGATAAGTTTATGCGTTTAAGGTTTTCAATTATTTATCCATGAACAATGTATCTATTTTTTTTAATTTAATGCACATGTTACATAATGGCGGACTTATTGCCTGAAGGCATTCACCTCTTGTCTACCATTAATAGGTGCAATTAAATAAAATAGAAAACATTACAATGATCTTGTAATATTTATTACTATATTATTGTTCGTTTTTTTTTTATATTTAGTCACGATAGCAGAGTGATTGGGTGACAGAAATTTGAATCAAGAGACCCAGAGTTCGATCCCCAGGTGGTAGGCTCGTACCAATGAGTTTTGTTAAAATTATATACGGTTTATATCGTCGGTTTACACATAAAGACGGTGACGGGCTCTCTACCTTTCACATTGTCCCAAATTTTGCATCGGTGGAATGTGGGTCGAAAGGACTTAACTTTCTAGACCTCTGTCTACCCCTGTATTAGGAATGGCGTGAAGATATTTATTTATTTTATCTACCACAAATGTTTTCAACATTGACGCGTCCCCTCCTCTCGTACCGTAAATGATGTTTTTAGAATTATGGCTAAAGTTGTCTCAACCTTGAAATTAAACCATAAGCTTGACTTTGAGAAGGACGCCGGTGATTTGTTGGTTTGACAGTTGCGCAGAAATTTTGTGGAATTAGGGTTGGGTAAATTATGTATTGCCACAAACCGGACACGACCATTTATTTGGTTTCAAAATTATCTAGAGAAAATTATTTTTATTCCGTTATAGACCAACATTATTGTGTCCAAGCCAACGATGACATTCGTACATAAGTTTTTTTGAAAAACTTTATATTATTAAGTCACGATAGCCGTCACGTTGTCCCGAAAATATCTTCGGTGGAAGATGGGTCAAAGGGACTTAATTGTCTAGACTTGACCTCTGTCTACCTGTATTGGGAATTGCGTGAAGATATTTTTTTTATATTATTATACTAGATATGTACTAGATATTTTTATATGATGTACTATGTACTAGATATTTTTATGTTTCCAGAACCTTTCCATTCGCTTCACATTTGGTTTACGCAAATATGACCATGTCTCTGATTTTCGAAAGCAACTCGAGTGGCTCCCAATCCGTTTTCGCCGGAATGCTCATATTCTCTTTCTTCTTTACCGTGTACTGTTTGACCCAAAAACTCCCACTTACCTGAAAGATCAATTTCATTATAGACATGTGCAATACTTTGGAATGATTTACCACTTTATATATATATATATATATATATATATATATATATATATATATATATATATATATATATATATATATATATATATATATATATTGTATTTTTAAGTGTGTATTGGTGTATATAGTAAATTTATCAATATATTACATAGTGATTTAATGAAATATTTTTAATTGTTAAATATTTGTTGTATTAGAATAGCACCTATCCTTTTTAATAGAGCATATATACCTTTAATACCCGGTTTGTGATGACCACCGTTTGTAGTTTTAAGGTTTCCGAAATTGTAAAAGTTAATTCTATAAGACTATGTAGAATAAAGATTTATCTATCTATATATGTATCTATCTATCTAAAAAAACTTTTGTTAACAAACAAAAATTTTTATGTTACAGACACTCCAATTTTATTTATATGTATAGATTTACCATCAAAAACCCATTTCAAACATTTCGTATGATGATTGATGATCTTACCTTAGCTCTTTAAGTACGGTTTATTTTAATTTGTAACTAACATTAATACAGAGATAATTAAATATAAAATAACAGATTTCGTGTTAAAATGTTTGCAAAAAAACCAAAGTTAATTAGATAAAATAATTAATTCACGAAATTATGTTTTCAGTACATTAAGCTTAAAAGAACAATACCAATGTTGTGTAGAATTCATGTAGAAACAGGAAACGTGAACACAATAAAGAACAAGGCCTTTTAAGTAATTTTTTTTCATCACACAAATGCAAAAACAATAAAGCATTATGCAATCACGAATGTTTCCACTTTTTATTAAAAAAAGAAATCTAAATTTTTTTTTTTTCATTTATCACTAAGTACATAGATAATGCCTGAGGACTACTACAAATGTCATTTGTAAATTATGTAATCTTATAGCTTACTCAAAAGCCAAACAAAATTTCACCCCTCATACCCCTTCAGTTTTCTAAGATTCCTAAGATATTTCCGCCAAGCAAAGATTTATTTATTTATTTTATTTATTTATTCGAAGAAAAACAATTATGTAATGCTGTAAGTATCAAACTATTATTTCTTTATTTATTATATAAGTGATATTTTATTTGCCTATTGTTTGCAATAAGACGCTAGCAGGAAGTAACTTGTGAATGATTTATGAATGACAAATGACGAAATGAAAATAATGTTTTTCTTACAAACAAGTAATACGTATATTAATCGAAACTAATGTTGTTTTGTGTGAATTGGCATGAGCAAAATATTTAAATGTGCTAAAAGCATTGCCAAGGTACGGCAGAGTTAGCGGGTTTGAATCCCAACAAAGGCCCGTCACCGATATAAGTACGGCGACGGGCTCACCACGTGTCATGTTGTCCCGAAAATATCTTCGGTGGAAGGTGGGCCAAAAGGAATTATTTGTCTAGACTAGACCTCTGTCTACCCCTGTATTGGGAATTTAGGGAAGATTTTAATTTTATTTATTATAAAGTATTCATTTATCTGTCGGTATCCATGGAAACAAAGTGTGTTCTTACAACGGAAACTTTAGTAAGACGTCGACAGCCTCACCACCTGTCACGTTGTCCCAATAAATGTCTTCGGTAAAAGGTGGGTCGAAAGTACTTAGTTGTCGAGACCTCTGTCTATTCCGGTATTGGGAATGGCGTGAAGATATTTTTTATATTAAAAAATAATGCCTAAGTCACGATAGCCGAGTGGTTGGGTGGTCGGAATTTCGAGTCGAGAGACCCGAGTTCGATCCGCAGGTGGCAGGCACGTACCAATGGGTTTTTCAAAAACTTATGTACGAATATCGTCGGCTTGGACATAAAGGCGGCGACGGGCTCACCACCCGTCACGTTGTCCCGAAAATATCTTCGGTGGAAGGTGGGTCGAAGAGACTTAATCGTCTAGACTAGACCTTTTTTATTATAATGCCACGCTTGGCACGGGGATAGGCGACTGCTGCTCCAGTCACCGGTCTGTTCAATTTTAATGTGGTATTTTTGTAATTGTTACCTCATTTTCCGGTAGCTAATGACATTTTTATAAGTACTTCTTACGCTGAGACTTGCCATCTTTGGGAATATAAAACTCAAAAAAATCAGGAAACTTCGTAGTGGACCAGACTGAGGGTTGTCAATATTTCTTCGGCTGATTATAATTTTATAGGTATTTAACAATGTAAGCTATAACAAATATAGTTAATTTAAAAAAAAAATTTAATAAAAAACAAAGTCACGATAGCCGAGTGGTTGGGCGGTCATAATTTGGAGTCAGGAGACCCGAGTCTGATCCCCTGGTGGCAGACTCGTACCAATGGGGTTTTCAAAAATGTTTGTACGAATCATATCATTGGCTTGGACATAAAGAGGGCGACGGGCTCACCACCTGTCACGTTGTCAAGAAAATATATACGATGGAAGGTTGGTCGAAGGTACTTAATTGTCTAGACTAGAGCTCTGTCTACCCATGTATTGGGAATTGCGTGAAGATATTTATTTATTATGTTTTATTTTAAATTTATTACATACTCTTCATTTCCAGACACTACTATATAAGTATTATGATTTTAAAAGCCTTATATTAATTTTTGGTTTGTGCGCACTTACTCTGTACAAACTTTAGCTGTATCTCTCTCACACTAGGTACGCCATGGGAATTGCGTGAAGATATTTATTTATTATTTATTACAAAGTTTATATGTAGTAACATACACATACAAAGATTAGTTTCTTTGCTGCAAACTAAAGATATATATAACAATACCGCTATTCCTCCGGTATTGCAGATGTTCATGTACGGCGGTAATCATTTACCATCACGTGTGCCACCTGCTCGTTTACCTCCCTTTTCTATAAAATAAATAAATATGCGTAATAAGTTCTTCAATAGTACGCAGACCAGAAGTATTGTACGCACGATTTGTAGTATGGTTGGCAACCTTAGCCAGGCGTTAAGTGTAACAACAAATATACAATGTCCATTATCGCTAATGGATAATAATAATTATTATTTCGTGTCATTGCTAATGGTTTCGTCAGACTTTCGTAATCAATTCACTGCTATCTATTTTTGCTTTTTAGGAAATCGTGAAACACGCATCGATATAGCGATGGTACGTTTACTTCGCGATTCGATATTCGGCGCCATGGATTGAAAAAATAATGGATGCGGTATAATTTAGGGTTGACACATTTTTTTTGTGTTTGGATTTTGAAATACTTTGAAACTATTAAATTGAAAGCCTAAGTTCCACTGATAGACTATTGGTTGGTATCGATAAGGGCACTCGATTTAGTACGCGATTGGTCCGGGTTCGATGCGTAGAATACCACTTAAATTGCTGATAGCAATTCTATATACTGAATTTGAGTGGAGCTCTACGGTTAATGAATACATCCTGAAGAAACCGTACAGTGGTTTGCTTATAGTATCTATGAAAAGGTTATCAAACTCATTGCCGTATGATTTCGACGTAAGAATTTTCCAACCCAATCTAACCGTGGGTGACATTAGAGACAACGATCCGCTTTTCGATCGTTGTCCGATAAGTTCTCTTAAAGAGATCTGTTTTTTTCTGAAAACCTCCAAGTTATGATGTTTTTGATACTGGGGCAGCTGATTAATAATGTACATCTTCCTCAGTTGAGACGAGCGAGAGCGTAGGCCCGCAAGTTGAAAAATCCTGCTATCTTTTATAAATTACTAGCGAGTCCGGCAGACGTAGCACTGCCCTAGAAACAGCTTGCTGCTTTGAATCCATTGAATCCACTTGAACGAACACTATAAATTTCACTAAAATAGGCTCAACCATTTATTTGTAGTTTAGTTACATGCACACGTACAGAACGATTATATATATAAAAATTATTTGCTTAAATTAGTCATCGTATCATCGTATAATATATTTTTTTTTAAATTAATTTACATTAGTGTAGACTGAAAGAGCAATACTACTGCAATTTGTTGTAGAAAGTGCTTAAGATTTCCTAGTTCCCTTATTTGGAATCTGATTGAATCATAATGGCACTTGCGAGGCCACATCCAATTGTATACGTTCTGAGGTCGCGCCCGATAACGGTTCACTGTCAGGTTGGCGGGAGCGTTAATGTATGCGCGTGCGCACGTTGACGTAAAATCGTTCAGTCTTCGACCGGTAGCCGCACGTAGCGGTCGCGTCGCACGAGCAAAGTATCGCGTGTGATAAAATATATTGGATTTCACCATTCGCGATAGCCAAAGTCGCTGCAACTAAGTGAGTGTGTTCAGATATTTTACGAGAGAGAAAGTTGAGTGTTGACCACTTCCCCTACCTAACGTTTATACTCTTTAATTCAACGTGGCCGAATATAATGGATGCGGTATAAAACTCGATTAGTATGTGAATAAATTAAGGTTGAATAAATACTTTTATATAATATATTTAGCAGTTTACGGCTGTATATTTTACGCCGTTTTGATTTTTTTCATTTTAAATAACTGGGTCGGGAGGAAAAGTGAACTATCATTCTATTTACTCGTATTGCTTCCTGTTTTTTTAACGTTGGTATCGGTACTAGAACGCATTGATTTAAAATTTAAAATAAGAACAATTAAGTGAACGTAAGGTAAATGGTTAAGTTTGAGCGTGAATTTAAGAATA
Source organism: Sericinus montela (assembly GCA_029286605.1). NCBI lineage: Eukaryota > Metazoa > Arthropoda > Insecta > Lepidoptera > Papilionidae > Sericinus > Sericinus montela. Next base: position 516,999 of record JAGSMR010000111.1, on the reverse strand, counting down.
TGATTTTTTATAGAATTCGTATAAAAAGGAAAAGGTTCCGTCCTTATAAAATCAGTCTCGTGTTTGTTTGTCCGTCTGTAAAAGTTTATTTTCCGTTGGCACTGGTGAAAGGACCAAAAATTTATTTTCGTACATTTATAGAATTTGATAATTCCATTTAATTCCATTCCAAAATAAAAAATAGTCGACTAGGTGTCCAAGGCATCAAAACAAATAGTACATAAGTTTCAAAAAATATCGTTAGTACATTTGGCCGTAGCCTAGGACTAAGGACTAATAGTTATATATATATATATATATATATATATATATATATATATATATATATATATATATATATATATATATATATATATATATATATATATATATATATATATATATATATATATATATATATATATATATATATATATATATATATATATGTATATGTATATATATATATATATATATATATATATATATATATATATATATATATATATATATATATACATCATAATAATTATATGTAATAACTATTAGTCCTCAGGAGTGACCACGCATCATGTGTTGTTTAAACTTCTTTAAACGGTCCAATAACCTCGTTGGTTGACCCTGCTTCTTGAGTTAACGGTTTTGGGTTCCGATCTCGCTAGAGGCGAAAATTTGTGGCGTGTTTATGAATACTTGTAATCGATTCATGGATGTTTATGTGTTTTTAATATTACTTTGCTAGTTTATCTTGACATCATCCTGTTACTAAGTAACAGGAAATCCGTCTTTGGGACAGACTCCCGTGTTCAATTCGACGCGTTGGGCTCATCACATATCACAAAAAAGTGAAATGTGAGTGGAAAGGACTAAATTGTCTACGCCTCTACCTACCCTAGTGTTAGGAAATGAAGTGCGTAAGCGTGAAGATAAAAATATACTTTGATTACAATCTTTAGTTGAGAGCTTTGGTAGCTTCCGTCAATGCAATTCAAATGCAAGAAGTACTAGAAACTATAAAAGCAATTCTAAATTATTTTAATAAATAACGTAAATACATATATAACGGCTTGTTAAGTCAACAGGATATATGGCTCTTCCGTAAGAAGGATTTTACCTAATCGCCACGCTTAGCGATACCTTGCACCTTAGACGTTACCATTCTTAACCGATCTGCTTAATATGGTCTGATATTTGGGATGTGCCATCTTAGGGGTAACCATTAGTATTGTGATGAGGTTCTACCTTAGTCATCTCTTACGAGGTGAGTAATACACATAGATAGATAGATAGCGACAGCATCACATACATTGCTCTGATCCTAAAGTAAGCACCTAAAGTACTTGTGTTTTTGATTCGGATACAACGAAGGTACCCCAAACACTCAGACCCGATACAATGTAGAAAAAGTGGTTTTCTACATTGACTAGTCCGGGAATCGAACCCGGGACCTCAGAGCTGGCTGCACCATTAAAACCGACGTGTACGCTACTCGCCCACGAAGGTCGTTGTAACTTCCTTTTGTGAGGACTAATGAGGTTATGTCTACACGGGTTTGCGTCTTTGTGGTACCTTAGATGATTCTGATTCCATAACACAAGTGCTTAAACTACGTATTTTGGAATCAAAGCAATGCGGTGACGTTCCCGTCCATGTATTTAAATATATATGTAAGTGTGGTCTACGTCCAGCAGTGGGCTTTCACAGGCTGTTATGATGTCAATGATGATTTTCTTATGCAGTCACTGCCACGATACATATACGAAATGCATCGCCGCGTATTTGTATTGCAACAATTAACATTTGCAAATGGCTTCTTACGACAACCTCCGTATTCGCGGAGCTAGTTAATTAATGCGTTTAGTGAGTGAAAGTAACAATTAAACGTGTTGTTACGACAAACGTTCAAGTTACGTGCCCTAGTGCGAAATGGTATTTTTAACCGAATTTAAAAATGCGAGAGCTTCAATTTAACACGTAGTATTTTATCATAGTTATATATTTTATCGAAACAGCAATATATTCATAGAAAATAGTGTATTATGGTTTCCAAATTTATTTTATAGATTTGTGTATATATGTTTTATATTAGTCCACGTTTCTCACCAAAGCTATTAAAAAAACTAAATCGATTCTGTTTTTATTGACTTACATTAAGAAACAATAAAAGTCTTATCAAAATCGTTGCAGTAATGAAATTAGTAGTAAAAGTATGAAAATTTTTTTTTTATATAGAAGAGGGGGGCAAACGACCAGGCGGCTCACGTGATGGTAATGATTACCGCCGCCCATGAACACCCGCAATACCAGAAGCATAGCAGATGCGTTGCCGGCCTTAGAGTGCCGACCCCCCAGAATTTGCTCTACCACTGTTGAACTTTATGGGATTTTTAAATCCCATAGATCAGTAGCCTATACACCAAACAAGAAACAACAATAAACAGCAGCATATATCCCTTGGCGAACCCTTAAAACAAAAAATTCAACCAAATTCCTTAAAGGAATGAAAGTATATAATTGTTAATCCGGATGGCGACACAGGAATGAATAACACATGTGTTACCGTATACGTAAGTATACCAGACCACAGATAAGCCTTAGCGTCTGAGGCGCAAATTGTCTTATACTGCAATCAATCTGCTTGCCAAGCATGGCGTTTATGCCAAATACTCCTTATTAGAGAGGCCTATGTCCTGTAGTAACTAGATTTTACAGGTCGTCATGTACGGTTATGTTTATACGAAGTTTGGTATCCGAGCCGTGGTAACCTGGTGCTGAGGGCGCTTGTTTTATAAAGCGAACGAGCCAGGTTCGCACCCCGTGCGGATACCTTTAAAATCTTATGTTAATGTCGAGCTCGCACCGACTAGAACTCCACGGGGTTCCACCATCACGCTTTTGACGGAGAGACCAAGACGTTCCCGTCTTCCTCGCTCACGTATTCTCTCCCTCTCCTCTCAGGATAGACGATAAACACGGATGTGTCTACCTCCTCGGCTTCCAAATCCACGTGGCCAACGAATCCTGGCGGATGTTCCCCAACTGTAATATGCAACCAAAATATATCTATCTACAGGTTCGTCTAAAAGCTAACCTTAACTAATTCTAAGCTAGACTTAAGTCAAATTATTTCAGTTCAGGTCTTTGCCTAGCAGGGATTGTTTTGTTTAGACAGATAACCGCAGCATTTAATTAATATTAATGGAACTGACTCACTTTTACCGCAACAAATAAAGAAACGAGTCGCGCGAGCTCCTGAAAATCCCACGAGATTCTTTCTTAAGTTTACCTGTATTAAGTAACTCACAGTCAGTCATGATAGCCGAGTGGTTGGGTGATCAAAATTCGAGTCAAGAGACCCGAGTTTGATCCCCTAGGCTCGTACCAGTGGTTTTTTTAAACTTGCGTACGATTTACATTGTTGGTTTGGACATAAAGACGGCGACGGACTACCTGTCACATTGTCCCAAAATTTGTCTTCGGTGGCAGGTGGGTCGAAAGCACTTCATTGTCTAGAGCTCTGTCTACCCCAGTATTGACAATGGCGTGAAGATACTTATTTATTTTAAATTATTCCCGGACAAGACTCGCTACGAAATTTTTAAATTAAATTTTACAGTTTAAATAACTTTCCACCTTGCCCCGCAAAAGAGACTCCCATATGCAGATTCCGCATATTCACATCACACCTCTGCGTTAGGGGAAATTAATATGTTTGCCAAATTTCAACTTAATCTGCCTAGTAGATTCGGAGCAAACTGTCTGTGACGGACGGACAGATGTAAGGATAATAATATTAGTAAATAAGGATTCCGTTTTTTATCCGCACGTACGGAACCCTTAAAATTTTTTTCCTTATCTTCGCGTCATACTATTTTGCTATTAACAGAAAGCCATTAATTACACTTCTTTATCGATTGAGAATTATTAAGATTTTTTTATCTCTGTTGTTTGTTGTTGTTCAAGGAGAAGGGTAATTACATTTCTACAAATTAGGGTCAATCGACAAACTGATGAACAGCGTTCATCTAAAGTTTTCATCTAAAATACCTCATAATCTTAATATTTTATACCAAACAACAATTTGCAATCTGTGCATGTTGCCAGCTACCTATGAAACCAAGACCTGGTATTTCACTGCTGCCTTGTATTGTACTTCGTTGTCGTCATTTTGTCCCGCCTCCCAATAGATTTAAAGCATTTATTACTCTTAAAGAACAATGGTTCACGTACAAAAATTTTAATTATGATACGGTATAACTAGTGAACAGATGTTATACGATCATTGAATACATTAATATTAAGTTTCTCTTCAAAAACTTCTAAAGACTGAAAATCCTTACGTCTATGAGAGAGTCTTGTCATTCGCCAAACTTTTTTCTTCCACTATTCTCAGTTTTTCTGTAATAAAGTATGTTATTCTGTTCGAATATCAACATGAAACACCGATTATGGATCTACTCTATGTTATGCAGTTAAATATACATACAAAGATAAAATTTAAACGTGGACATATCTTATTGGAAATCTAACCATAAAATTGATATAACTGAAGCTATATGCTACCAACACGGTTCATGATAATAGCCCATAAATATTTTTCAATTACACGACCTAAACCTGTTTTATGAATGGATTTCAATTTGTCCTCGATTGAATCCACACCAGTTTCTGACTCCGCGGATGTTTGTTCTATCATATGCCTTGTTAAATATTTCCTGGGTTGAAGCCAACCCGGTAAGGTATAAATTAAGTAAAGGGAAAAGAAGTTAACTTTTTTAGAGAATTTGTACTCACCTTAGATATTGGAGAACATGGTAAACCAATTCGGATAGAGCGGCATTGACGACCTCGGAATATTGACTTGTTAGCGCTGAGCAGCGCCGATCACCTTTGACATTGGAGTGACGGTGACGTTTTTGTTAAAACAATTGTGGCTACATGAAATATCGTGCTTAAGCTATAGCAACACTAGTGCGAGTGACATGAATTTTTCGTCTCCGACGCTCTGTTACAGTCGTACTAGAGTCAATTTAGAAAGTTTAAATAAAATATTTTTCCTAATTGTGGTGAATCCGAAACCTTTTCATCTAAATTTGAGACTTTCGCGTGAAAATGTAAACATCAATCCTTTTGAATTGCACTGTTAATGTTATTTAGTTAGTGGTCCGCTCTTTAAAAAAATCATTAGTAAAGCCAATAGTATATATAAAGAGAAGCCTTAACTTGTCAACATACTGATTTTTGCAAAACTTTCTTCGTACTTGTACATATTATTGTTGATTTAGCATAAAGACACGCCGCTATCTTTTCTGTCTTACTAAGTTTAGTTTTTACGGTCATTGACGATCATTCGTAGAATAATGAATATACTTGAACATCCTACTGTATTATTGTATCAAAACCTTAAATTTACTATAACGTATACGCCTTACGTGAAACAAGTTTTTAATTAATTATCACTACACTACAGACAAAGTTGCATCACCGAGAGGCACAGTAGTCTTTCTATTGATTCGTCCAGGGAGAACAAGGGTTATGTCTTATGAAATATGTGAAGGCACTAATCATTTATCTCTTTCTGCATGAATTGTGTGTTCTAGACAACCCATATCTCAACAATCCTCCGATCTTATCGCCTAGTTTTATCGTTTTATCAATTATTAGACGCGTAAGTCTCTCTGTATTTGCAGTTATTAAGCACTGGAATACAATTTTGCGAGGACATTTTATTTTCTGTAACTCTAATAATATTCGTGATATTAAAAACTTAATAATATTTTAGAGTCACGATAGCCGAGTTGTTGGGTGGTCGGAATTTCGAGTCGAGAGACCCGAGTTCGATCCCCAGGTGGCAGTACCAATGAGTTTTATCGAATTTCATCGTTGGCTTGGACATAAAGACGGCGACGGGCTCACCACCTGTCACGTTGTCCCGAAAATATCTTCGGTGGAAGGTGGGTCAAAGGGACTTAATTGTCTAGACTTGACCTCTGTCTACCCCTGTATTGGGAATTGCGTGAAGATATTTATAATAATATTTGATTATATCTCACAGTTTAGCCGAAGTAGATATAATTCGTTTAAATCACTTCTGAAGGTCTGGGACCTAGAGTTGTACCTTGAGAGACACTTTTAATGAGTAAGTATAATTCGATTTATTCTTCCGTAAGAATTACATGCATCGCATCTACAAGCTTTGTAGATGAATACGAATGACGGTAAACATGTGACGACCTTGCGCATCCGACCGTGGTCATGACCGCTTGTGCGCTTTGCGTTTCGCTTGCGTAACTCGCGGAATGACGAGCGTTTTTATCATAGTATAGTGTTCTTAGAAACCACTGTACAACTTTTTGCACGCTGGGCGAGATTCTGAGAAGAAATAAACTTCAATTCAGAAGCTATAGTGACTTTATAATGATATCTAATTCAGAAGTCTGTTAAGTTACGGGACAGTAAATCCATATAAGTATGTTATAATCGACCAACAAAATTCCTTTAAACTAATGTCTAAGAATCACTTCAACACTAACAAAATTTCTGAATGATTAATTTCCCGCCAACATCGATTTCGAAAGGTCAGTGACATCAAGATGGCGACACGACCAACAAGAACATAATTTACATTACTTGTTTAAATTAATAAGTATATGTCTATTTCCAAGTTGGTCCCTTAGCAACGTCGGTATTCATTGTATATTCCTATGAAAATACCAAAAAAAATAGTTATGTTTAAATTGTGATTCATGTAACTTTCCGTTGACCATTCAATTTCTAGCCGGATTTATTAGCGCCCTTTCACCCGTTTTCTTTATGCGGTATCTGCGATAATTTTTAAAAGCAATTAAAAGCTAAACGAAAAAAATATCGATAGACAGATGCAGTAAAAAATTTGAATAAACCGACCGAAAAATACGCTATATTTACGATAAAGACAAATCTGATTTATTTAATCTATGAGTTCCTTATTTAGTTAATTTATGAGGCCGTTTAGGTTACAAATGAGGGTTAAGTCCGGAAAATGGAATTACGAACTTAGGATCCGAAAGTCATTCGTAGGTACTCGTAAACAGAAATCGATACGCTATCCATCGGTAGCCAGCCAACTGTATTTTCAGGTATTTCCGTTAGTCTCTTCTTGCAAATCCACGGGAAGAAATGGGGTGGTATATTACGCCTTAACCACACTGCAAAAATCCATCTTATGGACGAGTGTTCCAAAACCGTATAATTATTCGAAAACACTTTAGAACGTAGTCGAGGTAAGCACACAGTTTAAATAAATACCAAAAGTGACAAAACCGGAAAAGTTTGAACACCAGGCAATTTACAGATTATGATTAATAAATATAAAATAAATGTTTGTATTATATAACGTTTTGTTTGTTACGAGACCTTGGACTTTTAAACCTACGTTGACGTACGTCAAGTCGACTTTATTTACGCATATATCTATTAACCACGACTTTGCATGGATTAAGTATGGAAAGATGAAAATGTCTGGGCAGCCCACAAACTTGAAAGTCGGCATGGGTCGTGTCAAAAAGAAATTTGCGCATGAAGTAATTTGCCATTCGAAGAAATCATACCTAGCGCGTAATTTTTAACCGACCACAAAGAAGGAAATTATCAATTCGACATTGTATGTAATATAATTGAAACTGCCAACAACAACATTTTTTAAGGGAGCCTTAAAATGTTGGTATATATATATATATGTATATGTATATATATATATATATATATATATATATATATATATATATATATATATATATATATATATATATATATATATATATATATATATATATATATATATATATATATATATATATATATATATATATATATATATATATATATATATATATATATATATATATATAATGCTTTATTCTTTAACCAATAATACAAATACAAAATGAAATAGGGCAGAGATCTTCTTTTAAGCAAAAAAACCTGTGTCAGAATATCTCGCTCTTCCATACCATGGTTACAAACTTGGTTCATAACAATTGTTTCTTTTACAAAATAAAATCTTACAGCCCAACTTTCTGTCATTCATCTAAATAAGTTACAATATGGATATTAAAAAAAAAAGAAACTAATATACACAAAACTAGTCTATTTGCCTAAGCTGCGCATGTGAAAGTATGTGTGTGAGTGTGAGTGTGTGTGTGCGCGCGTGTGTGTGTGTGTGTGTGTGTGTGTGTGTGTGTGTGTGTGTTTGTGTGTTTGTGATAGAGAAAGAGAGAGAGTGTTAAAATACCAGTACTTATCTCAATTTCTATTCCGCAAAAGAAGTTCTGTATCATTACATATACTTTTTAACCATTTTATAAAAATAAAGTTCAATGTTCTTATGAGAATAAAGTTCTTTAAACCCAACCATTTTATTAATAATTGTTTACATTTATGCTGGTTACTTCTGTAAATGCTCAGTTTTGTGTTGATTTTCTTATATAGCTGACTTGATAGATTGTTATACTGGCTACTAGCAAATGATGTATTTATCTTCTGTGTAATAACTACTACGCCTTTCCTTCTTTTTTCTATGGCAGTTGGATCACAGGGTGTATTTTTGTGCCTCTTTAAAGTTGTGTGCAGTATGTATAATTTTCTAACTGTCAGAACGTCACAAATTTTATATAAGCTTTCGGTAGGAAATCTGGAAGGCTTAAAGTACATGACCTTTAATAACGCCCACTGTGCTCTTTCTAACTCTAAGAACTTAGTTTTCAGCATACCACCCCAGATTGGAATGCAGTATGTGAGAATAGGCTGTGCCAAAGCGATATAAATTTTGTCAAGAAGATATTTGGTAGCTACATGTCTAAGTTTTTTGAAGATCCATATAAGTTTTCTAATTCTTGAGGTAACCATTTCTATATGTGAGTGCCAAGAAAGCCGTTGGTCTATCATTACTCCAAGGTACTTTGTCGAAGATAGCCTATTAATTGATAAACAGTTATCATGATTACTTCCGTTAAAACATTTATGTATTCTTATGTCAAAGTCTGTGTGGGGTTGGGTTTTATTATTGATGGTAAAACACGTATAACTTGTTTTTTGTACATTAAGAGTGAGTAAATTCTTTTTAAGCCAAGCACTTATGCAAGCTAATCCTTTTTCAACATTATTGCGGACACCTTCCCACGAATTACCGTTAAACAAAACTACCGTGTCATCTGCATAAGAAAGATATTGCCCCGCAATCGACAAATCACGTAGATTTTTAATATAAATTAAAAATAGGGTTGGGCCCAAAACACTACCCTGTGGAACACCATATGATATAATTGAGTCATTACTTATATATTGACCAATTTTAACTTTTTGTTTCCTTTCAATCAAGTAGTCCTTCAGCAATTCCAAAGGAGTCCCTACAACACCAATGTTTTCTAATTTTTGTACTAGAATCGGTAATGAGACAGTGTCAAAGGCTTTCTTCAAGTCCAAAAACACAGCTAGACATTTTTTCCCTTTATCTAATTGATCAGTTATTATATATATATATATATATATATATATATATATATATATATATATATATATATATATATATATATATATATATATATATATATATATATATATATATGTATATATATGTATATATATATATATATATGTATATATGTATATATATTATACTATTATAACTTTCACCACGTACTCGTACTTAAGTTTTTCTAAACTAAAAGTGGTTAAAGAAACTTAGAAACAAATGAAATGGCTTCAAAAAGTCAGTTTAAATCAAAGTTACTTTATATAAGTTCTATGTATAAGTTCAAGTAAATAAGTATTTATATATAAGTTCATATATTTTACATTATTTTAAATATGTTGTAAGTCCGCGGGTGCGTGGACTATTTTAAATACATTTTATTTTAATCTGTAATTATTAGCTATAAACTTTATATGTACTGTTTTGTGGCAATGAATAAATCTACTTTCTTTCTTTCGTTCTTCAAAAATAATAAAAAGACAAAGAAGTTCCTAGCTAAACATGTTTTACTAATTAAATAAAAATATTCTCGGATTTTATCGCGTTTTTATTTAGTTTGTTAAAACTAATTAAAAACGCGATAAAATCCGAAAATCGTTTTATTTGAAATTTGTAGTATTCGCGTAAATACAAGAAATCATTATAAAAATATTCTAATGAGCACTACTTACTGATGTACTTGAAGGCGGTGGGAGGTTCTAAACTCATCAAATAATTATATACCGACTGCAAACTCGTAACTTTTACTTATTAAATTACTTCATTTGAATTATTATTTTATTTTTTGTGTTCTTTTTTATATTGTTTAGTATCATATAATTTTGTTTGGATGTCTACTCCGCGCAAAGTCAACCCAGTCCTGTAATTTTGTGTTGTCTCAACTCCGTTAACGCTAACTGTCCGTTAGCGTATATTGTCCCATTAGTAGTAGACTAGTCCAAAAATGGTATAGCTATTTCAATCATATCTAAGTCCGAAGCGTAATCAATTGTTAATGGTTAGAGAAGTTTGGATCGGTTAAGACCATATTGAAGAGTGAAGCCATAACGTGTAATTACAAGCAAAGTTTTGTTACTAAAAATTATAGTAATCATCTTTCTTTTTAAAAAGTCACGATAGCCGAGTGGTTGGGTGGTCGAGTCGAAAAACCCGAGTTCGCTCCCCAGGTGACAGGCTCGTACCAATGGATTTTTCAAAAACTTATGTACGAATTATATCGTTGGCTGTGGAACGTAAGTCGAAGGGACGTAATTGTCTAGACTAGACCTCTGTCTACCCCTGTATTGGGAATTGCGTGAAGATATTTTTTTTTATCTTTCTTAAAAAAATATCTTCACGCCATTCCTTAGACTAGACAATTAAGTCCTTTCGACCCATTTTCCACGGCAGACATTTTTGGGACAACTTAACAGGCGTCTTTTTTTTCCAAGCCAACGATGTAATACGTGCATCTTTCTTTTAATTACACATATTATGCATGTTTTATATCGATATATTCTATGCGATACCGAATAATGTGAACTGTTGACAATATTTAATCGGTTACGGGGTTTATCATTGTCAAAACATCGTAAACTTATCTTGTTTATTTGATTAAGTACCCACATTTGCATAAATGGCATAGATAACAAATATCACGTAGTTATGTAAATAATCTTATTTAAAAAACGATAAAGTCACGATAGCCGAGTTGTTAGGTGGTCGGAATTTCGAGTCGAGAGTCCCGAGTTCGATCCCCAGGTGGCAGTACCAATGAGATTTTCAAATACTTATGTACGAATTTCATCGTTGGTTTGGACATAAAGGCGGCGACGGGCTCACTACCTGTCACGTTGTCCCGAAAATATCTTCGGTGGAAGGTGGGTCAAAGGGACTTAATTGTCTAGACTTGACCTCTGTCTACCCCTGTATTGGGAATTGCGTGAAGATATTTTATTTTTTTATCTTATATAATTAACATTGATTAGTCTTTATAAATCTATTGTATTTTTTTAAAAGATAATAAACAGCACGTTTCTTTTGTTTACATTTTTAATTTTACCATATAAAAAGAAGTTAATCGATATTGCACTATTCTAATGACGTAATTCATTATGTACTGCGGAATTATCTACAAACATCTAAATTCTGTGTTTGTTATAATGTTAATATATACATTGATGTGTTTATTTTTAGATATGTCTTCGTGAATGGAAATGACATAATTAGTATTATTGTTATTTCACTGGCACAATTTATGTGCAATTTTGTCAACTTTTCCCAATACCTATCTTCTGCCCTAGTAGTTAGCGGCCGAAACGATTTTTAGTCCTTTTCCACTTAATTTTCACCGGAGCTTATTTGGGGGACATCGTGACGGGTGGTGAGCTTATCACTGTCCAAGCTAACAGTACTATATACGTACATACATTTGTTCACATAGATAAATATATTGCTCTCTTTCAGTCCATCTTATATATAAACATCCATGATTCGAGCACAAACTCGTTCATATTCATCACGAAAGTGTTTGATCCTCGCGGAATTCGAACTCAAAACTCTTAGCTTTTGAACAGTGGTAGAGCCGCGCACCAGCTTTTGTTGTTGCATGCATGGACCGGATCGACCGGGGAAGTACCACGACCTCACAGAATACCGGCGTGAAGTAGAAGTCTAACAAACTTCTGCGTTTCGTCTGGTGAGTGCAGGTAACCGGAGGCCCACACACACCCCCTCCCCCAATTCTCGTTTGCATCCCTTTTCTATAAAAAAAAGCTTCGAGTGCTATCAGGTCATCTTAGCTCGTGAAGTAAATATTATTTAAATTAGTAACTATCTCTAACAAATTGCTGCCATAATTCATGCGACGCACCACAAGGTCGATAAGCGATTCAAGCGCCTTAACATCGCGTCTCTGCATCGCTTTTCGCCGCTTAATATTGTGTAGGCCTTATAATGGCGCGAGTTACAAATGGCGACTCGATAGCGGAGAGGTGAGATCACGCGACCCCGCACCATGCATTTCGACCAATAGCGGCCAACTCCGTACTCGTGCGAGGCTGCCGACCACGTTCGCTGAATGAAGGAGTCTCGCGACGCTTTCTAGTAATACTACCAGTGTGTATAAAGCTATATGAAAACGAGTGTTCACGGCTTTTAGGCGTTGCGCGTTTTTTTTTTGACTGATTTTACAGAAAGGAGGTTATGATTTGTAAGTTTTGAATGTCGCATGATCTGCGATTGTGTAAAGTATTTTCTTCTTTTAGAAAAATCTACGATTTTAGGTTTGTTGGGTTTTATACTATGCTCTTTAATGGTGCCAAATTTTCGTTTTTCTAAAACATTGTTTAACAAAACTGAAAAAAGTTTATAAAATATAAAACAATATATGTATGTATTTATGTCGACCAATCTTCCACAAAAGACATTTTTTGGGATAACATGACAACGACGATATAAATCATACATAAGTTTAGTAAAACCCATTGGTTATGAAACACGTGGGGAACTAACTCTCTCTTTAAAAAAGGCGAAACTCATTTTTTTCAAAATTACACTATGTTATTGAAAATGTATTATATCATCTAAATCTTCATTGATTTAATTCACAAATAAAAGATGATTGATTGAATGATCAAAAATTAAAAGCATGGATTAAATATATGCAGTTTTAGCGCGGTACGCATATTTTTAGATGAGATAAAATTTCTGTACTCGCGACACCGTTATGAGACGCAGCTATAGTATGTATATATGCACGTACTTATAGCAGATCTCGAATGCGTCTAGGAAAATAAAAAAACATGTATTGCTATATATATAATTTATTTAATTATATAGTATATATATAATTTATAACAAGAATGATGATGATACAAGACTTGTCGAAAATGTTAACGATGATTCATAAAAGAATATTAAATGTATTTTAAAGTTTCTAATAATTAATAAAATACAATTCATAAATAAAGTGCAAAGTATAACCCAATAACCCAACGACCCTAATACTCATCTAAAAAATCATGATAGCCGAGTGGTTGGGTGGACGGAAATTGGAGTCCCGACCCGAGTTCTATCTTTTTTTTTTATAGAAAAGGGAGGCAAACGAGCAGGTGGCTCACGTGATCGTAAGTGATTACTGCCGCCCATGAACACCCGCAATACCAGAGGCTTAGCAGATGCGTTGCCTCCCTTAGAGTGTCCCCCTCCCCCAGAATTGGGGGAAGGGGGTGTGTGGGCCACCGGTTATCTGCACTCACCAGACGAAATGCAGAAGTTTGTTAGACTTCTACTTCACGCCGGTATTCTGTGAGGTCGTGGTACTTCCCCGGTCGAACCGGCCCATTCATGCATCAACAAAAGCTCTACCACTGTTAAAACTATCTCTAGCTGGCAGGCTCATGCAGGCCCAATGGGTTTTTCCGGGGCAGACAAAGGTTAACAAGTTAAACAATTCAGTCCTTTCGATCCTCATTTCACCGAGTTTCATTTGGGACAACTTTTTAGTGTCCAGGGGCCGTTCGCCTTCGCGTTTTGCACAATGTATTGACATAGACATATATTTGTGTAGATAAATATTAATATACATAAATGTAATTATTAAAGTTGCAAAGAAGTCAAGATAGCCTAGTGGTTGGGTGATCAGAATTCGAGTCAAGAGACCTAAGTGCGATCCCCAGGTGGCAGTTCTTACAAAAAATTTATGTACGATTTATGTCGCTAACTTCGACATAAAGATAGCGACAGGTTTACCACGTTGTCCCGAAAAATGATGTCCTTTTTTGGTGGGTCGAAAGGGCTTAATTGTCTAGACCCCTGTGTCGTCGTCTAGCGTGTTGGGAATGGCGTGGAAAAACCAGCGTTCATAAGTTTTGAAAAAAAAACAATGTTTTTTTTTTAAAACATATGAACAATTTACATTGTTAAATTGGACGTAAAAACGGCGACGAGCTTACCACCTATCGCGTTGTCTAAAAATGCCTTCAGTGAAAGGTGTGTCGAAAGGACTTAATTGTTTAGACCTCTGTCTATCTCAGTATTGGGAATGGCGTGAAGATATTTTTTTATTTAGCATCGATTTAAAGCAAGAAAAAGCAGCGTCATCCGACTGTACGTTCATTTATGGCCGTGAAAACAATAGGCGTACAAAAAGTGGACTTTTATTATTTATGAATATTTTACGTATTGACACAATCTACTAGATGCAAAATAAAAGAGGTATGTAAGGTTCTTTACACTTGGCGATCTGTTCTCTGGCTACCCCGTCAGGCACTGTGCGTGCAGATAAATAAATAAAATACAAGATGCATCTTAAAATATTATAAAAATAAATAAATATCTTCACGCAATTCCCAATACAGGGGTAGACAGAGGTCTAGTCTAGACAATTAAGTCCCTTCGACCCACCTTCCACCGAAGATATTTTCGGGACAACGTAACAGGTGGTGAGCCCGTCGCCGTCTTTATGTCCAAGCCAACGGTATAATTCGTACATAAGTTTTTGAAAAACTCTTTGGTACGAGCCTGCCACCTGGGGATCGAACTCGGGTCTCTTGACTCTTAATTCCGACCACCCAACCACTCGGCTATCGTGACTTAAAATATTCATTGCAATAAATAACTTATATTGTAAAATATAATAATATATAAAAATATCTTTATAAATAAATAAATAAATAAATATCTTCACGCAATTCCCAATACAGGGGTAGACAGAGGTCAAGTCTAGACAATTAAGTCCCTTTGACCCACCTTTTACCGAAGATATTTTCGGGACAACGTGACAGGTGGTGAGCCCGTCGCCGCCTTTATGTCCAAGCCAACGATGAAATTCGTACATAAGTTTTTTGAAAAACTCATTGGTACTGCCACCTGGGGATCGAACTCGGGTCTCTCGACTCGAAATTCCGACCACCCAACAACTCGGCTATCGTGACTTTTAAAACCAAATATCTTTCGTAATTAAAATTGTACATAACTTTCGTAAGATTTTTCCATCCATTTATCTCCTATTTTTGTCGTTTAAAATGTAATCAAGGAAAAACCTTGACTTTAAAAAATATCTTCGCGCTAATCCCAATACTACGATAGAAAGAAGCCCAGTCCTTTCGGTCATCTTCCATCGATGACATTGTTTTTACTAAGAAAAATAACTACTTGACGTCCTCCGTGGACGAGTGGCGTACACACCGGTTTTCAATGCATATTCATCTCTTGAAGTTCCATGTTCTATAACCGGACGGGTCAATCTAGAAAAACCACTGTTTCTACTTTTTCTCGGGTGTTTGTGGTGCCTTCATTGTTTCCGATTCCCTAATACAAGTGCATAAGCTGCTTACTTTGGTATCAGAGCAATGTATGTGATATTGTCCCTATTCCCGTAAGTGTTTATTGTTATTTTGTATAATTGTTTAAAAAATAAAGTAAACAAAATTATAGCTATTTTTTGTATTAATATGTTTTTGTTTACGTTTTAGTCCAGCTTGTTACAT
The DNA here is from genome assembly GCA_029286605.1 of Sericinus montela. NCBI lineage: Eukaryota > Metazoa > Arthropoda > Insecta > Lepidoptera > Papilionidae > Sericinus > Sericinus montela. The sequence continues at coordinate 501,039 of JAGSMR010000111.1, read as the reverse complement.
AAAGAGTTATTTTTAGGTTTTTTAACAATTTTTTAAATAGAGTATGGTGAAAAATAGCTGTCGGTAGACGTCGAACTTTCGTATTCTATAATATATATTCATCAAAATACTATCTAATAGTTACGGAAACATAAACAAATGTTACCATGAAGACGAGAGTACTCTATGCCAGGGGCTGCGCGAGATAATTTGCGCACGGATATAATGCATAACGTAACGGAGAAAGTTTGCACATAAATTTTCATATCTTGGTTCGGTAGTTAACTCCAAAAAGAATTCAGGTGGTTTCATTTATTTTATAATAGTTTAAGTACACACAATATAAATGAAAGAAGAAGCATAATAAGGGAAAAAGTTTGTACAAACCTTTGTACAAACTGCTTATTGTACAAACTGCTTATTTCTTAAGAAATTTCTTTTCCAGCAGACCTGAGATTGGAGTATGGATAAATGAAGATAAGATGAAATATATTTCCTATAAATAGGAAAATAAATATCTTGATTTTCCTGTTTCCGGTCGTAATTATTTCTATAATAAATAAATATAATAATTATTTCTATAATATCTTCACGCAATTCCCAATACAGGGGTAGACAGAGGTCAAGTCTAGACATTTAAGTCCCTTTGACCCACCTTCCACCGAAGATATTTTCGGGACAACGTGACAGGTGGTGAGCCCGTCGCCGTCTTTATGTCCAAGCCAACGATATAATTTGTACATAGGTTTTTAGAAAAACCCATTGGTACGGTCATTTGAGGATCGAACTCGGGTCTCTTGACTCGAAATACCGACCACCCAACCACTCGGCTATCGTGACTTCTTTTTTAATTATTTCTGATCAAACAATATAGTTATATGTTTTTTCTTTCAGATAACCGCGGCCATATGAAGCTCGGTCGACGCGCCACATAATCCACTTCATAAGGCAAATCCAAAAACAGCAAGATGGCGTCGAAAGCCATTTACGAAGCGACCGGCAAAGATCTTATAACCAGGTGAGGAGTTATTTATACATACCTGTATTCTTACATTCAAAACACACTGTGAATCTCCAGACACTAGTCACTGCAGCTTAGACGTCGCTGCCCGTCACCAATCTACTGCCTGGAATTTTGCTAGATGGTTATCCCGCCAAGTCTCGGTAGTTTATGGCATTATTAAAGTCCCCTTAGTCGCCTCTTACGACACCCATGAGAAGAAATCCGCTTCCCCTTATCTATATACTGCAGGAGATAAAACTATTTCCTGTTAGCGTGGTAACTTTGGAATACGGAATACCTACACTTATGGCAAACCCAAAAAAGTCACGACACCCGAGTTCGAGTCGAGACACCCGAGTTCGATCCCCAGGTGGCAGGCTCGTACCAATGGGTTTTTCAAAAAACTTATGTACGAATTATATCGTTGGCTTGGATATAAAGACGGCGACGGGCTCACCACCTGTCACGTTGTCCCGAAAATATCTTCGGTGGAAGGTGGGTCGTCCCTTCGACTTATTTGTCTAGACTAGTCCTCTGTCTACCCCTGTATTAGGAATTGTGTAAATATATTTATTTATTTATATTTATGGCAAACCCTACCGTATGGTGCAGGTCAATGCCCTGCCGAGGACCTTTACAGGCCGTTATTATTTGATGATGATGATAATATTACATACATACATACTTACATTCACACATACATACATAACGGCCTCAAGATCGCAGTACTAGACAACTCGCAACTCAGACGCGCGAAATGGTAATACCGATATCTTTCGGTTGCTATAAAGATGTTCAACAAAAATTTTCCATTCAAATCAAATCATTTATTTATCACATAAGAATGTAAAATCGTTTATCGAGTCATTTTTAATCTACCTCCGTTTCGTAATAAGTTTCCTCTAACGGAGAAGAAACAGGCGAAAGAAACTCCGTAGGTATCTTCTTTTTTGCTCAATATTTTTTTACAATGTAACGTATAATACAAATGTTATGTGATATTTTCTAGAAATAGCTTGGGAGCGATCACCTTATTCCCAGGGGTTACTGTCATTAATATATTCACTTATATTATAATTCTTCCTTCCTATAAAGTTTTTCTTTATTTATTACATTAATTACCTGTATCACGGGTTGGCAATGCTCTTACGCCATAACTACAGGGAATGAATGTTTTAAAATTGTACTAATTCCATAATACGCCGGTTTCAGGCACATATCGGCTGGTACGGCTCTGGTGCCGTGCCGGTACGCGGTCTTCGAGCAAAGCACCGTCTGGGAGGACGAGCTCGAAAAGAATCCGTGGCTAACCAAGGAGGTATATATTAGATAGTTGAAAAAACATTACTAAGCAACTAGAAATACTATTATAGTGTCAAATAAGCGTCAATAGACTAATGGTTTAGCGGACTGCGAAACATAACGTCGCTGGTTCGGACCCGCGATTCGACTGTTGTCTTAAACCACTCCAGATACAAGTTTGTTGGAGTGGTTAAAAGGGATACTGGTAATGTGGCAAATGGTATTTTTTGCCTGTACTGAAAAAAAAGTTCTTTTCTTGTAAATTTTTTTAAAAGGCAAAGATAATTAACTCATAACGCCCGTCAAGGAGTCGCGGAGTTAACGAGTTTTAAAAGTTAAGAGTTTCAAAACTTGGCGAATGTTCTTCTGATGTAATCTCTCTCCTAAGTTATTTAAGAGGTAGCTTTTGCCCTGCTGTGGGGTACTGACGAACTCATAGCCTAATTAGTGACCGTGTCTTCGTAGCTAAGGGTTGTTGGTTCGAATCCCTCTATTGTCATTGGGTCATTTATATTATGAATATGAATGTTCCTACTCAAGTTATGGATGTTTATTTGTTAATAGGATTTTTATCAATGTAAGTATAATTAACATAGATCTCTCCCAAAGATTGCCACATAGAACGGTCCTGTGCCGTCTGCGGCCGTCGACTCCACGCAACATGCTCGCTCCATGTTTTCCTTCACTGCTTTCCCACGAGTTTCTGGGAGGCCTACGTTAGGCAGTTGACTTTTGATAGGCTGTTATGATGGGCCTATCACCTGTCTCGGTGTCCCAAATAAATTCCCTTGAAATGTGGGTTGTGAGAACTAAATTTATAATTGAATTGAAAACTTTAAATTAAAGTTACGATAGCCGGGTGGTTGGATGATCCATATCCGAGTCATAACCCGACCTCGATTCCCAAAGCTTGTATGAATGACTTTTTCAAAACCAACGAACGATTATATAGTTGGCTGGGTCACAAAGAAAGCGACGGGCTCACCACCTGTGACGTTGTCCAAAAAATATCTTCAGTGGAAGGTGCGTCGGAAGGACTCTTATGTTCTAGACCACTGTCTAACCTCTGTTTAAATACTAAAACGTCTATACCACTGAACACCGCCACTGACCATCGCAGTATCGGGAAATGCGCGTAGATAAACCGGACTCTATACATTGCGCGTCACCTATCGTACGCAGCAACTGGTGGTGAAGCCCGACCAGCTGATCAAGCGACGCGGCAAGCTCGGGCTCGTTGGCGTGAACAAATCCGCGGCCGAGGTGCGCCGCTGGATCGGCGAGCATTCTGGAAGGGAGCAGCGGGTCGGCGCGGCGGTGGGGAAGCTGAGGCGCTTCGTCGTCGAGCCGTTCGTCAAGCATGAAGCCGTGAGTACACACACACATACATACACACATGCACAAGGGTCGCGATAGCCGAGTGCTTGGGTGGTCGGAATCTCGAGTCGAGACACCCGATTTCGATCCCCAGGTGACAGGCTCGTACCAATGGGTTTTTTCGAAAACTCATGTACGAATGATATCGTTGGCTTGGACATAAAGGCGGCGACGGGCTCACCACCTGTCACGTTGTCCCGAAAATATCTTCGGTGGAAAGTGGGTCGATGGGACTTAATTGGCTAGACTAGACCTCTGTCTGCGCCTGTATTGGGAATTGCGTGAAGATATTTATTTTATTTATTTTACACATACATACATACCAAGATACTATTGGCTGAACGTACACATATATTGCTCTAATCCCAAAGTAAGCAGCTTACGCACTTGTGTTATGGAATCAGAAACAACGAATTTACCATAAACTCCCAGACTACAATATTAGATTTAATGTTGCTTTTGTTCCTCCTCTATAATTAATAATCGCGGAAGGTCAGTTTCAATGCCAGTGTGCAAAAAATTATATTTTTTATTTTTAACATTTTCAAATTGCGAAACATGTTTGCAATTGTTTATTGTCGGTTATTGTTGTTGTGGGTTTTTTTAATGTGATTTAACGCGATAGATCATGTTAAAAATCTTTTGTATATAATTAAAACGAGCTACGTTTATCGTTTCCTTATTTAGTAAATATTTTGTTTGTTTGAAATTTAGAATTAATAATTTTCGCGCCATATTAGACGATACCAAAGTACTTAAATGTCTATGGTATGGTTGATTTTGCCCATAGACTAGCCCGTAGAAATAGAACAAATAGCTAAATCATAGGTTGATTTGCTTTATCAAATGACGCCAAGAAAGGATAAGGCAGAAGGTTATACAGTTCAAAAATGTAATTAGACATTGCATATATTATTTATTTATTGCAAATTCTTTCATTTACCCTCAAAAAGTAATCTATATATTTTATAATCGTTCTTAAAGAGCAAACTATAGTCGTGCTCCGGAGCTGACACGCACCCACACACACACACTCATGCACCCACGCACGCACGCACGCATACAAGCATACAATTTTTTACTTTTTTTATTTGCAGAACGAGGAGATGTACCTCTGCATACAGTCCGGGCGCCGCTCGGACACCATCCTGTTCCACCACCAGGGCGGCGTGGACGTCGGCGACGTGGACGCGGTGGCCATCAGGCTGGAGGTGAGGACCTAGAGAGATGACCTTTCTTCTTCTTCTTCTTTACAGCCTATCAGGAGTCCACTGCTAGTAGACGTCGCCTGGAATTTTCCAGAATTTTCCACGGAACTCAGCCACCTGTATTTATCGAATTATTGGCATTTTCCAGGTCTTCGCCCCATCTTGTGTGTGTGTGTGGGGGTCATCGTGGTTTATAAAATAATAAGAGTTAATTTCTGAACACCCGATAGCTTAGTTGGTAAGTGACCCTACCTTCGAAGCAAAGGGTTGTGTGTTCGAGTCTCGCTGGAGAGAGATGTTTATAGGCGAGTCATGGATGTTATTATGTACATATGAATATTAATATATCTAAAAATGTATGTACGTAATTAGATTGTACCGTGAGCTTGGACACTAAGACGGCGATAGGCTTACCACTTGTCACTTCCGAAAATAAGCTGCGGTGCAAAGTGGGTCGAAAGAACATTGTCTAGACCTCTGTCTACCTTGGTATATGGAATATGTAAGTAATGCCAAATAATGTCTTCTCTTGTAATCTAGGTGCCAGTCGACACATACCCCTCTGGCGAGGAGGTCGAGCGGGAGCTGCTGAAGAATATCAAATCCGCTACAATCAAGAGGTAACTTTCACTCTCAATCTCTGTCCTCCTCTCATATAGTTATTATATACCTATTCTCTGGCTATCTCAATTTTCCTCTGTTGGAGAGTAGTCTTCGATCTTTCTCTTATTTTTTCTCATTATTAGTTTCTATTTTCCTCACTCCCTCACCCACCTCAATATCTCCCTGCCTCTTCTTTCTCTTAATAATAGAAACTCATCGAGATTTAGTTATTACACTTGGCTATGTAACGCTTGTTCGGGTAAAGTCGGTTCGAGTCGACTAAGGGAGCGAGAGAGTTATAGAACTAACTAAATGTGAAAGAATAGAGACTGAAAAAAATAATTGTTCTATTTCGTAGTATTAACCTCGCCTTGTTGAAGTTTTCACTTCAGCCGTGTGGTCTTAATACACACATCCTTACTTTTTAATTTGAATGTTAAACACTTGTACACAATTCACTTTATTTAATTATTCATTAAATAAAGTGAGTTGTGTACAAGTGTTCTAAAATGCATTTTAATGCAATGTAATTTCACCAAGTGAAAATTTCAATACTGCCTTTATTCGGTGAAGAGTAAGTCCAAGTGCCTGCCCCATTATTGGGAATAGCGTGAAGATATTTCTTTTCTCATTTTTTGTATTTCGTAATTGCCCAACATCTTAGACCGCACCCTTATCGCCTTTCAGGATCTTGACCACCTTCGTCCTGTCCCTCTACCGGGTGTACGTGGAGCTCCACTTCACGTACATGGAAATCAACCCGATAGTGGTGACCGGTGAGAGGATCTACCTGCTGGACCTGGCCGCTAAGCTGGACCAGACCGCGGACTTCATCTGCGCGAAGCACTGGGGCGCGGTGGCCTTCCCGCCGCCCTTCGGCAGGGACGCCTATCCCGAGGAGGCGCACATCGCGGACCTGGACGCCAAGAGCGGCGCCAGCTTGAAGGTTCGAGGGGATTTCTATTTGTCTATGCCACTGCGGCATTATGGACGCTCGGTATTGTTTATGGTATGATGATGTGTGTGTATGTAGACTGGACTGAAGCGGGCGACAGGCTCATCACCTGTCGCGCTGTGTCGAATAAGCTTCGGTGGGAATGTGGGTCGAAGGGACTTCGTTATCTTTACCTCCGTCTAAATAGTGTAGACATAAATGTTATGTATATGAATATTTATGTATGTAAATAATGGACTGACTGCGAAGACTCACCGACTATCATCTAGACGACGGTACTGGGAAAAGGGAAAATATATAAAAAAATAAAATAAAAATAAAAATATAAAAATATCTTCACGCAATTCCCAATACAGGGGTAGACAGAGGTCAAGTCTAGACAATTAAGTCCCTTTGACCCACCTTCCACCGAAGATATTTTCGGGACAACGTGACAGGTGGTGAGCCCGTCGCCGCCTTTATGTCCAAGCCAACGATGTAATTCGTACATAGGTTTTCTTTTTTAAAAACCCATTGGTACGAGCCTGCCACCTGGGGATCGAACTCGGGTCTCTCGACTCGAAATTCCGACCACCCAACAACTCGGCTATCGTGACTCTATAAATATATCTTCACGCAATTCCCAATACTGAGGTAGACAGAGGTCTTTGAGTAAATGGGAGAGAGAACGAGCAAATAGCGCGTTTTTACTCAACAAACATTTATTTAATGTTCATCTACATACATTAAATTTTAGTGGTGTGCAGTAATGCGCACATCACGGAAAATACACTGGATAGAATTCAATTAAGTTTTCTACTTATAATTAAATAAATAAATATCTTAACGTAGTTCCCAATACAGGGGCAGACAGAGGTATTAAAATTTAAAATAAAATTTCTTTTTGAAATCATTTATTATCACGTAAATCGAGAAATCGACTACCTATCAATATATGCTTACGACCCTCCAACGTTACCTACCTTAAAAAGGACTAAGGGACGCAGTCCGCTCACACAGTCTCCAGAGAACCATAAACTATTTTGAAATGAGGTTCTATACCATTTGTTGTTCTATTTAAACGAAATATGAAATGTCATGCACATTTATGCTAGCTGAATTTTTTTGTTCAATTTTAAATTTCGAATGTTACTTTTTTGAAGTTTTTAAAATTCAACGCTTCGGTAATTAGGTTTATACCGATATATTATGGCCGAAATAAAAAATAAAAAATAATTTTCAAGTGCAAGAAATAAAAATAGAGTGATTAAAAAAAAAAAAACTTTATGTCGCATAAAAGCTAAATGTGAATCTTTGTAAATTATTACTGAAGAAATAATTATTGGTATAAAATGAAATCTATATGAATTATCTCGGGAATATACAACGAATGTTGTTTTTTGTTTCAAATCACGCAAAATATTTCTTGTATTGTGTAAGTTCAGTGAGTGTGCCGTGTCGTGATGTGTAAATCACTTTTATAATTGCACACGCGTAATGTAAATACGTTTGAGGAAGTTCGTCGGTATCGCTCTCACAAGGCCACGCGAATCGCTCAACGACATAAATTAAAAGCATTCATGTAAAATTATAATAAAATCGTTAACAATACGATAATATCGATTACTAATTTGATGTTTTTCCTATGGAAAACTTTACGAGCTCTTGCAAATTTCCACTGATGGCTTGAGTTGCGAGTGGTAGAAACAAAAACTTATGTACGAATTATGTCGTTCGCTTGGCTATAAAGACGGCGACAGGCTCACCACCTGTCACGTTGTCCCGAAAATATCTTAGGTGGAAGGTGCGTCGAAGGGACTTAATTGTCTACCCTAGACCTCTGTCTACCCCTGTATTGGGAATTGCGTGAAGATATTTATTTATTTTTATTCTGATAAAATTTCCTTCTAATGTATCAACATATAGAATTATCAATAATATAAATCGAAAAAAAAAACAATGTAAAGACGTTTTTAAGGGTAATAATTTTTTATAGAAATAAAATAAATAATAAATATAATAAGAAGAAAACTAAGTAATAAATAACTTATGTACGATTCATATCTTTGGATTGGACGTAAAAAAAGCGATAGTGTAGACGTCGTAGTCACGTACTTCTTATTCAAGGTGAAACGTGGGTAGAAAGGACCAAATTGTTTAGACCTGTTGCTACCCTCTCTGTTGAGGTATTTTCCAATAAAGAGGAATATTATATAGAATATAATATTGCAAAATCCCTGAAGATAAATAAATAAACATCTATTTCTAATTATTTTTCTTTTTCAAATATTAGATATAGAAATTCTAACTCTTTTTTCACCAAAATTTAATTGAAACTATGTGACAGATGTTGAGCCTATCGCTGTCTTGTTGTGTGATTTTCTTGTGTGTGTGTGTGTGATTTGATTTGAGTGATTTTCTTGTTGAATGACATTCACATATTTTTCTGTTTTCCATTGTGGCAAAAATGCCGGCAGCCAATGCAACAAATGCAATGAGTGTTAAACAACGAGAATAGAGTGACATTATTAATATGTCAGTGTCAGTTGAGAACGTATCATCTATGGTCAGTATGAAGTAAACAGTCTCAATAAAAATATTAGATAGAAGACATAAGCACGTAGACAAATTTTGGTCCTTCGAGCTGGATATAAAGAACAGTTACTACCAATAGTTTATAAGTTGTTAATAAATAAAAATAAATAAATATCTTCACGCAATTCCCAATACAGGGGTAAACACAGGTCAAGTCTAGACAATTAAGTCCCTTCGACCCACCTTCCACCGAAGATATTTTCGGGACAACGTGACAGGTGGTGAGCCCGTCGCCGCCTTTACGTCCAAGCCAACGATGAAATCCGTACATAAGTTCTTGAAAAACCCACTGGTACTGCCACCCGGGGATCGAACTCGGGTCTCTCGACTCGAAATCCCGACCGACTACCCAACAACTCGGCTATCGCGACTTTAATATAAGTTGTCAGCGCAAAGTGTTCAGAACGAGCTCGCCGGTCCGCAGCTGACGGTGCTGAACCGGTCCGGGCGCGTGTGGACGATGGTGGCGGGCGGCGGCGCGTCCGTCGCGTACACGGACACCGTGTGCGCGCTGGGCGGCGCCGCGGAGCTCGCCAACTACGGCGAGTGCGCCGACCTCGTCGCGGCGAGCTCGCCAACCACGGCGAGTGCTCCAGCGCGCCCGGCGAGCCAGACCGCGGACTACGCGCGCACCATCTTCAGCCTCATGTGCCGCGAGAGGCACCGACGGCAAGGTGCGTGCGCCGACCGTCGCGGCGAGCTCGCCAGCTACGGCGAGTGCGCCGACCTCATCGCGGCGAGCTCGCCAACTACGGCGAGTACTCCGGCGCGCCCAGCGAGAGCCAGACCGCGGACTACGCGCGCACCATCTTCAGCCTCATGTGCCGCGAGAGGCACCCCGACGGCAAGGTGCGTGCGCCGACCTCGTCGCGGCGAGCTCGCCAACTACGGCGAGTGCTCCGGCGCGCGCCCGGCGAGCCAGACCGCGGACTACGCGCGCACCATCTTCAGCCTCATGTGCCGCGAGAGGCACCCCGACGGCAAGGTGCGTGCGCCGACCTCGTCGCGGCGAGCTCGCCAACTACGGCGAGTGCTCCGGCGCGCCCGGCGAGAGCCAGACCGCGGACTACGCGCGCACCATCTTCAGCCTCATGTGCCGCGAGAGGCACCCCGACGGCAAGGTGCGTGCGCCGACCTCGTCGCGGCGAGCTCGCCAACTACGGCGAGTACTCCGGCGCGCCCAGCGAGAGCCAGACCGCGGACTACGCGCGCACCATCTTCAGCCTCATGTGCCGCGAGAGGCACCCCGACGGCAAGGTGCGTGCGCCGACCTCGTCGCGGCGAGCTCGCCAACTACGGCGAGTGCTCCGGCGCGCCCGGCGAGAGCCAGACCGCGGACTACGCGCGCACCATCTTCAGCCTCATGTGCCGCGAGAGGTACCCCGACGGCAAGGTGCGTGCGCCGACCTCGTCGCGGCGAGCTCGCCAACTACGGCGAGTACTCCGGCGCGCCCAGCGAGAGCCAGACCGCGGACTACGCGCGCACCATCTTCAGCCTCATGTGCCGCGAGAGGCACTCCGACGGCAAGGTGCGTGCGCCAACCCTGTCGCGACGAGCTCGCCCGCTGCGCCGAGTGCTCCGGCGCGCCCGGCGAGAGCCAGACCGCGGACTACGCGCGCTCACCATCTTCCTTCTTTCTCACGATGTAGCGTCATAAAAATATACCAGCCCCACGGCACACAGCAATCAGTTGAAACTGGTATCGAAGCAGTATATGTATACCAGACATTTGATGTACCAGTTTTAAATACCAATGTACTCAATCGCCACAGGTGCTGATCATCGGCGGCGGTATCGCCAACTTCACAAACGTGGCGGACACGTTCCGCGGCATCATCACCGCCATCGAGACCTACAAGGACGCCCTGATCGAATACAACGTCACCATTTTCGTGAGACGAGGCGGTCCCAACTATCAAGAGGGACTTAGGTAATTTTATATTAACATTTTTTTTTTTTACTTTACTTTTGTAAAGAAAGAATTTATTTTTACAAATTCGATGAAAGGTATATCATCGAAGCGGATTTGTAAAAATACTTAATTGTCTACGTCTATACGTCTATACTTAACTAAAAAATAATTTTGTGATCCTTGCATGCTTAATAATTTTTAAAGTTTTATTTGACGCTGTCATACCTATTTAGCCTAGTACTCTATATCATAGGCAAAATATATTCAATTGTAAACTGTTGTACTGACAACACATTATTTCAATCAAAACTGATGTAATATTTTATTGTTGTTTCTTTTGTTACTAAAATCATTTGAATATTTGCATTTATCGGGTAGGTTCTATGAAACAATTTAAAACTATTTTGATAGAAATTGAAGTGGATGATAAGGCAATAATAATCTTTTTATTTAGGCATAAAACACAGAATATGATGAATATTACCTAATTTTAAAATAATAGAAAACACTGCAACAGTGTAAATCATAAAATAATAATAAATAAATACATGTATAATTAGAGACAACATCACATACATTGTTCCGATCCCAATGTATGAAGCTAAAGTACTTGTGGTATGGGAAACGGAAACAATGAAGGCACCACAAACACCCAGGCCCTAGAAAATGTAGAAAAAGTGGTTTTTCTACATTGACCTGTCCAATAATCCAACCCGGGACCCCGAGATGGCGACACCTTGACCTTGCGACTTAGGGACCTTCAAGAAAAGAGCCTTTACCTTTCTCAAAGGCCGGCAAAGTATCTGCTATGCCTCTGGTATTGCGGATGTTCATGGGCGGCGGTAATCACTTACCATCACGCTCGTTTGCCTCCCTTCTCTATAAAAAAAATTATCTGGAAATATATTGCAGTTTGGCCCACAGTTTTTATTGTAGTTATTTAATATCGACTAATCTAATGTTTACTACCCAACCAGAACAATCATAAATGATGAAGTGGTTGCGTGTAATGTTAATGTACTTTTGGGCCACCAGTACTTAAAGTAAAAAAATCGAAAAGTTATCAAAAGTAACTCCGTTTACAAAGAATATTATTTTTAAAGTACATATCTTCACGCCATTCGCAATAATCTTGAAATTAATTTTTTCACATTTCACAGAAGACATTTCTTTATAATATTAATACTACTATATTCTTTATAATATTAATAATATAATTCTTGAGATAATTTATTTATTCTGTATTGTACACCTTATAAACTCAGGGTTCCAATGAGCGGACTTTTAAGGTTTTAGCCTTGTGGCATTCTATAATTATTTAAGTTATTCTGTTAATATTATTTGTTTAATATTATAAGAGATATTATAATGATATAGCCCAGTGGTCGAGTGGTCTAGTGGTGGTAGTACCAATAGGTTTTATCAAAAACTTTTGAATGATTTATATTGTTCGCTTGGACTTAATAACTTGGCTGTCACATTGTCCCAAATAAAGTCTTCGGTGGAAAGTGGATCAAAAGGATTTAATTGTCTAGACCTCTGTATTGGAAATGGCGTGAAGATAATTATTTATTATTGTGTTTAAATAATATTTTTTTAATATAGTATAACTTGGTGTTCGTAGACAGATGCGCGAAGTGGGACAGCGTCTCCGCATCCCGCTTTACGTGTTCGGACCGGAGACCAACATGACGGCGATCGTCGGTCTCGCGCTGGGCCAGTCGCCCATCCCGCCCGACCACCAGCTCGACTACGCGCCCAAACAGCTGCCCAAGCCCAAACCTGCCGTTAGTACATTTGTAGTCACGTTACTTGGGTCACTATACACGAGTTCCGTGGTCTAGTGGCGTACACAACTGTTTTTATGGTGTCCGACGCCAGAGCCGAGGTCCCGGGTTCGTTTCCCGGTCGGCTCCAATGTAGAGAACACTATTTCTGCGTTTTCTCGGGTCTGTCTGTTTATGGTACCTCTGTTGTTTCTTTTTCCATAATACAAGTGCTTAAGCTGTTTCCTTTAGGATCAAAGCAATTTATGTGATGTTGGACCTATTTATGTATGTATGTATGATTGGAGGCTTGTGCTAATTTGCCACATTGTCCCATAAAAAGACACCTCTAACCTTTGCTTTTAATAATCTCTTGTAATATTTGGGCTGAAAGGACTCTGAATATCCCAGCATTAGGTGAATGGCGTAAGAAATTATATAGTTAATAAACATAATTCTTCTGTGCTTGTGTATGTCATTGAATCCCTATTAAACGGCTGGATCGATTTTGATGAAATTTATTGTGTTGTTTACAAACGAAGGTTAGAGAACGGTTTAGATTTTGGAGCCGCTAGGTGGCGCTGCTAATAGGTTTTAGGACGGTATATCGCCTCCTGGTCTGTTAGTTTTAATATTTTGAGTATATATATATATATATATATATATATATATATATATATATATATATATATATATATATATATATATATATATATATATATATATATATATATATATATATATATATATATATATATATATATATATATATATATATATCCATCTGTCTATACACTATTGACTGTATGAAGTTTAGAAACACGAAGACATAATAAATCCCCCTCCCCGCAGCCGGCACCGAAGCTGGAGCTCCCGGAGCTGACGCCCGCGCTGCTGCAGCTGGTGTGCTCGCAGGCGCCCACGCGCTCGGACCTGGGCCGGCCGCCCGCCACCGCGCGCCCGCTCTTCACCGACCGCACCAAGGCCATCGTGTGGGGAATGCAGAACAGGGCTATACAGGTGATATTTGTTTTTTTTTTTTATAAATAGCATATGCCTAAATAGCATAGCATAGCAGATGCGTTGCCGGCCTTAGAGTACCCCCAAATTGAGGCGAGGGGGGTGGAACCTCCGGTTACCTGCACTCACCAGGCGAAACGCAGAAGTTTGTTAGACTTCCACTTCACGCCGGTATTCTGTGAGGTCGCGGTACTTCCCCAGTCGAGCCGGCCGATTCATGCAACAACAAAGGCTGATGCGTGGCTCTGCCACTGTTGAAATATAAATATTTTCTCAACTGGGGTAAACAGACGGCTAGACAAATAAGTCCTTTCGGTATTGGGAAGAAAAACTTTGGGACGACCCCCCACAAAATGGAGTGACGACTTGCAAAATGTTGCGGGAAGTCGATGGATGCGGGTGAGGACCGTTCTTTGTGTAAATTTTTAGAGGTGGGCTATGTTTAGCAGTGGACTCTTGGTAGGCTCTAATGAAGAAGAACCGCCTTTCATCGAAGACATTTTCTTTGGGACAGCATGACGTGGCGACATGTTGTGGCGAGCCTGTCGCCGTCGTCATATCCAAATCAACGTTTATAAGTCGTACATAAGTTTTTGAATAAACTCATTGATACGAGCCCACCATATGGGGATTGAACTTGGGTCTCTTGACTCAAATTCCAAATTCCTTTTCTAATAGTCTAGACAATTAAGTCGTTTCAACCCACCTTCCGCTGAAGATATTTTCGGGTCAACGTGACAGATGGTGAGCCCGTCGCCATCTGTATGACCTAGTCAACGATATAAACCGTAAATAAATTTTTTAACCTGAGGATAGAACTCGGGTCCTAACCACTTTGCTATCGGTGACTAGCTATATGTATCTTGTGTACTTATTTATTAACATGTAAAATGTATGTTAATTTCAGGGAATGTTGGACTTTGACTACATCTGTAGGAGGGAGGAGCCGTCGGTGGTGGCCATAGTGTACCCGTTCACGGCTGACCACAAGCAGAAGTACTACTTTGGCAACCAGGAGGTGTTCATACCCGGTGAGAGAGAGAAATATATCTTAAATTTAACGTAACGGACTGTAGAATTAGCAATCGCCACGGTTTGTGAAGGGATTGGCGATCGCAATACCGACCGTATGGTGGCGATTATGGTAAATCCTCCAAACAGACGAAGCTTTATGTTTTGCTGTGAATATTTAGAGGCCGTTGTGTGTTTGTGTTTCTTGATGCGCAGACCAGAGAGAACAAATCGCCAAGTGTCACGATGGTTACCATACCATACATACTTTGTTTCTTTCAAATTCATTATTTTCCTCATGCATGCTCGTCCTGGTTTCCGAGTACTTATTACCTTCACGCCATTCCAAATACTGGGGTAGACAGAGGTATAGACAACTAAGTCCTTTCGACCCTTCTTCCACCGAAAACTTTTTTTGGGACAAGGTGACAAGTGGTGAGCCTCTCGCCGTCTTTATGTCCAAGCCGATATACTTATGTCGATATACTTTGTACATGTTTTGAAAAGTGAGTCATTATGACAAAATTAATCAAATCATGAGTTTCCATTAATATGAGCATGCCACATAGGGAAACAAACTGGGATCTCTTGCCTCAAATTCTGATCACCCAACCACTCGGCTATCGTGATTTCTTACCTTTACCTTTTGTCAAGATTAATCAATATTAATCTATGTGCCTGAGCCTGGGATGTTTATATCAGTAATGAAATTGAAGAATATTTCTTCTCCTTTTTCTCAGTATTCTCCGATATGGACGTGGCGATGAGGAAGCACCAGGAGGCGACGGTCCTCGTCAACTTCGCCTCGCTGAGGTCTGCGTACGACAGCACCATGCAGGTAATACATTTCTTTCTCTTATCTCTGGGCCCACTGCTGGGCAAAAGATTAAATGTGGCCATTGTGACTCATCTCGCGAATTGAAAAACTGTAGCATACGCCAGGGAGACTCGTGGGGTCGAGATTCGATTCCCGGACCGGAAGTACTAATAGTGGTTATAGTGAATAAAGAATTTACGTTTGGTGAACTGGGCGAAGGAGAAAACATTGCAAGGACAGCTGCTCTGAGAAATAAAAACCATCTATGACGAAAAAAAAAACACCATGTTGCCGCGTGATGGTGAAAGAAAAAAAATTGTATCTCATTCGAAAACACATGTAACAGTTCTATTTCCGTTTCGCTGTACCGCCAGGCGATGCAGCATCCGCAGATCAACACGATCGTGATCATCGCGGAAGGCATCCCCGAGAATATGACGCGGAAGATCATCAAGGTCGCCGACATGAGAGGTGTAAGTAGAAACTACGAATACTAATTAATAAGTACTAAACACTAGAACGGTCCGTAAAAGTTCACTGCTGGACGTGAGAAGGATTTGCCATAATCGCCAAGTTTGGCGAGCGGATTGGCGATTGCAGTATCAGACGCTTAGACCGGTTTGCTTAATTTCAGTCTGGTGTATTTCGAGACGGTTATCTCGCCATCTTTCGGTAGCCTTTACAGATTACAAGGCTAATTCTCTAACTCGCATTTTACGACACCCCACGGCACGAATGGGGATTGGTATATTCCTGGGTCGATACCACCATGGTCAAGTAAGTAGAAATATTTGGTTTTTTTAATTTGTTGTCGCTTTAGTTTTTGTAATTTATCTATATATATTGGAGATCCGGTTTTTCTCTGGCTACCCCTTCGGGGATTATTCGTGGGTAAAGTCACGGTAGCTTAATGATTAGGTGGTAGACAAGGCGTACCTATGTTGTATTAGACATAAAAACGTCGTCGTTTGTGACAGGTGGTGAAACTGTCGTCAGTTTTACCACCTGTCACTTTGAAAAATATGCATCGGTAGAAAGCGTCTATCTATTCCAGTATTCGAAATAAAAACGTGAAAATATAAAAAATAATTTATGCTTAAATTAGTTACAAAAAGCGAATGAGGTATGTAACTATCGCGACGCTTGGCGATCTTGCCTCTCTGACCACCCCGTAAGGGACCGCGCGTGAAGATATCTATGCATTTAGTTATATAAGAAAGTATCCGTTCCAATCTTCCAGGTGAACATAATAGGGCCCGCGACGGTGGGCGGCATCAAGCCCGGCTGTTTCAAGATCGGCAACACGGCGGGCATGATCGACAACATCATCGACAGCAAGCTCTACCGGCCCGGCAGGTGAGTGGCCTGCAATTGTGGGGGTTGGCTGGGCAGTGCTCTTTAACTAGGGCTACCCCAAAAGGTCTTGCGTCTGGTGGACGCTACTACTACATAAACTGCAGTATAGTGATTGTCGTTTTGTAAGTGGCGGCAGGTGGGTGGGTGTACACTTCTTCTAACTTCAACTTCAAACCCTCCAAAGACAAATGGAATGCCGTATAGCACTGCAATTGCTACAATGTTGTGTGGTACTGACTCAGACAAACTGGGGAAACAATTCCCAATACAGGGGTAGACAGAGGTCTAGTCTAGACATTTTAAGTCCCTTCGACCCACCTTCCACCGAAGATATTTTCGGGACAACGTGACAGGTGGTGAGCCCGTCGCCGTCTTTTTTATGTCCAAGCCAACGACATAATTTGTACATAGGTTTTTAGAAAAACCCATTGGTACGGCCACTTGGGGATCGAACTCGGGTCTCTTGACTCGAAATTCCGACCACCCAACCACTCGGATATCGTGACTTCTAAATATTATAATATAAATAAATAAATGTCACGATAGCCGAGTGGTTGGGTGGACGGAATTTCGAGTCGAGAGACCCGAGTTCGATTCCCAGGTGGCAGGCTTGTACCAATGGGTTTTTCAAAAAACTTATGTACGAATTATATCGTTGGCTTGGACATAAAGACGGCGATGGGCTCACCTCCTGTCACGTATTTTTTGTTATTGTTCTAAAGGAATATTGTTCTAAGAGGCTTAATTGTCTAGACTAAGACCTCTGTCTACCCATGTATTGGGAATTGCGTGAAGATATTTATATTTATTTATTTATATTTGCAGCGTGGCATACGTGTCCCGTTCGGGCGGCATGAGCAACGAGCTGAACAACATCCTGTCGAAGCGGGCGGACGGCGTGTGCGAGGGCGTGGCGATCGGCGGCGATCGCTACCCGGGCACCACCTTCCTCGACCACCTGCTGAGGTTGCGATGCATACATCACACACATTGTGCTATATACCCACGGTAGACGAGTTGTTGGGCGGTCGGAGTCTCGAGTCGAGAGACCCGAGTTCGATCCCCAGGTGGCAGGCTCGTACCAATGAGTTTTTCAAAACTTATGTACGAATTTCATCGTTGGCTTGGACATAAAGATGGCGACGGGCTCACCACCTGTCACGTTGTCCCGAAAATATCTTCGGTGGAAGGTGGGTCAAAGGGACTTAATTGTCTAGACTTGTCCTCTGTCTACCCCTGTATTGGGAATTGCGTGAAGATATTTTCGGGACAACGTGACAGATGGTGAGCCGTCGCCGTCTTTATGTCCAAGCCAACGACATAATTTGTACATAGGTTCTGAAACCCACATTGGTCAGATCGAACCGAGCCCACCGAGTTTCCTGAGCCCACCCAACCACTCGGATATCGTGACTTCTAAATATTATAATATAAATAAATAAAAGTTATGATAGCAGAGTGGTTGGGTGGTCGGATTATCGAGTCGAGAGACCCGAGTTCGATCCCCAATTGGCAGAACCAATGAATTTTTCAAAAACTTATGTACGAATTTCATCGTTGGCTTGGACACAAAGATGGCGACGGGCTCACCACCTGTCACGTTGTCCCGAAAATATCTTCGGTGGAAGGTGGGTCAAAGGGACTTAATTGTCTAGACTTGTCCTCTGTCTACCCCTGTATTGGGAATTGCGTGAAGATATTTATATTTATTTATTTATATTTGCAGCGTGGCATACGTGTCCCGTTCGGGCGGCATGAGCAACGAGCTGAACAACATCCTGTCGAAGCGGGCGGACGGCGTGTGCGAGGGCGTGGCGATCGGCGGCGATCGCTACCCGGGCACCACCTTCCTCGACCACCTGCTGAGGTTGCGATGCATACATCACACACATTGTGCTATATACCCACGGTAGACGAGTTGTTGGGCGGTCGGAGTCTCGAGTCGAGAGACCCGAGTTCGATCCCCAATTGGCGGTACCAATGAGTTTTTCAAAACTTATGTACGAATTATATCGTTGGCTTGGACATAAAGATGGCGACGGGCTCACCACCTGTCACGTTGTCCCGAAAATATCTTCGGTGGAAGGTGGGTCAAAGGGACTTAATTGTCTAGACTTGTCCTCTGTCTACCCCTGTATTGGGAATTGCGTGAAGATATTTATATTTATTTATTTATATTTGCAGCGTGGCATACGTGTCCCGTTCGGGCGGCATGAGCAACGAGCTGAACAACATCCTGTCGAAGCGGGCGGACGGCGTGTGCGAGGGCGTGGCGATCGGCGGCGATCGCTACCCGGGCACCACCTTCCTCGACCACCTGCTGAGGTTGCGATGCATACATCACACACATTGTGCTATATACCCACGGTAGACGAGTTGTTGGGCGGTCGGAGTCTCGAGTCGAGAGACCCGAGATCGATCCCCAATTGGCGGTACCAATGAGTTTTTTCAAAAACTCACGTACGAATTTCATCGTTGTCTTGGACGACGTTTTTTTTTTATATATAGTCTCATCCGGGAATCGAACTCAGGACCTTAAATAATAATAAATGCATAGACAGCAACAACGTCACATACATTGCTCCGATCTCAAAGTAAGTAGCTAAAGCACGCGTGTCTGAATCGAAAATAATGAATGTAACACAAAGTTCTAGATCCGAGACAATACAGAAAAAGTGGTTTTTTATACCTAGACTCATCCGGGAATCGAACACGGGTCACAGAGTTGGCGATAGCCATGAAAACGCCACTAGACCGCGAGTCGATTTCAGTAATTCTACACAAAACATTAATGAGTTTAAATTTAAACCTTCCTCATGATTCATTCCATCCTTTGGAAAGAACTGTAAAAGTTAGCCGTGTGGTTTACTGGTGGTTAGGTGTGTGTGGTATGGCAACCCAACAGTATCCTAAACCCGTTATTGTATTGCACTCTAAGGGTATCCATAGCCTTTTTTGTGTAGTTGATCCACAGGCTTCCCGTGTAGAAAGTTTGACAGTAAGCTTTAAATAGCGTTATTTTAGCTTCTTTACTACACCGAGAAAACCTGCGGGCCAACATGTTGCACCTTGTAGCCAAGGCTCTTCGCTCACGCTCCATGTCCCCATGATCTTTAAGGTCCTCTGTAACATAGTGACCCAGATATATTAAACTGTGACACTTGCTTAAGTGCAGTCCCATTTAGTGCAATGTTAGGGTCATATTGTACTCGCTTTCCAGGAGCCTCAAAGATCAGGAATTCACTTTTGGATACGTTAAACTAAGCCATGCTTAGACGCGTATGCCTCACAGGATTTAAGCAACTCTCTGATTGAGCCAGCTGTGGGGCCCAGCAAAACCATGTCGTCAGCATAGCTTAGATTGTTAACGCAAATGCCGTCCATTCAGCAGCCGACTGGCTTCTTGCTGAGCTCCACTATCAGCTTTTTAAGATATTATCAAAATGATAATCACTCTACTTATATCTGTCAATAAAATATAACTATTGACACCATGCATCCCACGCTTTATTTAAAATAAAATATTTTGGATATTATATATGGATAACCATCTCCAAAAATATCAGACCAAAATAATCAGACCGAACATGGTTGGCAGCATCTGAGATGCGAGATATCTGATACTGCGATCGCCAATCCGCTTGCCAAGCGTGGCGATTACGGCACGGTCTATGTCCTGCAGTGGACCTTAATAGGCCGTTATGTATGTATGTATGTGGATAAAAGTTACTAGGTCATAAAATTGTTTTTTTTTTTTTTTCATAAATCCTAACTATAATAATATAATAAGTCACGATAGCCGAGTTGTTGGGTGGTCGGATTATCGAGTCGAGAGACCCGAGATCGATCCCCAGGTGGCAGTACCAAAGAGTTTTTCAAAACTTATGTACGAATTTCATCGTTGGCTTGGACATAAAGACGGCGACGGGCTCACCACCTGTCACGTTGTCCCGAAAATATCTTCGGTGGAAGGTGGGTCAAAGGGACTTAATTGTCTAGACTAGACCTCTGTCTACCCCTGTATCGGGAATTGCGTGAAGATATTTTTTTTCTAACTATAATAAACTATGCCGGCACAGGTTCGAAGCGGACCCCAACGTGAAGATGCTAGTGGTGCTGGGCGAGGTGGGCGGCGTGGAGGAGTACCACATCTGCCGCGCCATACGCGACAAGCTCATCACCAAGCCCATGGTCGCGTGGTGCATTGGCACCTGCTCTGGTAAGGACTAAGTGTTAACACACACATAAGAAATGTTTCTGGGTGTCTATCAAAAATATATCTGGGTCACGGTAGCTTAATAGCTTACTGACTTACTAGTAAGTAACCTAAGTTACGTTGAGCTTGGGTATCATAAGAGACAACTAAGGGAGAAAAAGCAAAAGAAAAGGGTACGAAGCCTCGATAATCAGTATTTATTCATACGCCAACATATGGTGTATGAATAGCCATATGTTGGCGTATATGGTTATTCATACACCATCTCATAAAATGTCCTGTAACCTGTCACGTTGTCCCGAAAATATCTTCGGTGAAAGGTGGGTCGAAGGGACTTAATTGTCTAGACTCGGCCTCTGTCTACCTCTGTTCTTCAATTCTGGGGGTGGGGGCACTCTAAGGCCGCCACCGCATCTGCTATGCCTCTAGTATTGCGGGAGTTCATGGGCGGCGGTAATCACCATCACTTGAGCCACCTGCTCCTTTGCCTTTCTTTTCTATAAAAAAAATACACTGGTACGTGCGTCTGGCTTGTCTGGTACTGCGATCGCCAATTCACCTTCAATTCACCTTTGACATTATCGCCAATTCGTGGCGATAATGTCAAACTCTCTCGAGAGTTTCCCACGTACTGCCGTGGACATCCTGTCACGCTGTCCCGATAATATCTTCGGCGGGAAGTGGGTCGAAGGGGCTTAATTGTCTAGACTAGACCTCCGTCTACCCCTGTATTGGGAATTGCGTGAAGATAGTTATATTTTGTGTTATTACTAATTAACATTGTCCGTACAGACATGTTCACGTCGGAGGTGCAGTTCGGGCACGCGGGCTCGCTGGCCGGCTCGACGCTGGAGAAGGCAGCCGCTAAGAACGCCGCCCTGAAAGCCTCCGGCGTGACCGTGCCGGACTCCTTCGACACCCTGGGCGATGCCGTGCACCAGGTGTACCGGCGGCTGGTGGACGAGGGCAGGATCCTCGTGAAGGAGGAGGTGGAGCCGCCCAAAGTGCCCATGGACTACGACTGGGCGAGGGTTAGTTCAGAATCATTCGTCTTACTCCTGGGTGCTCGTACTGCTACCAGACAGAAACATTTCATATGAGTTAGATTTAAATAATCAATTGAAACGTGTGAGATTCGAATCGTATATAAATATATAGGGTTATTTTGGCGACGATACCATCGAAGCATATTTTTATTTGAAAACTCTCATTTATTGAATAAGAAAAACCTGAAAAAATCACTTCATATTAATGTAATTATTGTTAATTATATTATATATAAGTATTATGTTTATTATTTTCTAGGCTGCAAATTTTTATTTCCAATACTCCATAACACAAGTCACGATAGCCGAGTGGTTGGGTAGTCGGAATTTCGAGTCAAGAGACCCGAGTTCGATCCCCAGGTGGCAAGATAGTACCAATATGTTTTTAAAAAATTTATTTACGAATTCTATCGTTGGCTTAGACATAACGGCGACGGATTAGACGAGAAGATATTATATTTATTTTTAAATGTTTTTAATGATGTATTTTTGCCGCAATATATACTAAGTCTTACACTTCTTTAGCCGTCATCAAAAAAGTTGGTTATTGCAATTCTAAAAATTTCTTTGTTTTAGGTACCTGTTTATGTTTGGATTTTTTTTATGTTCGGTTCCCATATGTCAATATATCTCATATCAATTTATAATTCTCTATGATTCTATGGCTTCCAACAATATACAATTTCTATATGGCTTTGAATGTTTGTATGTATGTTTGCCCAGGAAATTGAAACTATTGTACTAATATCCTATGGTAACCACTTAATTTTTTTTTATCGCGTATATCAAAATCGGTGATGTAGTTTAAAATTGATGTTAAATAAAAAAAAAAATCTTCACGCCATTCCCAATATAGAGGTAAACAGAGTCCCTTCAACCCACCTTCCACCGAAGATATTTTGGGATGTGGTGAGCCCGTTGCCGTCTTTATCCAAGCCAACGATATGAATCGTACATAGGTTTTGAAAAACCCATTGATACGAGCCTGCCACCTGGGAATCGAACTCGGGTCTCTCGACTAAAATTCCGATCACCCAACCACTCGGCTATCAAGACTAAATATTGAGTTTAATTATAAATTAAAGTTATGGACCCTAATTTATATGAAAGTCGGTTTATGCTATGTTAAATGTTGTTACGTCGACTTGAATAAGTTTAAATGACTATCTCACAATTTATAACTCGACCCTGCAGAAGCTGGGCCTCATCCGCAAGCCGGCCGCCTTCATCAGCACCATCTGCGACGAGCGGGGCCAGGAGCTGTCCTACTGCGGCGTGCCCATCAGCGAGGTGCTGGAGCGCGGGCTGGGCGTCGGCGGCACCATCAGCCTGCTGTGGTGAGTGCCACTGCTCGCGGCCCACTGCTGGGACTGCGGCGTGCCCAGCAGCGAGGTGCTGGAGCGCGGGCTGGGCGTCGGCGGCACCATCAGCCTGCTGTAGTGAGTGCCACTGCTCGCGGCCCACTGCTGGGACTGCGGCGTGCCCAGCAGCGAGGTGCTGGAGCGCGGGCTGGGCGTCGGCGGCACCATCAGCCTGCTGTGGTGAGTGCCACTGCTCGCGGCCCACTGCTGGGACTGCGGCGCCCAGCAGCGAGGTGCTGGAGCGCGGCTGGCGTCGGCGGCACCATCAGCCTGCTGTGGTGAGTGCCACTGCTCGCGGCCCACTGCTGGGACTGCGGCGTGCCCAGCAGCGAGGTGCTGGAGCGCGGGCTGGGCGTCGGCGGCACCATCAGCCTGCTGTGGTGAGTGCCACTGCTCGCGGCCCACTGCTGGGACTGCGGCGTGCCCAGCGGCGAGGTGTTGGAGCGCGGGCTGGTCGTCGGCGGCACCATCAGCCTGCTGTGGTGAGTGCCACTGCTCGCGGCCCACTGCTGGGACTGCGGCGTGCCCAGCAGCGAGGTGTTGGAGCGCGAGCTGGGCGTCGGCGGCACCATCAGCCTGATGTGGTGAGTGCCACTGCTCGCGGCCCACTGCTGGGACTGCGGCGTGCCCAGCAGCGAGGTGCTGGAGCGCGGGCTGGGCGTTAGCAGCACTGCCTGCTGTAGTGTAGTATTCCCACTTCCTCTTTACTCACGTGATCTTTAGGTGGATGCGGGAATGTGGTCACTGGGCCGTTCTTTTATTTCGAATGCATTAAAATTACACGATTGTTGTGACAGCCCCCGTGGACGAGTGGCGCACACGTCCGTTTCCACGGGTGTCGCCAGCCCCGCGGTCCGCGGTTTATTCCCAGACGGTTGATGTCCACCGGTCACGTTGGCAGGTTCCAGCGCGAGCTGCCGGAGTGGGCGTGCCGCTTCCTGGAGCTGGTGCTGATCGTGACCGCGGACCACGGGCCGGCCGTCTCCGGGGCCCACAACACCATGGTGACGGCGCGAGCCGGCAAGGACCTCATCTCCTCCGTCGTCAGCGGCCTGCTCACCATCGTCAGTCGCATGTTCAAACTTCATTTTTGTCTGCACAACGAATCATGGGCGGGAGAGGGGGGTCTTTATATCTTGCGTATGAGATCTGTGTCCGAGAGATATGAGATTGTCTTGGACATAAAGACGACGATAGGCTCACCGCCTGTTATGTATGTCTCAAAATAAGACCTCCGGCTACCCCTGTATTGGGAAAGGTGTGAAGATATATTGCACAAAAATGTTCAAAATGCCTGACTTAAAACCTAAAGACATTCTCTGCCAGTCGTATATGTGGCTTGAGCAGAGAAATGAAATGAAAAAAGTACACCAATAAAAAATATTATGAGGGATAAAAAAAATGTACAATGGGTGGCCTTATCGCTGATAAGCGGTTTCTCCCAGGCAACCCATAAAAAATGAAATAAAAACAAGTATAAGGTTCGAATGTACACTAACGCATGCAATAAAAAATATTTAAAAACAGAGAATCAAGTGGTAGATGCAATTTACACAGTTTTGATATGAACGCCTCTTTAAATTTGCTTCCCTAATGGCTTTCATTCAGGAAAATGTATTAGATTACATACAAAATTTAATTATGCCACACCACAGCAAAAGTACCAAAGTGTGAGGACTGTGACGTATCAGGCGCGACTGTGGCAGGAGCGCCGCCATTACAAAGTCATTTCGCTGTTCATATAATGTTCATTTTGAATGAAAAAAAATATCTTCTCGCCATTCCCAATACAGGGTTATACAGAGGTCTAGACAATTGAGTCCTTCCGACCCACATTCCACCGAAAATATTTTTTGGAAGAACGTGACAGGCGGTGAGCCCGTCGCCGCATTGTTTATTGTCTGAAGACCCTTCTGTAAATGATAATGACTCTTAACTCAGATACTTAAGAGTAATTATTCGACAAACACATACGCGTACAATCTCTCGTGTGCAAAATCTATACATACAAATGAAGTTGGAATGTCTGTTTGTAATATTGAAAGAACCGTTTTTTACTACATGTATATGAATATATACGGTACATACACCAAAATAACACTTTTTTACCATATGTTGAATATTCACGATTGATGTCTCTTGGTGGAACTTCATGTTTAAACACATTAATAGTCACTTTTACTAATTCCACATATGTTTATATTAAAGTACCTGACCGGGTTACATTTATTTTATAACAGTTATAGATTTTTTTACAATTTTTGTCTGTCTGTTTGTTCCGGATAATCTCCGAAACGGCTTTACCGATTCCAACAGGACTCTCACTGACACATAGCTAATCTCACAAAGAGTGACATAGGCTACCTTCATTTAAGAAGCACAATTAGCGTTAGTCGTTGCACTGCGAGCAAAGCCGCGGGGCGGGCGACTAGCCGCGAATAAAAGTGGCGTGCGTGTTGCGACAGGGCGAGCGGTTCGGCGGCGCCCTGGACCGGGCGGCGGCCGACTTCTGCGCGGCGCACGACCGCGGACTGCACCCGCAGGAGTTCGTGAACGAGAAGAGAGCCAGGGGGGAGCTCATCATGGGCATCGGGCACAGGTCAGTCCTGCTCCGTGGTGGACCGGGGACTCTGGGATAAAAAAAAATATCTTCACGCAATTCCCGATACAGGGGTAGACGGAGGTCGAGTCTGGACAATTAGCCCCTTCGACCCACCTTCCGCCGAAGATATTTTCGGGACATCGTGACAGGTGGTGAGCCCGTCGCCGTTTTTATATCCAAGCCAACGAAATTAATTCGTTTATACGTTTTTTAAAAAATCCATTGGTACAAAGCCACCTGGGGCTCGAACTCTGGTCTCATGGCCACCCAAACCACTCGGCTTTCGTGACTTGGTAAAATGGTTAGGACAGTTAAGGTATACATAATAATATATACTTAGATACACCACATATATACTTAGATACTTATATAACAATCGGTCTTTACCCATGGAATTACCATTTTGTATAAAAAAAATTTAAACGAATTTTGCCTATGTATTTTTTATTTGTATTAATCGAAGTAATCACCCATGCAATCATTGCATCTTTGCCAACGCAGTGGCAGTTTATTGATCACCTTGTCAAAGAAATCAGCTGAACGGGAGGCAACAAATTCTTCAAAGGCATTTTGTACTGCCTCTAGGGTATTGAATTTTTTTCCCACCAAGAAGTTATCCAAATTCTGTAAAAAGTAGTAGTCTGTAGGCGCATGGTCTGCTGAGTGGGGCGGATGATGGAGTGCTTCCAACTCCAGCTCTTGCAACTTGGAGACCGTCTGCTGTGCAGTATGACCTTCACAATACACATTTGCAGTAGGGCATGAAGGTGCTGAACCAGGACCCAACCAACTTGCTTGAACTCTTGCGGTTATCAAAGGCCGGCAAGGCATCCGCTATTCCTTCGGTATTACATGTTCATGGGCGGCGGTAATCACTTACCATCACCACTTGTTCGTTTGCTTCCCTTCTCTATAAAAAAAAAAAAAAAAACAGATTCCATTTTTCATCGCAGGTAACGATGCCGTTCAAAATTCCATCATTTGTGTGTTTTTTGAGCAGTGTATGGCACCTCTCGACGCGTGTTTCGCGCTGGCGATCATTGAGTTCGTGTGGCACCCGTTTGTCAAGCTTTTTCACCTTGCCAATTTGACACAAATGGACCAATGCTGGTTTGACGCTAACGTCGAGAGCTACTGCTAATTCAGCCGCAGCTCGTGTACCATCAGATTCCACAATCGCCTTTAATTCGTCATTGTCTATCAAAGTCTTCGAACGACCGAGACGTCCTCGTTGTTTCGTGCCGCTTGTGCCGCGTTGCTGCCACGACGGTACTCATATTCCATAATTACTAGAATTTTTATTCCATCCATGATGACGTATAAGATTGAAATGCGTTGAAAATGCAATAAACACTTATCAATAAACAAATTACTAGTTTTGGAAAAAGATTTCCGTGTTTTTATTTTAAATTTGTAATTAGAATTCTTTGCCAAACAAAAGTTATTTTGATTCGAAATGGCCAGTAATGAAGAAGGGCAATATCAAGACCTATTATATAGCGCAGCATGCAATGTATGTAAACTAATATTTATTATAGTAATCTACTTTTCACCATTACAAGGGTTGACTGGTAGAGAATGCCAAAGGGCATTAACTCCGTCCATTGTAGCCCTCACTCTAAGGTGTCTCAATAATTATAAATAAATCAATCAGTAGTCATCAGTAGTCAGTAGTAATCAGAAATAATCACTACTACTTTTGACAGTGGTAGAGCCACGCATCAGCTTTTGTTGTTGCATGAATCGGCCGGCTCGACCGGGGAAGTACCACGACCTCACAGAATACCGGCGTGAAGTAGAAGTCTAACAAACTTCTGCGTTTCGTCTGGTGAGTGCAGGTAACCGGAGGCCCACACAGCCCCCTCCCCCAATTCATGGGCGGCGGTATGGTAGTCACTTACACATCACGTGAGCCGCCTGCTCGTTCGCCTCGCTCTTCTATTAAGAAAAAAAAATCAGGAATCACGAAGGCATGTCGCGGATGAAACCATTGCTTCATCGGCTCGCTTCACGTTGTTGTCCCCCTCATCGGCTGGGTGAAGTCCGTGAACGACCCGGACTCGCGCGTGCGCGTTCTATTAAAAAAAAAAGTCGCTTCATCGGCTCGCCTCACGTTGTTATATCCCCCCCCCCCCCCCCCCAGGGTGAAGTCCGTGAACAATCCGGACTCGCGCGTGCGCGAGCTGAAGTCGTACGTGGCGGCGCGCTGGCCCGCCAGCCCGGTGACGAGCTACGCGCTCGCCGTGGAGGCGATCACCACCCGCAAGAAGCCCAACCTGATCCTCAACGTGGACGGCATCGTGGCCGCCGCCATGGTCGACCTGCTCCGCCACTGCCAGCTCTTCACGCAGTCAGTACCTCGAAATATTCAAAAACAAAAAAAATAAATCTTCACGCAATTCCCAATACAGGGGTAGACGGAGGTCTGGTCCAGACAATTAAGTCCCTCCGAACCACCTTCCACCGAAGATATTTTCGGGGCAACGTGACAGGTGGTGAACCCGTCACCGTCTTTATGTCCAAACCAATGATATAATTTGTACATAAGTTTTGAAAAACTCATTGGCACTGCCATCTGGAGATCGAACTCGGGTCTCCTGACTCGAAATTCCGACCACGCAACCACTCGGCTATCGTGACATACTAATACGAAAAGATATTACCAATACAGGGGTGAACAGAGGTTTAGTCTAGACAGTTTAGTCCCTTCGACCCACCTTCCACCGAAGACATTTTTGGGATAACATGACAGTCTTACATTATAACGCCATACTTCACGCATTTTTCCAAAACTGGGGTAGACGGAGGTCTTGATTTATACCCAAATTTCACCAGACCTTATTTGGTGTAACGTGATATGTTTCTAAGCCGACAATGTAAATGTTTCATAAATTACGAAAAACCCATTGGGAATCGAACACGGGTCCCTGCGTCCGTTCAGCCAATCACTTACCGTGTGGTTACGGCGTAAGCATTATACCAAGCCATTTTATCCCGTGGGTATAGAAAGAGGCGACTAAGGAAAAAGCTTAGGAATACAGTTGGTGAGATAGCGAGATAAACATCTCGAAATATATAAAAAAATATGTTCACGCAATTCCCAGTACAGGGGTAGACGGAGGTCTGGTCTAGACAATTAAGTCCCTCCGAACCACCTTCCACCGACGATATTTTTGAGGCAACGTGACAGGTGGTGAACCCGTCACCGTCTTTATGTCCAAACCAATGATATAATTTGTACATAAGTCTTGAATAAACCTAGTGGTACGAGCCATGGGAATCGAAATCGGGTCTCTTGACTCGAAATTCCGACCACCCAACCACTCGGCTATCGTGACATACTAATACGAAAAGATATTACCAATACAGGGGTGAACAGAGGTTTAGTCTAGACAGTTTAGTCCCTTCGACCCACCTTCCACCGAATACATTTTTGGGATAACATGACAGTCTTACATTATAACGCCGCACTTCCAAATTTCACTGGATCTTATTTGCTGTAACGTGATATGTTTCTAAGCGGACAATGTTAATGTTTCATAAATTACGAAAAACCCATTGGGAATCGAACACGAGTCCCTGTGTCCGTTCAACCAATCACTTACCGTGTGGTTACGGCGTAAGCATATACCAAGCCATTTTATCCCGTGGGTGTAGAAAGAGGCGACTAAGGAAAAAGCATAGGATTACAGTTGGTGAGATAGCGATATAAACATCTCGAAATATTGAAAAAAAAATATCTTCACGCAATTCCCAATACAGCGGTAGGCAGAGGTCTACTCTAGACAATTAAGTCCCTTTGACCCACCTTCAACCGAAGATATTTTCGGGACAACGTGACAGGTGATGAGCCCGTCGCCGTCTTTATGTCCAAGCCAACGATGTAATTCGTACATAAGTTTTGAAAAACTCATTGGCACTGCCATCTGGAGATCGAACTCGGGTCTCCTGACTCGAAATTCCGACCACGCAACCACTCGGCTATCGTGACCTAAATAAAAATCACTATTGATGTATGTAATTTTAGAAAAAAATATTTGATTTCATGATATGACGAATGACCCACTCAGCAGTCTTGACTATGGTTTTACCATTCTTATAATTTTTATAATTCATAATTCTTTATTTGCAATAATGTGGTACAGAGATGTTAATACAATTATACTATCCATTAGACACATTAGCCATTGCTGGCGTGCAAATATTGTTAAAAGAGAAAAAAAATCATCAGAGTTAATAAAATAAGTAAATAACTAAGTTCATAACAAGTCCAAGCATAAAAAAATAACAACCGTAATGAACATAATAATAATAATAGCAATAATAATAATGTAACAAAATAAATTATATGTCATGTCGATCATTCATATTATTCATTTTATTTTACAATTAATTATTATATGCTATTTTATCATGCAGTGTAATATATGTCTCATAATACAATACTATCTATCTGTTATGTCAATCTTATTTTTTCTATTATAATTTACGTTTCAAGTATAAAAAACTTTACTTTATATTATTATACTTTATGTAATCGCATGTTTGTAACATGTTTTCTCCTCCCCCATTGCAACAACAGAGAAGAAGGCAACAACTACATTCAGATGGGCTCCATCAACGCGCTCTTCGTGCTGGGGCGCACCATCGGGCTGGTGGGCCACTACCTCGACCAGAAGCGCATGAAGCAGCCCCTGTACCGCCACCCCTGGGACGACATCACCTACATGTCACCGCTCAACTAGATCTGCATCGGTTAAACTGTACAGCGAAACTTTTGTGTCGGTTTGTACGCCACTGGCAGTATTCGAGCCTTTATTTTTTTTTAATCTGTGTAATATAGTTTATATTTCGCTGTAGTAGCTGCTTTTTGATCAACACTGCGCGATAACTGAACCGATACAAAAGTTTTGTTGTTCGCGTAAACTAGATGGCGCTGCTGTGGAAGTAAATGTGATGAAAGATTTTTTTCTGAATAATATTCGTAAAGGAATACCTGAGCAATCTCAAGGAATATTTTTGTAAGAGCACAATATAATATAATTAGTGGTCAGCGCCATCTATTGGCGAGTATTAGTTTAAGTAGAAAATCACATTTGTTTGGGGAACAAGTCTTGTAGTTTTAAAGCAATTCTTCTGTTTCAACGTTCGGGAGACGTATGTATGGATCAAATTAATTATCTTCGAGGTATAAGCAGGAGCCCAAAATAAAAACTTCAGTCTATTTCTAATGTACAATTCCAAATACGCTCAACTATTTTTTTTGTTTGATGGATAACTAACATTCATACACTTCTTCCTTTTCTCTTCAACTTTGGGCTTAAACTTTTTAATATTAACTTTGGGAATTTACTTCTAGAAGATGAATAAATACACACTAAATAGGCTATTTTTTTAAAAAAAGTACATAAATATTTTTATATTGTCTCATATAATTCTAGCATATTTCCTGTATAAGCTTCTAGAAGTATAATTTTAAAGTGTTGATCGCAACAAATCTATAATAATTGTTATAATGTCACAATTTTAATCCCTAGACATTATGTTGTATAGTTTGTAGATAAGCGTCCAAAGGGGTGTGTAATGTTGTAATATTTTGACCGCTTGCATTTTACCGACTTCAGGTACATATGAATATATTTAACTAGCGACATATTGACAAGGATTTGCAAACCGCACTGGTGTTAATAGCTAAATGTAAGTTATTTTTTGACGATAATTGTTCACGAACTTGAAATTAGTGTAAAACGCCATCTAGTGGTAATGTGTAGAACTATGTGCAGTTTTGGTTAAAGCTAAACTATGTGCAGCATACTTGGTTTTTCTGAATTGTAAACTTGAAACAGCTTTGATATTAGGAAACATTCAAACCTGATTTTTTCCACATATGGACTTTCAAATAAATTTTACAAATCAAATAAATTAAAAATGGTGCAGTGTTATATTTTAAAATAACTTGGTATGCAATTTAAGTATTTTGATCTAACAAAATAAGATATTATTATCTGTCATCTTATTCAGTAATTATCAAAAATAAAATATTTTACAATAATTAAAATGTTGTCAGCGCAAAATGGTAACCTCAAGATGTAGCATTAATGTATATTTTGAGTAATTTCTATTCAATAGTATATTTTATTATTCCAATGTTAAGAGTAATCTGGACTGTTATTTATCAGCCTTGTAACACTAAGTAAAACTCACTTTTAAATAAATATGCTACTTAGGATTCACCGTTTACTGAAAAGTAGATTTTTATAAAATTAAAATCGAAAAAAAATTATTTTGCACAGACCGCAGAGTACTAGTGGTCGCACTTTACTAGTGTTTGCAAATTTTTATGTTTTGGTAGATTTGTATTTGTATTCTAAATTGTTGACTGGTTTTTGAATATTATGTAATTTTTTTTCCCTGTATAACATATTTTAAATTGTTAATTTTTATTGTTTCATACAATTGTGGACTTTATTAATCTTAATAGGATTCCATGCCTTATTCTGTTTATGACAATAATTGATCTTCTTTTTTCTGTGTTACCTGTCACCCTTACATTAATTATTCCCTTCAAATTAAAATAGTGCTTAAAATAATTCAATTAATATATTTCTCTTCAATTGTTGTTATTTTAATTTTTTTATTAAATATTATTTTACAAACCTTTGGTGCAATTTTCAGAAAGTTCTGTTTCGATGTTTAATATTGGTTGTAATATAACCGGGAGCTGGTATTTTTCATTTTTTCATATCAGTGAAAGGGAATTATTAAATTGTTTTCATTTTCGAGCAGACATAAATCTTGTTTGAACGCCTAACAGCCAATGCCTCAAATTATTAAAAAAGTAACCGTTACGGTATAGAGTCAAAGGGTACGCATAATATCCCCCTACTTGAGAATCCGTTGAGTAAAATAGTTTTAAGTTATTTTCGTCTAATCTCTAATTTATTGGTATATTTGTGAAAATGGTTGGTATTTTGTAAATATTGAAAATTTGTCAACTTATTTGAATATATTTTTTTATTTACTGTATCTGTGTTTTATTATTGCTTCTTCTTTTCTTTCAAAATAACTTTGGAACCAGTAAATACTAACAGAAACTTAATTTTTATAAAGAGGTCCTGCTCTCTCTGAGCTCTGATGGAAAACAACACATATTATGTAATTGGTCAATTTAGTTTTTGTGTAATTCATACAGACCGTCATAAAAATAGTGACTAATCAGAACATTTAAACTCGTAATACTCTGAGCCTGAACAAATACCAATTTCCCTCCAACAAACTGCTTTGCTTGTCCGTTGACAAAGCTTTGTTAAGGGCTTTCTTCCTTCTTTTCTCCACTACCTTGACTCTCTCTTCCATACAAACTCTGCTGTGAATTACGGAAGTCACTTTCTAAAATATTATGGATTTAAAAATAAAATTTTTATGAATTTCTGAAATAATTTTTTTTCTTTTCATTTCCTGAACGGGAGTACGGAGAAATCTAAAAATAGTGTCGCTGTCTTAGTATCTAAGCTAGCAGTGCAATATAATTACATACATATTATAAACTTAGACAAATGTATATATATTAACATCCATGTCTCGAATACAAACATCCATATTCATTACACAATTGATTGCCTCTAGTGTGAATTGATTCCATAACTCTTAGCATTGAAAGCAGGGTTTTGGAAATGGGCCAAATGGTTAATTAGCGTTAGACACAAATCAAAGAATTTTTGTGGTTGTTCTTCAATTAATAGTTTTATAAAAAATAATTAATTCTATTTAAACAAAGTTTTTAGACAACAAAATTGTGCAAGTTTTGGGATTTTGGTGGCTAATGATCCCTCAATTCTGGTATTGCATTAATTCAAGAGTGTATCACTGTATTAACAAAACACCAAGTATAGGCGTGACCATTAATTAGATAAAAATTAATCTCGCCTCCCATCGCCGTTTTTTCCTTGCAATTGAGACCGTTTATATTTGTCATCTCAATAGAGCAATCCCAGTCGTACTCACTTCTCATCATTCAGACCACCAGATGAAGTTCATATACTGTTAGGCACGAGTAGTCCTTAAGTTTTTGCCGTCTAAGTAGTATGATGATACTTATACTACTTATACTACCTATATACTTAAATAATATGTATATCAGTGCGTATTTTTATCTTTATACACTAGAATTGAACAGCATAATTATATTAATATGGAACAATTATATTAATATGCATTAATATTTACTGACGTGTTTGAAGCCGGCACCTAAATCTAAACATAATACTACTGATATTACCATTCTTCTCGTGTGTGTCATATACGGCGACCATGGGATTAGCCCTGAAAATGCAATTAGCTACCAAAAGAAGAGACCGGTTAAGGGAAAGTCTGTTAATATGTCGCCAATCCACTTTCCAAGCGTTGTTATTGACTATCGAACCATGCGTAAGAGGCTTACTATGTCTTGCTGTTAAATTTTTATATATAATAATATAATAATATCTTCACGCATTTCCCAATACACGGGTAGACAGAGGTCTAGTGTAGACAATTAAGTCCCTTCGACCCACCTTCCACCGAAGATATTTTCGGGACAATGTGACAGATGGTGAGCCCGTCGCCGTCTTTATGTCCAAGCCGACGATGTAATTCGTACATAAGTTTTTGAGAAACCCATTGGTACGAGCCTGTCAACTGGGGATTGAACTCGGGTCTATTGACTCGAAATTCCGACCACCCAACCACTCGGCTATCATCACTTATACACCGTTATAATGCTGAATAGTCCGGTCAATTTAGACGTAGAAATAGTGATCAAATAAAAAAAATTCTGACATAGCCAAATCTTTGTAGAGACCTTAGGTTTACCACAAGGAATAAAGTGTCAAAAGTCCAATCAGTCCCATGTGCGCTAAGGGACTTCTTCAGGGTCCACGGTCAAAATTTTAGGTTTTTTGGTTTATTCTCGAAAACAGTAAACTTTATCGAAAAAGTACCTCAGAGCAAAGTTGTAGATTTTAAAATTCTCTATAAAAATAAAAAAGACCCACTATTTCCCAGATATTGCGCTTGTAGGAATCACTTTCTACATAATATGCACACATTTCCACACGACATGTGAGCGTACTCGGCGCGTTTTTTTTAACGGAGTATCCCTGGTAGGCCTATTCCACGAAACTTTATGACGTTATTTTAGGAACAATAATTATTTAATAGTATGAAGATTATTTATATGGGTAACTGAGTAACTGTCGTTCTTTTTTTTATTTTTTTAATCTGACTCATACTCTTCATATTCAACTTCAACAATCATGTTTTCTTCCATTTCTTCTTGTTCTCCTTCCTGTTGATTGATGCTTAGAAATTGTGGAAAATGAAGATGAATCAGTTGTGTCTTCATCAAAATCACATGAATCTTCCTCACTTGTATTTAATTTGAATATTTGGTTTTATTAGATGGAGTCCTTGCAGTGAGTAGTACTAACAAATCAACATCTTCACCCACTACAATAGTTGTATTTCTTGCATTAAATTGTTCTATTGCTGTTTCAATTATGAGGACATCGGCGTCATTCGGAGCTTGTTTCACGGCAATATTTTCAGCTGTTAATTTGTTACAACATAGAAATAAAACGAGATTTATTATATCGAGAAAAATCCAAAAAACCTAAAATTTTGACCTCGGGGCCCCGAATATTTCCCTTAACGCTCATGGGACCGATTGGGACTTTTGACACTTTATTCCTTGTGGTAAAAGGTATCTACGAAGATTTGGCTCTGTCGGAATTTTCTTTATTTCAATTGTCTAAATTGACCGGACTACTTCGAATATGATTGAAGACCAATGAATGTATGTGAAAATTTCAAATAATACAAATATACCATAACTTTGTGCAGACTTCAAGCACTAGTAGGCAGTACATATAATAATATTTTATTTAAATGAATTAATAATAAGTATTTAGCAAATTACTTAAATTTTTTATGATCTTTTTGAAGGCGGTTTATTTTTATTAAAATATAGTTATAATTGAGTTTGCAAATGTTGCCCAAATCAACTAGGTTTTTATGCAGGTAATATATTATTTAGTGTGTATCATGTGGAGGAATGTTACTTGTACTTTAGGCATAGGCCGAGACTGAGTGCGCACTGGCCACGACAAGGCTTGATATTCTATGTGAAAGGAAAAAGAAATACACGTAACAGATTAAACTTTGTTTATTTTTATTTGTCTAACAGTATGCATGATTCGCGTATTCGTAATGGAGCGGCCGCGGCGAACAGACGGTCCCATTTCGGTCCCAATTAACATCTTCCAAACACAATTTAAAAACAAACAAAAATGTATAAATATTATACTAGTCAAAATATTTTTCAATATATAAAATATAATTAATATATATAATATAAAATATAATTAAAAATTAAGAGATTATGTTAAAAAATATTTGAATAAAATTTAAAAACATAAAAATTTATTCCACAGACTAATGCGACAACAGAGTATTCAAGCAAGAGTATTCACCAATAAATATATAAGTGATAATATGCCTGCAACCGCTCCACGTTTATAACACAAAATATTTGCCACATTCACTTAAAATACAATATTTCTTAACATAGTGAGTTTTCTATAGAATTGGACCGAGGAATACCAGACAGACATTTTCAAGGCAGTTCTTACATAAGCGTAAACTTGGGTAGCATCTTTTGTAACTTATCAATAAAATCACAAATGTAAGCGATGTTTTTAATTTCTTCACGTACTCAAAATACTCGGTAAAGAAGTTTATAATTTAGTCCTTTTCATCCACATTTCTCTAGAGATTATATCGGACACCGTGATTAGTGGAAAGCCTGTCGCCGTCTTAGCGTATATATAGCAGACACACTTGAAACTGTAACGTTGACCCACAAGTGTTTGTATGCCGAAATTCACACGCCATCGAAAACATTTTTTTTTCGAAAAAAAATCTTTACGCTTTGAAACAAAAATAATATCTTTACGCTATACCCAATCATGAGACCGACAAATGTAAATCAAAAAGACAATTAAGCCCTTTCGACCCACTGTCCACTGGACATTTTTATGGGACAATATTAGTTTTTGAGGAAGCCCATTGGTACCCCAAGTGGTAGAGTGCCACTACGGGATCGAACTCGGGTCTCTTAAGACGAATTGCGACCACCCAACCACTCTGCTATCGTGACTTGAAAGATATGAAACATTTTCATAGATTGCCACGGTAACCGTTGATCAGTTATTATTTTCGCAACTAACGACAAAGAGGTATAGGCTACCTTTTAGCAATTTATTATCTGTGCCACGTGGCTTCGCTAAGGAATTAGACACGAGATTGTATGGCAGAGTAGAAAAACAAACATTCCAGACTATTATATACATGTACATTTCACAACATTCCCGAAAAATGACACGGAATGTTATGGAATATGCCCCCGAGCCTCATTCTGGAATGTTCCCGAAAGTTTCAGAGGGCGGTACTTCGAGAATTCTTATCTTCTGGTTCTTGAGTTTTGGCGATACGTACAGTATGTACATAGTCTTAATATATAAATATATATTATTGCAATCGCCTCGTCTCGGTGCGTCCGTCGGTCCGTCACAAAAAGCGCTATAAATAAATTCCACGATTACGTTCACTTAATAAATAAACCAATAATATTTAACCTATGAGTTGATAACAATTAACGTATAAAAATAATAAATTATTTTACAATGACAATTTGGTACGAAACATCCATTCGGACAGGTTTATTATAGCTATAGATATATGAAATATAACATAACGTAAATACAACACAATAGGGTGGGGCTCTCATCGAATTTGTCGATGTCGACAATATTAATTTAACAATCTCCGTGAAAGTAAATCAACCATTTTACGAATACAAACGATGCCGAATAACCCTGTTCGTGATTTTAAATTTTAAATTTTTGTATAAAAAAATTATAATTTTATAAAATCTAACCCATTATCAATTGCTTTTTCACATAATAAGAACATAATGAATAATTCAAACAATATTTTTAACTTTTTTCACAACTTAATGAAGCACAAGTGTGTCTTTTGCTTAAAAAAAAAACTATTTTATTTTCTAGATACGACAATTCGGCTTTTACTTCTTACA
The DNA here is from genome assembly GCA_029286605.1 of Sericinus montela. Lineage (NCBI taxonomy): Eukaryota > Metazoa > Arthropoda > Insecta > Lepidoptera > Papilionidae > Sericinus > Sericinus montela. The sequence continues at coordinate 462,797 of JAGSMR010000111.1, read as the reverse complement.
TAGATATAACTATTTGTCTAAGGCATACAAGTTTATTAACACGAATTAGGAAGTTGAACAATAAAAGATGTAACAACGTATTCGAATGTAGAGGGGACTTTAAAGTCGCGACCAATGCAGGTCCTTAAAAATACATTAACTGAATGATTACTAACAACTTAAAATCACGCTTAAAAATATCATAAATGATTCGCTGATAAATTGTTCTCTACGTCTACATACAATACTTAGGTACAGTCATATGTAAAAATTAATATTAAAAATAACTACACGCGATATAAATTAAGATATTTGAGGAACAATAGAACGCATTATAAATATGTTTCCATTTCATATAATCTATATTCATTTATAGTAAGCTTAAACTAAGCGACGGTTTTCGTAGATTTAACATGATCTCCTTGAAATACACACATAATGTAGTTTATATGTTTATGAATAATCTATAAACATATAAACTACATTATGTCGATAAATTATACACATGTCTATTTTATATATTTTGATTATACTAAAATATTCTCTTTATAGAAATAAATGGAATTAAATATACATTTATTATATATTTATTAATTTACAATCTTAAATTCCATTTGTATTACACGCGCTAGTACGTCAGTCGAGTGACAATTTTTTTTGTTTATATAGGAGTAAAAATATATAATTCATGTATAGCTAATTAGTAAACTTTGTTCGGTACAGACCGTCTCGGGTCCATTCTGTACCGAATGTATCGAACAAAATTATGAATAGTTTACTTATTTATAAATAATTTGGTCTGTTACACATTATTTACAATAATCTACAAACAAATCGGTCTGTTTGTTAATATACATAAAGCGGGCTAGCTTCGCCGCTGTTTGCATTTGCCCTTGCTGCCTTCCATTCTATTATACGAACACACATTGGAGCCTTAAACAATCAAGTCATAGAAAAGATACATTTGTAGTAAGATTTTTGATGTTGATTCGAATCTACGCTGCCTGTTCTCAATTAAATTTATCCACGGGTCGAAAATCGATTTTTAATCGTCTTCACATTCATTCAATAATTAAATGCATTTTTGTGTAACCAATGTGCACAAGTGCCGATCACCGCTACCAAGAGGTGCACCAAAGAGATTTAAAACTTCAACTGATGCGACTCGGTAGCGTCGCGATATCAAAGAGATACGATGCTAAAAAAACCTTTAACACGTTATCGACACTTCTTTCTACATCGACAACAAGTTCACGTTTGAATTGATTAATGAGTTCGATCTTTAAACCATCGATTTTAAACCGTTATTTTTAAGAAGTATATTTCTACATCGGCCGCATCCGTTTCCACCGCTCTTTGAAGAGTTGATACTACAGTTGGAAAGAGACGGATATAGTTCGGCGAGGAATCACAAATAGTTCGAAGGCAGCATGTGACATAATTAGCAGACAATCTGAAGACGTGCCTGTTCGTGTCGACGTCAGTCAGCCGTCCAGGCGCACGTGCGCTCGTGCGGCGCGCGGCGGCGGCGGACATCACGCGTCGTCGGCGCGCTCGGCTCGCTCGCGCCGCGCCGCCACGATGGTGAGGTCGGGGCGCGTGCGCATGAGCGCGGACGGCGAGGGCGCGGTGTGCGGCGCGGCGGGCGGCGCGGCGAGCGGCGCGGCGGGCGGCGCGGCGAGCGGCGCGGTGGAGCTCGACGCCTCGCGCAGTGACTCCAGCGACGCCACGCGGATCGACGGCCACTTGCCGCCTGCAATTTTCAAAAGCGCGACGATTTTAGAACCGCCCGCCGGGCGCGCCGGCTGTGGCAAGGCCCGCTCTTTCTTTGAGGGAGGGCTTTGTTAAGAAGAAGGCTACATATTCTATCAATAGGTGATACTGTTTATCTATTCTGCGCTCCTGCATCAATTTATGATAATAAGAGGTGCGGTGAGGCGAGGTGCTGCACGAACACCCAGCAACACCTCGCATCCATCATCCGCACCAGTTGGGTTGGTGTCGGCAGGGTTATCTCGGATCCAGCAATCGGCACTCGCCGCTGGTGGCTTGAACTGTCGCTTGCGCTGGACGACTGATATGAATCGGAACGCAATGCGGGCATATTTCAGGGCGAAAGGAGATGAGGCAGGAGGATTTGCGTATCGGGCAAGGATGCACCGCTTTTTTGCAGAGCTGGAGCCATCAATAGCCGTCACAGAGCAAAACCTAGCAGACCGAATTCGGTATATCATGTGTTCAAAACTTTTTCATGATACCCAACCGTGAGGGAACAGTCTCACGTCGTAGCCTCGAACGGCTACGACGTGAGGCTGTTCCCGCATCGTGTGAGAATGCAGTGGCTGGAAATGCGCCATCACAAGCTGCGGAACAATCGAGGGTGCACGCAGGTGTGGATGTCGCGGTGAACCCACCGGCTCTTGTAGATTCTCCCGATGAGGGAATAGTCCCCCAGGAAATAGAGCATATGAGAAGCATCTTGGAGAAGGCGACTGGAAGTGCGCCAAACACCTCTCGCGAATCGACCATGTCTCCCTTGCATACCCTTAAGTAAGCGGTATCGGTCTGTTGTGAGGTATCTTAACCCAATGCTTGCAACTTTTTTGGAAGCAAGCTGGGATCTTTGCAACACGGATACAATTATTTTTGTCGCTGCATTGGCAGTATGCCGCATCGTTGGCGCCAAGCTCCCCATGACTGGACGTTCTATACAAAATAGCACAATTCCAGCATGGAGACAAAGAATCGAGGCCTGTATCGCGAAGGCAAGGGCCCTCATCGGCAGGCTGATGTGCTTCAGGCCAGGCAATAATAGGCCCCGAATTTTGCGCACATTTAAAATGCGTTTGCTGTGACTAATTTATACTTGTCCTAGCCGGATATTACGGAAAAACTGACGGAGCGCATAGACGACCTGAAGCGAAGGATCGCTGCTTGGGGGAAGCGGATTCGGAAATATACCGAGAGGAGGGCGCGGTTTAACCAGAACCGCCTCTTCCAGGCGGCAGACCAAAAGAGGCTGTTTAAAATATGGGAGTGACCAGGAGTTTGTGAAACGGGCAGAGGACCAGACCGGGCCAACACTGTCACCTTCTGGCGTACCCTGTGGTAATTCACAACGAGGGCCCTTGGATAGAAGACGCGGCGATTCAATGTACAAGTATTGCACCCATGGACCCCGTCGTAATTACACCTGGTGACGTAGCTAAAGCAGTCTGTAGGGTCCCGAACTGGAAAGGTCCGGGACTCGATGGGCTGCATCGCTACTGGTTGAAAGGGCTCATGGTATGTCGCACTGTGCTCTTGATCCCACACTGTGAAGTTGATCCCACAGGAGTCACTCATCCAGTTCCCAAAGATCAGGTTACCACAGATCCAAGTAAATACCTGTAAAAAATACAAGTAAGTAAATGTCTATCCACCATATACAAGACCAAGATGATATCCATTCTGAGCATGACAATAACCCGTCACATTAAAGTGAACCGGATTATGTCCTGTGCTCAGAATGTATGTGGGGGTGGGGGTCGTGGTACCAAGAAACCGCTTCTCATTGACGCGGTCATCGGCAAAGTGATTAAACGGAACCGTCGTAGCTTTTCCGCCGCCTGGATCGACTATAGAAAGGCGTTAGACTCGGTGCCCCACACATGGCTAAAGAGGGTCCTCGATCTGTACAAAGTATACAGTAAGACACTTCCTCTGGGGGCATCCATTGCCTACGATTCTATGTCATCTAGGCGAGCGGATGACGGCTGCGGAATACCGTATACCGTATAAGGATACGGCGAAGTATCTTCCAGGGTGATTTTTTGAGCTCATTATGGTTTAGCTTCTCCCTGTATCCTCTCAGCACGTTGCTGGAGGGATCGTGGAGGGGATTTCAGCTTCCGAGGGGAGGGACAAAAGTGACACCCCTATTCTACATGTATCGTCGTCAGTAATGAGACTGTACTTACCGCGAAAGCATGGCGGGCGGGGCTTTTTAAGCACCCTCACCATGCACAATCGTGAGGTGTGCAGTCCCCGTAATTACTTTCTGGTGAAATCGGATGATTCGTTCTACGCAGACGTCGTTATGAGTGATAAAGCTCTTACCCCTCCTTCTTTGGCAGGCGAGCAATAGCAGGATCCGGGGTACGGAGCGTTTCCGACCGGGAGACCGTAAGGAAGGAGAAAGAGCTCCATGGGAGGTTCTACAAAGCTCTACATGAGCCGTTCGTAGATACTGTTCGTAGATACTCTTTGGGGAAACCGAGGGTTTTGTCTGTGCGATACAGGATCAGGTTATTATGACGAACAACTATCGGAGATACTTCCTAAGGGATGGCACTGTCAACACCTGGGGACGACTCCCCAGGTGTTGACAGTGCGACCTTCGGCATGTCAACTCCGGTTGTTCCATACTTTCTAACTCTGAGTATCTGCATAAACACAACCTAGTAGCCAGGATTTAACATCAGGAGCTCGCTCTTAAATACGATCTCGACGGACGGAAGCTGCCATACTATAAGTACTCTCCGGAGGCCGTGCTCGAAAATGATCGCGCCAGGCTCTATTGGGACCGGCCCATCATCACGGACAGGACGACTCTGGCAAATAAGCCTAATATCGTGTTAATGGGCATATTTTTAGTAGACATTAAACGACATGACATGGGGACGTTTCTGCGAATGGGTTAATCCCAGTCAGCCTCTCTGAACATCTGAGGCGACTGGGACTCCGTGACGAACCGCTACGAGCTCAGATGCAGTAAGCAGTGCTCCTCGATACTGCCCGCATCGTCCACCGGTTTCTCTCCCTGTCGCCCTAACTCTCGGCCGTCTGGTCGCCCCTGTCGAGGGCTTCCGTCTGGTTGGGTCTTGATATTTATTTATTATTTTTATGTATTAGGATCTATTACGTATATATTTTATAATGCTTTATTTATTTTATTTTATGTGTTCTTATTTTTATATGTATAATAACCCAACCAGACGAGAAAATATAATAAATACCCCCGAAATAACAATAATAATAATAATTCTTTATTTGTCTCCATACACGACATGCAAAGCACATAACAAAGCATAAAGAAAAGAAAAATAACAAAATGGAGAGACGAAAAGGTCTGTCACCGATGTTATTCTGTCACAGCCGACTAATAACAATACGAGCTTAAATTAAATATAAAACTATTGCTCATGTATATTGAAATTTGGTAGCGAATATACATATTTATGATAAAACACACCCTAGCCATACTTATTTGATTCAAATGCCTGCCTCCAAGGTTTGTTCTTTTAATAACAATTTTGTATAGTTTCTTTTAAACGATTTACTGTTCGTAGATACTGTTCGTAGATACTGTTCGTAGATACTGTTCGTAGATACTGTTCGTAGATACTGTTCGTAGATACTGTTCGTAGATACTGTTCGTAGATACTGTTCGTAGATACTGTTCGTAGATACTGTTCGTAGATACTGTTCGTAGATACTGTTCGTAGATACTGTTCGTAGATACTGTTCGTAGATACTGTTCGTAGATACTGTTCGTAGATACTGTTCGTAGATACTGTTCGTAGATACTGTTCGTAGATACTGTTCGTAGATACTGTTCGTAGATACTGTTCGTAGATACTGTTCGTAGATACTGTTCGTAGATACTGTTCGTAGATACTGTTCGTAGATACTGTTCGTAGATACTGTTCGTAGATACTGTTCGTAGATACTGTTCGTAGATACTGTTCGTAGATACTGTTCGTAGATACTGTTCGTAGATACTGTTCGTAGATACTGTTCGTAGATACTGTTCGTAGATACTGTTCGTAGATACTGTTCGTAGATACTGTTCGTAGATACTGTTCGTAGATACTGTTCGTAGATACTGTTCGTAGATACTGTTCGTAGATACTGTTCGTAGATACTGTTCGTAGATACTGTTCGTAGATACTGTTCGTAGATACTGTTCGTAGATACTGTTCGTAGATACTGTTCGTAGATACTGTTCGTAGATACTGTTCGTAGATACTGTTCGTAGATACTGTTCGTAGATACTGTTCGTAGATACTGTTCGTAGATACTGTTCGTAGATACTGTTCGTAGATACTGTTCGTAGATACTGTTCGTAGATACTGTTCGTAGATACTGTTCGTAGATACTGTTCGTAGATACTGTTCGTAGATACTGTTCGTAGATACTGTTCGTAGATACTGTTCGTAGATACTGTTCGTAGATACTGTTCGTAGATACTGTTCGTAGATACTGTTCGTAGATACTGTTCGTAGATACTGTTCGTAGATACTGTTCGTAGATACTGTTCGTAGATACTGTTCGTAGATACTGTTCGTAGATACTGTTCGTAGATACTGTTCGTAGATACTGTTCGTAGATACTGTTCGTAGATACTGTTCGTAGATACTGTTCGTAGATACTGTTCGTAGATACTGTTCGTAGATACTGTTCGTAGATACTGTTCGTAGATACTGTTCGTAGATACTGTTCGTAGATACTGTTCGTAGATACTGTTCGTAGATACTGTTCGTAGATACTGTTCGTAGATACTGTTCGTAGATACTGTTCGTAGATACTGTTCGTAGATACTGTTCGTAGATACTGTTCGTAGATACTGTTCGTAGATACTGTTCGTAGATACTGTTCGTAGATACTGTTCGTAGATACTGTTCGTAGATACTGTTCGTAGATACTGTTCGTAGATACTGTTCGTAGATACTGTTCGTAGATACTGTTCGTAGATACTGTTCGTAGATACTGTTCGTAGATACTGTTCGTAGATACTGTTCGTAGATACTGTTCGTAGATACTGTTCGTAGATACTGTTCGTAGATACTGTTCGTAGATACTGTTCGTAGATACTGTTCGTAGATACTGTTCGTAGATACTGTTCGTAGATACTGTTCGTAGATACTGTTCGTAGATACTGTTCGTAGATACTGTTCGTAGATACTGTTCGTAGATACTGTTCGTAGATACTGTTCGTAGATACTGTTCGTAGATACTGTTCGTAGATACTGTTCGTAGATACTGTTCGTAGATACTGTTCGTAGATACTGTTCGTAGATACTGTTCGTAGATACTGTTCGTAGATACTGTTCGTAGATACTGTTCGTAGATACTGTTCGTAGATACTGTTCGTAGATACTGTTCGTAGATACTGTTCGTAGATACTGTTCGTAGATACTGTTCGTAGATACTGTTCGTAGATACTGTTCGTAGATACTGTTCGTAGATACTGTTCGTAGATACTGTTCGTAGATACTGTTCGTAGATACTGTTCGTAGATACTGTTCGTAGATACTGTTCGTAGATACTGTTCGTAGATACTGTTCGTAGATACTGTTCGTAGATACTGTTCGTAGATACTGTTCGTAGATACTGTTCGTAGATACTGTTCGTAGATACTGTTCGTAGATACTGTTCGTAGATACTGTTCGTAGATACTGTTCGTAGATACTGTTCGTAGATACTGTTCGTAGATACTGTTCGTAGATACTGTTCGTAGATACTGTTCGTAGATACTGTTCGTAGATACTGTTCGTAGATACTGTTCGTAGATACTGTTCGTAGATACTGTTCGTAGATACTGTTCGTAGATACTGTTCGTAGATACTGTTCGTAGATACTGTTCGTAGATACTGTTCGTAGATACTGTTCGTAGATACTGTTCGTAGATACTGTTCGTAGATACTGTTCGTAGATACTGTTCGTAGATACTGTTCGTAGATACTGTTCGTAGATACTGTTCGTAGATACTGTTCGTAGATACTGTTCGTAGATACTGTTCGTAGATACTGTTCGTAGATACTGTTCGTAGATACTCTTTGGGGAAACCGAGGGTTTTGTCTGTGCGATACAGGATCAGGTTATTATGACGAACAACTATCGGAGATACTTCCTAAGGGATGGCACTGTCAACACCTGGGGACGACTCCCCAGGTGTTGACAGTGCGACCTTCGGCATGTCAGCTCCGGTTGTTCCATACTTTATAACTCTGAGTATCTGCATAAACACAACCTAGTAGCCAGGAGCTCGCTCTTAAATACGATCTCGACGGACGGAAGCTGCCTTACTATAAGTACTCTCCGGAGGCCGTGCTCGAAAATGATCGCGCCAGGCTCTATTGGGACCGGCCCATCATCACGGACAGGACGACTCTGGCAAATAAGCCTAATATCGTGTTAATGGGCATATTTTTAGTAGACATTAAACGACATGACATGGGGACGTTTCTGCGAATGGGTTAATCCCAGTCAGCCTCTGAACATCTGAGGCGACTGGGACTCCGTGACGAACCGCTACGAGCTCAGAAGCAGTGCTCCTCGATACTGCCCGCATCGTCCACCGGTTTCTCTCCCTGTCGCCCTAACTCTCGGCCGTCTGGTCGCCCCTGTCGAGGGCTTCCGTCTGGTTGGGTCTTGATATTTATTATTTTTATGTATTAGGATCTATTACGTATATATTTTATAATGCTTTATTTATTTTATTTTATGTGTTCTTATTTTTATATGTATAATAACCCAACCAGACGAGAAAATATAATAAATACCCCCGAAATAACAATAATAATAATAATTCTTTATTTGTCTCCATACACGACATGCAAAGCACATAACAAAGCATAAAGAAAAGAAAAATAACAAAATGGAGAGACGAAAAGGTCTGTCACCGATGTTATTCTGTCACAGCCGACTAATAACAATACGAGCTTAAATTAAATATAAAACTATTGCTCATGTATATTGAAATTTGGTAGCGAATATACATATTTATGATAAAAACACACCCTAGCCATACTTATTTGATTCAAATGCCTGCCTCCAAGGTTTGTTCTTTTAATAACAATTTTGTATAGTTTCTTTTTAAACGATTTAATGTTTGTTGAATCACGTAAAGGAGGTGCCAAGTTGTTCCAAATCTTTGAGGCTGCATATTTAAAGCAACCCCTTGTTTTAGCTCGCTTGTAACTAGGAAGTACAAATAATCATTCGGCCCCTCTCCGCAAACGTGTAGACATATATTTTCTTTGTAGTTTTTCATACAGATAGGAAGGAGACTGCTTGTTGATAAGATTGAAGAGAACAAATTAATGTAATGCACAATTTGGCGGCCTTATCACTTCATAGCGATCTCTTCACGGCAAGTGTTTTACGTAGGTGGCGCAATAGGAATATTCAAAATAAATTACTAATGCAGGTTCATTCTATAAGATACACTTACATACGTGTATGTACATGTCTATTATACCAAAACATTAATTAAAACCAACTCTACTAAAATAATTGGAAGATCGTCAATAAACATAGAAACAAGACGATATATAATCATATGGATAATTTAGTGCTTAATGTTAATTATAAAACTATTGATGACCCGAGAGACATTGTAAACATATTTTTGGAAACATTTGACCATGGCAACAATGATATGACATTTAATTATAATTCATTAACTGCTTACATGAAGAGTAGATAGTGAAATAGATTTTATGCCTACAAATGCAATTGATTTAAAAAAATAATCTCAAGTATACAACCGAAAAAATGAAAATGATAAAATCTCTATAACTATTATAAAGGGAAATATATATTGTTTGGCTCCAACGTTGTTACCATTTTATAATCAATGTATAGAAGTTAATACTCCTCCCGCCTATTTACAAAAAGGGTTGTATAAAGGAGCTCAAAACTACAGACCAGTGTCATTACTACCAGCAATACCTTAAATTTTTGAAAAGATTTTTTAAAAATCGAATAATGATGCACTTGTAAAAACAATAAGTCTTGCATGTTAATGAATTTGGATTCCAAAAGGGTAAAGGCACGAGCGAGGCTGTAGATTATCTTTTAAGTAATGTGATTTTAAAAAGTAATAGTAAAATGAATGTTGCAGGTCTCTTTCTTGATTTTAGCTTTGCTTTTGATATGGTTAATAGCAAAATTACTATTCAGTAAACTAGAACACTATAGAATAAGGGGAAATACATTAAAACTCATGGCGTCGTACCTTAAAAAAGAAAGCAATACATCGAAATAAAAAAATATAGGGATGAATGCGAAAGTACAACCAAATCTAAAATGTCTTACATTACAAGAGGTGTACCTCAAGGCTCCATTTTAGGCCCGATTTGCTTTATTTTATTTGTAAATGAATTTCTTTATTTTATTTGTAATTATATTTATAAATTTGATACAAATAGTAATACTATTTTATAAGCAGATGACGCAAATGCGATAATATCAGGCATAATTCAGAAGAACTCGAAAATAAAATGAATATGACAATTAAAAAATTCAATACTTGGTTTGAAGTAAATAACCTAACTATTAATTCTTTAAAAACAAATGTTATGGTGTTTAAAAATGCAACCAAAGCTGATTTTAATTTTAAAATATATTCAAATGGAGAGCATATTATGCAGGTAGGTTTTTTTATATATTGCTTTTAAGTAGTTATCACATTATGTCTATGGTAGCTATATAAATGTGACGATTCAGACACAATTGCAATATTGTTGTTGAATAAATGGATATGTGTTTCTTTCTTCTTCTTCTTTCAAACTATCAAAAGTCCACTGCTGAACATAGGCCTCCCCCAAAGATTTCCATAGAGAACGATCCCGAGCCACCTGCATCCATCGACTTGTTCCTCCCGCAATGTTGTGCAGGTCGTCACTCCATCTTGTGGGGGGACGTCCAACACTGCTCTTTCCAGAACGAGGCTGCCGCCACTCGAGAACTTTTCTTCCCTAACGGTTGTCCGTTCTACGAGCTATGTGGCCGGCCCATTGCCACTTCAGCGTGCTAATCCTCATGGCTATGTCGGTTACCCTAGTTCTGCTGCGAATATCATCTTTGCGGATTCTGTCACGTAGAGAAACACCTAACATAGCCCTCTCCATAGCCCGCAGAGCAACTTTGAGCTTCCTCATCCGGCCAGCAGTGAAGGACCATGTCTCAGTTCCGTAGATCATCACTGGCAACACGCACTGGTTGTATACTTTGCTTTTAAGGTTTTGAGGTATACTTAACCGAGAAGATATGGCGTAATTTCCCTAACGCTGCCCAACTGAGATGGATTCGCCGACTGACCTCTGGATCCAAGTTGGACTTACCTAGTTTGACAATTTGTCCCAGATATACGTATTCGTCAACAACTTCGAGCGTAGTGTTACCAACAATAACCGGCATTGGTCTGACATGGACGTTAAACATGACCTTAGTCTTGTCTATGTTCATCTTAAGACCAACCCGTTGAGAAACACTATTGAGGTCATAGAGAATAGTGCTAAGCTCCTCAAGCGACCCTGTCATCAGAACTATGTCATCGGCAAACCGAAGGTGGGTGATGAATTCGCCATTGATGTTCACACCGTATCCTTTCCACTTCAGTAGCTTGAAAACATCTTCCAACACAGCGGTGAAGAGTTTCGGGGATATGACGTCTCCCTGTCTTACACCTTTCTACAATTGGATAGGTTTCGTGCTCTGGATACACATCGTAGCCTCATCGTATAAGCATTTCAACACTTAGATATACCTATAGTCTATCTGACATCGCTGAAGAGCCTGTAGCACCGCCCAAATTTCGAAAGAATCAAAGGCCTTTTTCATAGTCCACATACGCCAGACATAGTGGTAGATTGTAAGCTTCTGTCTTCTGTAAAATCTGGCGAAGAGTATTTATCGTCTATGGTATAGTCGTATATATGGTCTATGGTACCGAAGCCTTTTCGGAACCCGGCTTGTTCGGGAGGCTGAAAGTTGTCAAGTCTGCTTGCCAGACGATTTGTAATGACTCTTGAAAACAGTACGTAGACGCGGCTTAGTAGCGCTCTTGGTCTATAGTTCTTCAATAGGCGGTTATCCCCTTTCTTGAAGAACAGGACATCCACGCTCGTACTCCACGCTTTCGGTGTAGCACCTTCTTGGATGAAGGAATTGAAGAGCTTCTGAAGGACCACAAGTATCGGCTTTCCACCCGCTTTCAGAAGCTCAGCAGTAATTCCATCATCACCCGGTGCCTTTGAGCTGTTTGAGAGCCATTCTAATCTCGCTCAGATTGACTTCCGGGATGTCATCGGAAAAGTGACGTATACCTTGGCTCTTGTGTCGCCACACTCACTCGTGTGTGGTTTAAGCGACTGTCCGTAAAATCTATCAATCTCACACAAAATTTCAGTTCTAGTGGAAATAACTGCGCGGCTGTCGGCCTTCAACTTAGTCAGTTGGCTCCTTCCGATAGACAGATATTTGGCGAAGACTTTGGAGTCCTGGTTCCGCTTTATTGCTTGTTCAATTCGCATCGTATTGAACTTGCGTAGGTTTTGCCTCATAGATTTTGAGATCTGTCTATTCAGTTGCCGGTATGCTGACACATCAGTTGAAGACTGCAGCCTCATTTCACGCCTAGTATCAATGAGCTTGAGAGTGAGATCAGAAAGTTTTTGTGGCTTTTGCATGTGGTAGCTTCTGCAAACTGTTGCACCCACCGCGTGGACAGTTTCCACTAGCTTGCTATTAATATCGTCCACTGTAGCGCAATCGTCTAGACACTAAAACGATTTTGCAGTTCGAGCTGAAAGTTCTCGGGGTTTTGAATAAGGGCACGAGATGGACGGAATGTAGACTTCATCAGACGAGATCGCTCGAGCTTAATATTAAGGTTCAGTGTGCCTCTTACCATTCGGTAATCACTGCCGGTTTTCACCCTAGAGATCACAGAGACATCACTGAACAGCTGTCGCCTAGTCGTCATAATGAAGTCGATCTCATTTTTAATGGAACCATCCGGGCTCATCCAGGTCCACTTTCTATGGGGCCTCTTCTTGAAAAAGGAGTTCATCATACAGAGTCCCTCCTTCTCCATGAAGTCGGCCAGCTGTTGGCCCCTTGGGTTTCGGAGCCCTACTCCAAAATTTCTCACCATCAGCTCATCGCCTTTTTTCGCGCCTAGTTTTGCATTGAAGTCTCCCATCAGCACCGTGTAGTGGGTTTTAGAGCAACGTATGGTTCGTGAAATATCCTCATACATAGCTTCCACTTCTTCGTCGGGGTGAGCCGAGGTTGGTGCATATACCTGTATAAACTTCAGCGAATACCGCTTGGTAATTCTGAGTATAAGGTACGCAACCCTACCCGACACACCTTCGATTCTGATCACGTTGCTGACGAGAGACTTGTGGACGGTAAACCCGACACCTCTTTGGGACAGATGATCGTCCTCCCTGGTGATAGAACAAGTTCCCGGAGTTGAGGATTATTGAGTCCTCCCCTGTCTTCGGACTTCCGACAATCCTATAATGCTCCAGTGTAACTTGCTTCTTCTTCGTCAGTCCGCAGTGTGCGTGCGTTGTATGTTGCCAGGTCCAGTCGTTTGGTATGGCAGCACGATTTCAGTCGGAGATTCTTAGCACCCTCTGCCCCGCCGTTACCTTGGCCAGGACTGGCGAGGCCGCCGGGGACTGGGGGCCGTTGTTTTGCATTTGTTACCATAAGGGGGTTTTGCCATAGTTGCCACGCCTGGCGAGCTGGTTGGCAACAGCAGTTTTTATTGTTACCATGCAGGAAGATGCTGCTGCCCATCTCCTGACATTTATAGGTCCCTCTATCGACTTTTATCGATACCCACGGGACGAAACGGGATGGCAGATTTTCTTGTGCCGCCGCCATACGGCTAAGTGTTTGTACGATGCAAATGTTACGGTTATGTGTTTGTGCGATGGCGAAGTGCACTGACTGGAGGGCGGCGGGTGCGCGGGCGGGAAGTGCGGCCGGCCGTCCGGAGGCGGCGCCTCGCCGCTCGGGCTGCCCGCGGGCACCTTCTTGCTCTGCCGGCAAACTACTTATTTAAAAACAACCTTCTTCTAACATTGCCTACCTAACGTTGCCGAAAATAAGTGAACTAAAAAAAAATAAACAACAGTTTTAATGATGAACTAGACGGTCAAAAATAATTCACGAAAAGATTGAAAGGTACGATAGCCGAGTGGTGATCAGAATTCCAGTTAAGAGAGCTGAGTTCGATGCCCAGGCGGTAGGCTCGTAACAACGGGTGTTTTCAAAAACTTATGTATGATATAGATTGTTGGCTTGGACATAAAGACGACGTCAGCTCAACACCTTTCTATTTATCACCACCCCAAATACTGTCTTTGGTGAAAGATAGATCGAAAGGACTTAATTGTCTAAACCTCTATTTACCCCAGTATTGGGAGTGGCGTGAGGATATTTTAGCCTTTCCTTTAGTCGGCTCTAACAACAAACACGGGAAGAAAGAGGTAATATTTTCAAATTTATATTTAAACTAGATCTGATAGCTTAGTTAGCAGGCTAAGCCATCAGATCAGAGCATAGGTTTGTACCGCGCTCAGGGCACATATTAGTGTGGTGAATATTTTTGTACTTGTGCCGTGGATGATTATATGTATATACGAAACGTTATCTGTAAGCATGCATCTATCGTATCGTTACTTTGGACAAAAAGACGGCGACATCACCACCTGTCGCCTTGTCAAATAAGTACTAAAATGACTCTATTTCTGTCGAGCATAGTATTGGGAAATGCTCTTAGATTAAAAAATATTATTTAAAATTCTAAACAATTGAAGCCGCCGGTCTTAGGTCGGGTTATATTGTTATAACTCAAATTATCCGTACCTTATCGTGTGTCGATTGCGGTACGGGTACTGGTACTGGTACTGGTACTGGTACGGGTACGGGCTTCCGTACCGGCTTCGGTGCCGCGGCGCCGCCGCTGAACGTCCGCGGGCGCATCTTCAGCGACGGATCGACTTCTATTGGGATCGGTTCGAATTCTGAAAAATGGACAGAATGATGTTATGGTTAGTCTCGATCACTATAACATACAAAGGGTGTGATCCAAAAGTAATGATATATTTCTTCGGTGGAAGGTGGGTCGAAGGGACTCAAATGTTTAGACTAGACCTCTGTCTACCCCTGTATTGGAATTGCGTGAAGATATATTTTTTTTAAAAAGACATACACAGTGACTAAGTGGAAACATGGGGGGACTCTGCTCCTCAATATTCTACAGTTGCACGCTGGGCCAAGGAGTTTAAACTGTGCAGAACATCCACTGAAGATGAACATCGCGAAGGACGCCCATCCACGTCCCTCACTGAAGACAGTGTGAAAAAAGTCGAAGATGTTGTGTTGGCAGATCGAAGAGTGACCATCAGGGCATGTAGCTGAGGTCACAGGGATCTCATATGGCAGCGTTCAAAGAATCCTTGCGAACGAGTTGCATATGAAAAAGGTCTCTGCGCGTTGGGTACCCAGAATGTTAACCGACGAGCAAAAGAAAAATCGAGTTGACATTTCGAGGGTCAATCTCGATAAGTTCCAAGCAGATCAAGAACATTTTTTGTTCCGTTTTGTGACTATGGACGAGACCTGGATCCACCATTTTGATCCCGAAACGAAACAACAATCGATGACTTGGAAGCGAGCCTCCTCACCGACGCCAAAGAAATTCAAAGTTTCAAGTTCGGCGGGAAAGGTTATGGCATCAGTTTTTGGGGACGCTCTAGGCATAATTATGGTGGAATATTTGGAAAAGTGAGCCACTATTACGGGCTCTTACTACTCAGACCAAATAAGAAGTTTACGGGAGACCATTAAGGAAAAGAGACGCGGCAAACTGTGAGCTGGAGTGCTGTTTCACCAAGACAACGCATCGGCTCACAAAGCCGCAGTTGCGATGGCTGCCATTCAAGAAACGGGATTCGAGCTGCTCGAACAGCCTCCCTATTCGCCAGATCTAGCTCCTAGTGATTTCTACCTCTTTCCTTGGGTCAAAGGAACGCCTCCGAGGCAAGAAATTCGAAGACGAAAGCGAAGTAATTGCCGCTCTTGAAGCGTTGAAACCCCTCCAACATGATTGTAGGTGATGGCGTATATTATGTATTTGAGTGTATGTTATTTGTGATATTTATTACTTACTGTAAACCAATGTTATTATAAACCGATAAAAACCGCTGTGTGTAATTTTTCTCTTTTCAATATTTTAGTTTTTATTACAAAATAATTTCAAATCGTTCCGGAACATTAGTGCCTTATAGTAATAAAAATATACAAATGTACACTACGTAGTTAACTATTTTCAATTTACAAACCAAATTCAACGCTAATTATTAACAATTTATGTATTTGTTTTGGAAGTCACGATAGCCGAGTGGTTTGGTGAGTTGGTTGGGTTCACCACCAGTTATGTGATCCAAAATAATATCGTGAACATATTTTTCACAACATATAAACGTTTTGGTATCATCATCATATTAGTATGGTACCGGTATAAGAATTTGTCACCTTTAGCAATGACAGCGTGGCGTTCAAGACCTCAATCCCCTAATTAGACCACGGATGCTTTAAAGCATCCGAAACGTCGGGAAGTAAAAATAGTTTGTTTAAAAATTACGAATAAAATCCGAAAATTTTTTATTTAAAATGTACATATACGGTTTATGTTCGGTTTGGACATAAAACCCGCGACAGCTCATCACCCAGCGCGTTCTCACAAAAACTATCTTCTGTGAAAAGTGGACGGACGAAGGGATTCAATTGTCCCGACCCCTGTCTACCTCCGTACCGGGAGAGCGTCTCGAAGATATAGCTTATATTTACGGCACGACACGACTGACGCACCCTTATCCCCGGCGAGGTCGGCGACGTGCGCGGCGCCCACGCCCAGCGCCAGCGCGGCCGCGTCCAGCGCCAGCTCGCCGCGCCGCAGCCGCTCCAGCACCTCGCCCGGGCCCCTGCCCTGCCACATCTCGCGCGCCGCGCTGCACCCGCGCCGATCTCACCACCCAGCTCCGGAGCTCCACAGCTCCTGAGCTCCACAGCCCAGAGCTCCACAGCTCCAGAGCTCCACAGCTCCGGAGCTCCACAGCTCCAGAGCTCCACAGCTCCAGAGCTCCAGAGCTCCACAGCTCCGGAGCTCCACAACTCCGGAGCTCCACAGCTCCGGAGCTCCACAGCTCCAGAGCTCCACAGCTCCAGAGCTCCACAGCTCCGGAGCTCCACAGCTCCGGAGCTCCACAGCTCCAGAGCTCCACAGCTACGGAGCTCCACAACTCCGGAGCTCCACAGCTCCGGAGCTCCACAGCTCCAGAGCTCCAGAGCTCCAGAGCTCCACAGCTCCGGAGCTCCACAGCTCCAGAGCTCCCGGGCTCGATATCCGCTCGGCTCGATGTGCGAAATCATTTCTTTCCGCGATAGCCGAGTTGTTGGGTGGTGGGGATTTTGAGTCGAGAGACCCGAGTTCGATCCCCGGGTGGCAGTACCGATGGGTTTTTCCAAACTTATGTACGAATTTCTTCGTTGGCTTGGACATAAAGACGGCGACGGGCTAACCACCAGTCACGTTGTCCCGAAAATATCTTCGGTGGAAGGTGGGTCGAAATTACTTAATTGTCTAGACTAGACCTCTGTCTACCCCTGTATTGGGAATTGCGTGAAGATATTTATTTTATTTATTTATTTCTTCCACACTGTCTCGAGTGTTTGTGGTGCCTACATTGTTTCAGATTTCCTCCACAACACGCGTGCTTTAATCGCTACTAGTACTTTGGGATCGTAGCAATGTATTTTTTTATATAGAAAAGGGAGGCAAACGAGCAGGTGGCTCACGTGATTACCGCCGCCCGTGAACATCCGCAATACCAGAGGCACAGCTGATGCGTATGCGATGTAAATCACAATTAAATATGTCCATGTATATATAGCTGTGGGAACTTAATCACGTCACGGGTTCGATCAATTTTTAATTTTAATTGACACTTCTTTAGTTACATTATTTTACATGGCCTCAACGATTGGGCTCATTCAAGTGCACTACATCTAATACACACACCGTGGGCATGTCTAAGGTATGCCTTGGACTTGTTAGCGCCCGGGGTTGTTGATTGTGAAATGTTATATATTTATGCATAGTAAACTCCTCCTGTGCCCAAGAGCCGTACCACACTCATACCCACTACCACCGACGAGTGTAACGACTGTAGTGTTGCCATGTATTAACAGACTATGAGGCATTCCATCGGAATCCTCACGGATGGTAACACAGCATAGGCAACAAGCCCATAGGCTGCAGATACCATTTACCGTCCGGTGCCAACAAAACGTAGGCCAGAGTCCAAAATGTATGCCTGTGATCGTTTGTAATGCATTAAATAAATTCTAAAATCACTCCCAGGTGCCCGAGTGGTTACATGCCTTCTGGGCGAGGTCTCCGGTTGTAATGCGGGCGTGTACCGGTATGGCCTGTTGATGCAGCCGTACACGTCGCGGTAGCGGCCGTACAGGGTGCCGTAGCTGACGCCCAGGATCTCCGCGGCCTGCTTCATCTCCAACTCCTTCACCCGCACAGCCTCCATCACCTGCAAGCAGCGGCGTCCAACTTTGTTGTCGGTGGGAACGGAAACTATTCAAAGAGTGTAACTTAATCAGCTCGGAGGTGAGATGTTTGCCGTTTCATTAACTGTTATAAAGTAAATCAGGTTATGAATTTATCTACACATATTCAATTACTTTTTTGACCTACTGATTGATTTATCAACACAGAGCCTAGAGTGCCGCCGCTACTAATATGAGATTCTTTAATGCCTTTTATGTATTCACTAGGGGAGCATTTTTGGGAATTCCATCCCTAAATAATTAAAATAAGAGATGAACGGTTATATGAAAGTCTGTAAATTTTAAAGATGCTATTGATCAAATTTAAATATATTTTTTTAAATATTTATTTGTGCCATGGGTTCACCTTGTGTTATACATTTCTAGACAGCCACAGCCTTACGTAATATTACAAGGCTCACCACCTGCCACATTGTCCCGAAAATTTTTCCGGTGAAAGGTGGGTCGAAAAGACATGATAGTCCAGACCTCTGCTTTTAACCCCAGGATGGACAATGTCGTGAAGACATTTTATGTTATAGTGCAACAGTTTACAGAGATGCACGGAGAGGAGAAAACATTAATAAAGTAAATATATATTTCCCTTCAGACAGTCCCGAATATTTCAAGTAAAAAATTTGTTTATTTTTCCTTTTATATCTCTCTATCTCTCTATCGCTACAAGTAAAAAACAAAAAAAAAAAAACATTATTCTAATAAAACAAATTAAAGAAATGTACCATATGTCCATAGTTCTGCAATCGTTCATTTTGAAGTGAAAATATTTGTGAGAAATACCCAATCACGAATATTATAATAGCTTTAAAATTCTATAAACAAATGAGAGGCACACCTAAAGCATTATTTTCTTTATGCACCCACGTCCAGGTCTCCCATGATTACAAATTTAAATTTAACAAATTACAAATTGCTAGTCGTCTTCTGGTCAGTCTCGGCATACCATGACCATGACATGTATATATTCATCGTATTCAGTATTCTTTTTTCATTCACTATTTCAACGTGCCCGAATAGTCACAGAAGGAAATATTTTTAGTTAATAAAAAATTTTAAAAAAATATTTTCGTAAATAAATTATTATTACATATTTTATACTCGCAATTGTTGTCTCTCGATGGAAATAGCATTCCAGTAAAATTCATCGTGGCACACATTCACTTGCGTGAATTCCAAGTTTTTATCCTCGATCCTCGACCACCTCCGTGGACGAGTAGTGTGCACACCGGTTTCCATGGTGTCGCCATATCTGAGGTCACGGGTTCGATTCCCGGTCGGGTCAATATAGAAAACACTTTTTCTACATTTTCTCGGGTTGGGTGTTTATGGTACCCTCGTCGTTTCCGATTCCATAACGCAAGTGCTTTAGCTGCTAACTTTGGGATCAGAGCAACGTTACATACATACATTACAGTACAGTCTATGAATGTGTGTGTGTGTGTGTGTGTGTGTGTGTGTGTGTGTGTGTGTGTGTGTGTGTGTGTGTGTGTGTGTGTGTGTGTGTATTGTTACGACTTACTCTTTTGACGTACGGCTCCTCCCAAAAGTGCGGCCTCCTCCCGTGCTGCAGGTAATCGTTTAGCTTCACCACGTCCAGGAAGCGGGGGTCCTGCTGGCCCGACTTGGAGCCCGGCGCGCACGCTGAACAAGAACACAACTTATTATTAAGGGCGTTATTTTTGGTTTATTCATAAAGAGACCGGTTCTATTCTCTTTCCGAGTGGTCGGGTGATCAGAATTCGAATTAAGAGACCCCGAGTTCGATCCCCAAGGCTCGTACATGGGTTTTTTCAAAACTTGGCTTGGACCTAAAGACGACGATGGGCTGGACCTGTCACGTGGAAGGTGGGTCGAAAGGACTTAATTATCTAGACCTCTGTCTACCCCTGTATTGAGAATGGCGTGGTCCTTATCCTTTCAACACAAGCGAAACATTCTTTACGCATATACTTGATATATTTTATAGAAATAAAGGGGTAATAATAATTCACGACAGTGGAGTGGAGTTTATATGTACTTAGTATCTCAACGAGATGGGAAATCTTTTTTTGGCAACTGTTTTTAGTATATGGAAAACAATGTAATAAATAGGTTGTGAAAAAAAAACTTCTTCGCATTTTAAAGAAAACTCTAAACATTTTTTAACATGATCCCATTGCTATAGAAATTTTGGGGCTTCTGATCAAAATACCGGCACAATTGGTTTTGGCAGTCCTCTCGTGATGTTAACCTGACACTGCCTACAAAATTCTGAAAAGACTGAAACAGATGGAGCTCTGAAGGTGCAAGGTCAGGACTATACGGCGGATGTATTAACACCTCCCAGCCAAGCTCTCCTAATTTTTGCTGATTGGCTAAAGATGTGTGAGGTCCAGCGTTATCATGATGAAAAGCCACACCCCTTCTGTTGCTTTCGGCCGCTTTCTCTTCTTGCTTAAATCTGATCAGTTGTTCGAGATAGAGTTCAGAATCGATGGTCCTGCCTGGTGGTAACCGCTCATAATGAATAATGCCCTTCCAATCCCACCATACACACAGCATCACTTTGTTACGAGTTAAGCCGGGTTTCACCATAGTCTGTGAAGCCTGACCGGCCTTTGACCACGACCTTTTTCGCACGTTCATGTTGTACGTGATCCACTTTTCCTCACCAGTTATCAGCTTCTTCAAAAATGGTTCGGTTTCATTACGTCGTGATAAAGAATCACAAATGAGTACACGGTTCATTAGATTTCTTTCAGAGAGCCCGTGAGGTACCTAAATATCGAGGTTTTTGTGTACCCAGTTTTTATCAAATGCTCCAAAACTGTTTTGTGGTCAATTCCCAGTTCTTCAGCTACGTTCTAACTACTGATATGCTGATCTTGCTGTGCCGATTTATTCAAAAATGGCATCCATTTTATCCATAATAGGGCGACCAGAGAGACGTATATCTTTGACACCAAAATTTCCGGATTGAAAGCGCTCAAACCAAATTTGTGCTACTCTCACAGACACTGCACTCGGTCCATAAACATCGCA
Organism: Sericinus montela; assembly: GCA_029286605.1. Lineage (NCBI taxonomy): Eukaryota > Metazoa > Arthropoda > Insecta > Lepidoptera > Papilionidae > Sericinus > Sericinus montela. The sequence continues at coordinate 441,365 of JAGSMR010000111.1, read as the reverse complement.
ATTTTGATGTGAAACATCTATAGCCGCACGTAAAACCGATTTCTGGCGTGGCGACGCATGACGTGGCGATACAAAGGTATACTAATTTACACCCTATTACCTGAGAGTTAAGGTTTATAATTAAACACTGAAATCCCTTTTTTTTATATTTAATTAATTATATTCATATTATTCATATTAGTGACTATGTAAATTATATTAAGATTTCATTTTTACATGAAAGGTCATTTCCTTATAGTCAAAAAGGTTCAATAATTTTTAAAACGAATAAACATAAACTACCATTAAAATTAGCTGGAGATTTTAATGTAAATTTGCAAGAGCTGAATCACTGCCATTAATGACATTTCTTCAAAAAGAATTTCAATTGCAAATCAACAACAATCCAAAAGAATCTACTACCAAATATGGAACAACTACAGATGCTGTAATTGTGAGTTATCTTGATAATGTTACATCCAATACTTTTGTAACGTAATAAATAAATATATTGAAATATCTTCACGCAATTCCCAATACAGGGGTAGACAGAGGTCAAGTCTAGACAATTAAGTCCCTATGACCCACCTTCCATTTTTTTCTCGACTTGCGTTGCTTTTTTTGTTTTTTTTTTTTGTAGTAAAACGTATTGTTTAAAACGTATTGAATTTCATTAGATTCATTCATCTTCAAGATGAATGAATCTAATGAGGAAATAAATAAAAATCACACATTTTCCTAATTTCAATTTGAAATTATCTTCTTTAAAATTTAACCTTCTTTAAAATTTAGACTTTTAATGATACCAAAAACCAGCTAGATACAAATAGTATAGCCAAAGAGATGTTCATACATACTATAATGCGAAAAGACTTTTTCCCCAAACTATTCTTCATCTGATGATATTCATATTCATTCTGTTATTATTTCTGTTTCTGTTTAAGTATTATTAATTTTAATTTCGTTAATTACAGACTAGTATACTAGATAGATAGATAAATATATATATATATATATATATATATATATATATATATATATATATATATATATATATATAGATAGATAGATAAATATATATATATATATATATGTATATATATATATATATATATATATATATATATATAGATAGATAGATAGATAAACTGTTTATTTGGTCACTACAGCTCACATACAATTAGTAACTTAAACAAACATTATAGACACAAGAATAATGGTGAAACGAAGAACTAACAAAAATACTTAAAGCAAATCAATCGAAAGCTGTTTAAATAAAATAAAAAGGAAATAAAAAATTGTAATAAAAATAAAATAAAAAATAGAAATAAAAATTGAAGATGCTTTATACATAAAGTGTGATCTACAGTGACACAAAAAGGCCATACCTCAGTGTATACCTTTGCCAAAGAGATTGATTGACACGAAAAGAGAAGAATGAGAGAGATTGACAGAGATTGATTTTCAGCTATCACCAAATAATATACAGGGTGGGCCAAGAATTCGTTAACATTTAAATGTAACTTACCGCGCAAACTACTGCCGCGCGGGGCGCGGGCGCGGGCGCGGGCGGGGCACTAGCTCGCTTCTTGGAAATTTAGTCGCAATGGATCGCTTCACGGGGCCGCAACGCGCTTACTGCGTGAAACAGTTTTATTTAAACGACTTTTCGCTCATTACTGCGAGACGCTTATTTCGCATTGAATATGGTTTACACGACTTAAATCAGTGTCCAAGTGCTCCTTTAATAAAGTAATGGGTGAAGAAGTTCGAAGAGACAGGATCTACACTAAATGTGAAACAAACCGGCGGCCCACGGACTTCTCGGAGCGAAGAGAACGTGCAGCAAGTTTCCGCTGCTGTTCGACGTGATCCAGATTTATCGACGCGCTTACGTTCGGCTGAATTAGGATTATCCCGCATATCATTACGCCGTATTTTGAAATTAGATTTGAAATTACATCCATATAAGATCCAGCTAGTGCAAGAACTAAACCCTAATTTTAATTATGCGTAAGATTTAAATTTGCGTAAGTCATATGCCGAAACAATGTTAACTCGTTTCAGTAATTTTCACATCTTATTTTCTGACGAAGCCCATTTCCACCGAAATGGACATGTAAATAAACAGAATTGCAGGTATTGGAGCAGCGAAAATCCTAAAGCTAAACATGAGAGGCCACTTCACACTCCTAAGGTAACTGTATGGGCTGCAATTTCAGCAAAAGGAATCATCGGACCTTACTTTTTTGAAGATTCTCGAGGCCGTTCAGTTACTGTTAATTCTGCCGAGTATGTGAAAATGTTACGGGAGTTCTTAGCACTGATGCTACTGGAATTTGCTGGCTATAATCGTAACACATGGTTTCAACAAGATGGAGCCACGTGTCACACATCGAACGAGTCCTTGCCGGTGGTCAAAGACATGTTTCCGGAAAAGCTGATATCCAGACGGGGTGACATCCCATGGCCACCCAGAAGTCCAGACTTATCCCCAGCAGACTTCTTTTTATGGGGTTATTTAAAGAGTCGTGTCTACATTGATAAACCGAATACACTGCGTCAACTTAAAGAAAAAATCATCGAAGAGATGTCGGCGATCTCGCGGTCTCTTTGCAGAAGAGTATTCGAAAACTTCAGAACTCGCTAAGATGAGTGCAAAAACCGAAACGGTGGTCATTTAGACGAAATAATTTATAAAAAATAAATTACAACTAATTAGCTTTCTCGTAAATAAAACGATTTCTAAAATATGTTAAATGGTTTTTTTATACGATTATTTCAAATGTTAACTAATTCATGGCCCACCCTGTATTATAGAAAAATGGACATTTGTAAAAATATAGCAATCATTATTAATAATTTACATGTACGACGTAATAAATATCATAGTAAGTGCAAATGTTGTAGAAGATAATAAATGCCAAAAAGATCGTATAATGTATAATATATATGCCATGTCGGTCACCTAATTAGGAACTAACTTACTACCATATATATATACTACCAGAATAGTTGGTGATTCTATATATACACATATATACGTACACACACACGTACACTTAGCAATTTAGTGCACGTAAGTAACACTCACGTAGCAGTGTGTAGGGCTCGCCGGGGGTGGGGGCGGGGGCGGCGGCCGAGTTGGTCGCCGTCGAGCTCGAGCCGCCCGTGTGGCCCGCGCTGTCGTCCGACTCTTCGTCTGCCAGGTCAAACACTATTTTATATATCTTCACGCTATTCCCAATACAGGGGCAGACCGGGGTCCAGACAAAAACAAACAACAGACAGAAAGTCTTTACGACCCACCTTCCACCGAAGATGTTTTTGGGACAACGAGACAGGTGGTGAGCTCGTCGTCGTGTTTATGTCCATGCCAACGATATAACCTACCCGTTGGTACGAGCCTGCCACCTGGGGATCGAACTCTGGTCTCTCGACTGGATTTTTTTTTATAGAAAAGGAAGGCAAACGAGCAGGTGGCTCACGTGATGGTAAGTGATTTCCGCCGCCCATGAACACTCGCAATACCAGAGGCATAGCAGATGCACTCCCTTAGAGTGCCCCCCCCCCGATTTGAGGGAGGGGGGTGTGTGAGCCTCCAGTTACCTGCACTCACCGGACGAAACGCAGAAGTTTGTTAGACTTCTACTTCACGCCGGTATTCTGTGAGGTCGTGGAACTTCCCCGGTCGAGCCGGCCCATTCATGCAACAACAAAAGCTGATGCGTGGCTCCAGCGCTGTTAGTTCAGTGATGAGCCGACCACCGACCGCCGGGCTGCCGTGAGCATTTAGTTTCGGTGCGGGAGCGGCGCGGCGAGCGGCGAGCGGCGAGCGGCGAGCGGCGGGCGGCGGGTCTCACCGGCGCTGTTGTCGCCGTCCACGCGCAGACTGGTGCTGAGGAAGGAGCCGATGTCCGCGGGCGCGTCGGCCCACTCGTCGTCCGACGCGTCGCGCGACCAGCCGCCCGGGCCCCAGCCCACCACGCGCTCCGCCGTTATGTTCTGACACAATACCAATAATCAGCGTGTGTTCCATGACATACTGAGCGCGTCTTCCAGGAGTAACAAAAGTCAGACAGAAATATGCCATTTGTATTACGATTACTCCATTCTTCCATCATATTCACGCAATTCCCAATACAGGGGTAGACAGAGGTCTAGTCTAGACGATTAAGTCTCTTCGACCCACCTTCCACCGAAGATATTTTCGGGACAACGTGACCGGTGTTTAGCCTGTCACCGTCTTTATGTCCAAGCCAACGATATTCGTACATAAGTTTTTTTTGAAAAACCCATTGGTACATGCCTGCCACCTGGGGATCCAACTCGGGTCTCTTGACTCGATATTCTGACCTCCCAACTACCCGACTATCGTGACTTAAACTTATAAACATTGCGGTATATAATTGAACGGATCATAATACAGTCTAGTCCTAAGAGTGTTGTAGACACTGCAGCAGTAGAATCAAGACTGTCTAACGCTCTACACTCTGCACAGCACCACTTGGCGGCGCCTGCGTCCCGGTGCCACTCGAGATCAGTCATTAGAACGGACTCATGACACCTAAAGAACCCGTAGACATGAGCAGGGTGCGACATTCGGCCCGAAACTTTCTCGCGGAGATCGAACTTGAGTCTTACCATTCGAAATCCGATCGCTAAACCACTCGGCAATAGGATGTCTATAACACTGCTTTGATAAAAATAAAATGATGTACCATCCGAGTTGCACAAAAATATTCAAACAATATTATCGACAAATCTGTTAAACTACTGCAACAATTTTCATGAAACCTGATCTATAACACTTCACCCACAAACCCTGACGGGGTAGCCAGAAAAATCGCAGTGTACCAATTCTTACACACCTCTTCTTTAAATTCATCATTTACACGTCTAAGTATCCGAGTACTCTTGACTCTCCCTTCTTCGAACAATCTACTCACATGGTCTTCGAAATTTAGTGTATATTTTCATCACCATTCATTCTTCGCTCATTCGCTTAACGTGCCCAAACCATCGAAGCGCGCCCTTGTCCATTTTAGTGATAAGATTATCTTTCAAACCTCTTCGTTTCGTTTCCATGGTAAGTTCTGCAAGGTAACCCCGCACACATTACGAAGAGATCCCATATTCACTACATTCTGAACCAAATGCAAGACAGTGGAAAAATATTACAATACGCAGACAAACACACATACATACCAATTAAAATGTGTCCATATGTTTGTTTCGAAGCCCATGTAGATTATCATAATGATTATAATGCAGTTTCCATAATATTACATACAGGAATGTCTAATTGATAATATTTTTCATTTTAAAGTTGAAAAATTAAAATTCACTCACCATATTTCCGTGTTGCCAGTCTTGATCCCTGTAAATAACAAAAAGAAGATACACATATATGAAATATACAGTGTGATGCATATAAAGGGATATAGGCCCACAGCTGTGCCTGGTACACCGTTCGATATCTGATTTCCTGGTACTCGTGTTAAATAATATTGGGAGGTTGCTTTGCTGCGTGTTGGCGCGTACTTAACACCTCCATGTACATACTTGTTGCGACTACGTGATAGGAAGTGAGCCTGTCTGTCGTATTAGTTTCAATATCAACAATAAAAATCACATATAAGTTACGATAAAACTAATGTGTACGAGCCTTGACATGTTGTGAGACTACCGTCTTAATATCCAAGTTAACGGTACACATGTTCTTATATACACATAAAAACATCCATAGCTCGAGTACAAACATTCACATTCCTCACACTAATGTTTTTTCCATTTCGTGATTAGAACCCGCTACTAATCAACTGCACTACCGGGTCGTCTATAATTGCCACGTCATCTTTAATTATTTCTTTTGCTATCACCACTTAGTCTTAGTCTTTACTTAGTCTATCGCTACTTACGTCTTTGGTGTCTGCGACTCATCGTCGGTGAGTTCCGCGCCGCTCGCGGCTCGTTTTCTCTTCGGGCTGGGACTGTCCCTGTAAAAGAAGTAATCCTTTTTGACCTCATGCACATCAAGTAGGGTTGTCGCCCGTACTCGAAGAAAGGATATTAGTTGAAATTGCAATATATATCCCCTTAATATTCGGTATTCGACTGTAGATATCCTGAGTTGTAATTGTTGCGTTGTCACCCCCGCGGACTAAGACGCCTCATAGCCCTAATTACACCATCACTCTACACCCTTCAAGAAGGAACATGACGGTTGTTACGTTACACAAATGAAATTTTAGAGGTGTGCAGTAATGCGCACATCACGGAAAATACACTGGATAGATTTCAATTAAGTTTTCAAGTTTTTGATTCTCAGATACTCGGCATCATCTAAAAAAATATTGCTATATATTCATTTAAAATACAAAGTTTGAGCAGTTTTTAACAAGGTCAAGTCTACGCCGCTTGCTCTCGCGTTACTAATCCACATAATTGTTTTCAAAGATATCTGACAGACAGCTGCTGTATCACCCAAGTGTTCGTACATACTCGGTACCACGAATTTCCAACGGGAACGGGGAAATATTTTCTTTAAAAATACAGCATTAAAGATATGTGATTTTATTTATAGATTTCACAGAGAAGTGTTGGTAAAAACTACTTACGTGTCTGACTTTTCCCTTTTCACGGGACTGCTCTTTTCCTTAATTGGTAATTTTATAAGTGGTGGGGGCCCTCCTGGAAAAATAAATTAAAATAAATAAATATCTGCACGCAATTCCCAATACCCAATAGACAGAAGTTTAGTCTATACAATAGGTCCCTTCGACCCACGTTCCACCGAAGATATTTTCGGGACAACGTGACAGGTGGTGAGCCCGTCGCCGTCTTATTTTCCAAGCCAACGATATATCGTTGGAAAAATAAAACATCCATCAATTGCATTTTTCATTGCCGTGAGGTTACCACGTAGGATATACCACTCCCTTTCTATACGTAAGTTTTCTTAGAGACGATATAATTGAGAAACGTTATAAGCCGCAATGGTACAAGGCGGTCCGAGAGGAGATTTTCCTCCAAGCGACTGGGGTCCTCGGATCGCATGGCCCCTCCCCCATGTCGGAAGTTTCTCTTTAATTTATAGAGGACGCAGCGCTTCGCAGCAGCACCCTGTCGATATCAAATTTCTCAGTCCTCGCAAGTCTGTACAGATGAAGCTGTAAAGGCTACCGACAGATGGCGGGATAACCATCTCGCAAAATACGTAGTCAATATTAAATAAAGCGGTAAAGTAATAAACATAAATCATTAGTTAAATAAATAAATACATTCATTACATTCAGCGATTGTCATTTTGTAATCTAACACTATTTGATAAGGAAGTTCCTCTTACGAGGACTAACTGGCAAAAGAAACTTGTTGTAATTTATTATAGAAACAAAAGAAAATCGATATACAACATTAATTAATTAGAAATAGCATGTGAACAGTTAACCTATTCCCAGGGGTTACTATAATTTATAAAACTTTCTTTAGTACATTTCCTTAACCAATTAAAAGGCCGGCTCTGTCGATCTAGAATTTTGTTGCTAAAGCCTACAGCATGTTAATAATAATATTAATGTTTTCACAAAAACATACCTCATTTAACCCTAAAGAAGGATTTTCCAATTTAGAAATTAGATTATGCTAACAAATGTAAATAGTCATACATGTACGACTAGTTACAAATATGTAATTACATTCATAAAAATATGTCACAAGCGAGATTCGAACTCCCAACCCTTGGTATTGTAGTAACGAAGGTATATATGAACACACTATGGCCTGTTTTTTTCTATATGTTCAGAGTATCCTCATATGGTAGTGCTAGTATAAAAAATTTATGTAAATGTCTAAAACTGAACGTTTTGTTTTTTAAATAATTTACGCTGTGAGCGTCGCATGTGGTCTACAATAAAACGGCACGGCGTCGAAGCCATCAATTAAATTATAGTCCAAAAAAAATGTCGGCAACGTTTTATTGTTTTTTTTTTGTTTCTCAGAATATCAATTAGCAATGGCCAGAGTTATTTATGACATGTTTCCTTCGCCGCCTTGTATTTAAATTGACGAGGTCAGTTCTACTGTGTTACGATGATTAAATCTTATCCGAAGAGAGAGTGACGGCGCAAATAAAAACTTGTGAGCACGTCACACGCAAGCGAAGCCGCGAAGGTGATTCATTCATATTAGAAACGGCAACATTTAAGCGCATCTACGAGCGCTTAAATATATACATTTTTTTTTTAAATAGAAAAAGGGAGGCAAACGAGCAGGTGGCTCACGTGATGGTAAGTGATTACCGCCGCCCATGAACACCCGCAATACAAGAGGCTTAGCAGATGCGTTGCCTCCCTTAGAATGCCCCCCTCCCCCATAATTGGGGACGGAGGGTGTGTGGGCCACCGGTTACCTGCACTCACCAGACGAAACGCAGAAGTTTGTTAGACTTCTACTTTACGCCCGTATTCTAAAAAAACATTTTCACGACATTCCCAATACTTGGGTAGACAGATGTCTAGACAATTAAGTCCTTTAGACTCACCTTTCACCGAAGATATTTTTTGGGACAACGTGACATGCGGTGAGCCCATCGCCTTTATGTCCGCGCCAACGATATAAATCGTACATAAGTTTTGAAAACTACCCATTGGTATGGCCTGCCACCTGGGGATCGAATTTGAGGTCTCTTGACACAAAATCCAACCGCCCAACCTCTCGGTACCGTTTAAATCTCTTTGCGAAAGTCCCTTTCTCTTATTTTGGCTTATAATATATAGCATATAATATATAGATAATTCTTTTTTTTAAGGGAGAGGGTGTAAATGAGAGATCTGTTCTCCTAACGTTGAATGATATTACGTATATAGATACTTCGCAACACTAGAGGGGCTATGGTTCGGTTGGTTTCCTTTCCTCCTCGGAAGACAGGAATTGAGGGAAAACGGAAGGAGATGAGGGACAGGAAGGGGGTAGGGACGCGGGAAGATCACTCACTGGAAGAGACTTGGAGGCACAACGTAACACCCGTGAGACGATTCTTTGCGTTGCCTACCTGAACGAAGAAGGAGAAGGAGTAAGAGTTTGACACAAGTTGAACACTAAAGTTCCTCTACTTCACGCCGGTGTACTGTGATGCCATGCAGGTCGGGACGGCGCATAGGAGACTCACGTGGTGGGCTCTACCCCGTAAGTCATGAGTTTGAAGAGTGCAACAAGCTTAAGTCCGGCATTGGAAGTTTTCGACTATTGAGGCGAGATATCGGCGCTAGAATGATACACGCCCCTCTCTCCCATGTGTCGTGAGAGGCGACAGAAGTGGAAGCCATGTAAATAGTTATGCCTACTGATAGACAGAGGTACCGCCATCTCGAGAAATACCAGAGCCAAGGTCCGTTGCTATGACTTGCAGCGAATTTTTACACAGTACTCAGTAGTTAGAGTACACAAACAGGCTAAAATATTTTTAGACATCGACATTAGAATGTACATCAGTTTAAGGATAGTATATATTTAATCTGCTTTCTATTTTTGCTTTATATTTATTTGTTTTTATTAGGTATGTTTACATAATATTCCTTTCCTTTTTTTATTAACATTTGCGCCGCCGCCGCCATGTCATTATAGTTTTGTATTATATTTGTCAATCTAAGAGTACGTCTGGAAGTGATCACTTTTAGTGACATTTTCACTCCGAGTTGTAGGGTGGGTGACCAGAATTTGGGTCAAGAGATCCCAGTTTCATCCCCCATATAGGTTCGTACCAAAGAATTTTTCAAAAACCAAAGTCAATTTACATGGCATGCACATAAGAGGGCGACAGGCTCACCACCTGTCACGTTGTCCCAAAAATAAGCTCCGATAAGTGTCGAAAGGACGAAATTGTCTAGACCTCTGGTTCCATCGTATTGTAATGCCTTAAAAAAGAACACAAAATGAGATTTTATTGCTAATGAGTAACGTAACAAGTAACAAGTTTACCCAAGAAAGTTATTTTGTGTTAAAATTATTCTGTGTCTTCGAAGGCGCTTTAACTTTTTTAACATTACCATACAATTTGTTATATTTATAATGTAAACAAACTCAAGTACGAGTACGTAGTGAATACTATAATTACAAGTAATTCTTTGGTGACACAAACTGAGGGAGGCCCGAACCTAGCAGTTTTTAGCTTTCCTTGGATTATTTTTAGCTTTCTTTAGGATTCCATCACCAGATCCTGACGTGGTGACAATGGAACCAAACTGGAAGTGTAATCTTTCCAACAAAGAGTTTTCGAAATCTTTAAGTATTTAGGGTTGACATATCACGGAATTATGAGTTATGTGTATAACATTAAAGAAAAGAATTGACAACGTACAACCGAATTGACAACCTCATCCTATTTATATTAGTTAAAAGTTTCGGTTAAAATTTATAAGCATATAATATGATACCTATCAAGAAAAGTATTTATCCACTTCATGTTTTCTAAAAGTAACATTTTATTTTGCTACTTTGAAAGAAAAATGGGTCGAAAAAATTTTACGTGGCTGTACGGTTATCTGTCTTTGTATGTGCTCAGGATTGAATCTCGAAGAATTTTACGTATCGTTACCGCGTTCTTTTATTAGCATCAGAATTACATAAAGTCCTTTACTATTTTGTAGGGACGCTGTTTTAAAACTATGACTGTACTTCTAAGCTTCATTTAAATCAGTTATTACATTATACGATTTAATATAAAGTAAAAATTTCTTTGCTTGACGACCTCCGTGGACGGCATGCCCACAGGTTTTCCTGGTGTCCCCAGGTCTGAGGACCCAGGTTCTATTTCCGGACATGTCAATGTAGATAACCACTTATACTAAATTGTTTCCGGTTTTGGTGTTTGTCGTGTCTTCGTTTTTTCCGATTACATAACACAAGCGATTTACCCCATTTTTGGTTAAAGCTGTTAATAGTAACGTGTTTGGTCGTACCATTAACATTGAACTTCTCCGTCGATTTCGTGGTCTCAGCGTCTCCGGTTTCGCGTTTCACGGGCGTTCTCGTCTCCGTCATTATCTCCGTTTTGAGTTCGGCGGCCAGTCCTCTCTGGAGCGTTTCCTTAGTCTCCATGGGCGACTTCGCCCCGGACAACCTTTGCGCCAATGTGGTTATCTTCTCCTGTTGTTGATTCGTGGTCGTAGTTGTGATAGCGCCTGTAAACACATGATCTCCTGGTTACTAAGTGCTTGTCACCAATAAATCAAGCAGTTTGTTAAGGAAAGGGTGGACAGATGCAATGTATATGTTAAAATATCTCTCTTTTGTTGCTAACTTAACTACAACAAAGATAAAAGACAAGACTTGTAAAAGACAATTTCAGGGCATAGGTCTTTCCCGGAAGGAGGATTTGTCATAACGGCCACACTTGGCAAGTTAAGAAGCCACTAAGAGACCTTCAAAATATCATTGGCTACAGATTGTCGGTGAAACAGCCACTTCAAAGACTACCAAAACAAAATTTAGCAGACCGGTGACGGGCGGCTGAGTTGAGTATGCAGATGTTAGCATCACTCCAGAATTAAGACAAATAATTATCCCAAGAACCACCTGTTTCACAATCGGGCAGCTCGTCCTTGTCCGTCCACTGCAGATCCGTCAGGCCCTTGATGCGGAGCTCCATCGCCGTCTTCAGCAGGCCCGACAGCTGCGACTGCGACAAACAGAAAACACGACGCAAGGATAAATGCTTTGTTTATAATAAAAAATATACCTTCCCAATATCGGAACAGACGGAGGTCTAAGCAATTTTCTCCTTACGTCCCACATTTCATCAGATTATTTTATGGCAGCTTATTTTGACAACTTGATGGCGGTGAGCTCCTCCTGCTGAAGTTACAAATTGAACATCAGTTAAGAAAAAAGTTTGGTGAGAGCGTTCCTCTCCCCGTGATCCACCTCGAGACTCCTGATTCGAAAGCCGAACACCCAACAACTCCATCATCATGGTTTTCGTTTATGATAATGATAAAAACGATATGCTGGCCTCCGTATAGGAGTGACGTTTTCATGGTGTCGCTAGCTCAAAGATTATAAAGCCCAAGGGTAAATAATTACTTTTTCTACATTGTCTCTGCTCTGGTATTGGGGGGGAACATGGGCGTCAGTGCATCAGTGATTTCTCTGGTGACCTCAATTCAACCTTCGCCACTTTTTCTTATGAAAAAAAAACTATTTGAGAAAAATCTAAAATCTAAAATGATTAAAATCCTTCTATAGAATAATGTGAAGACTATTAGGATGACATAATCGGTGGAACCTCCTAAGACAAAAAAACAACTAAAAACCAACAGTATCAAAGAAGTTTTCATTTAAAAAGTGAGGGGTACTCACATGGTGCACGCTCATCTCGCCGGTGTACATGTAGTCGAGGAGGGCGCGCAGATGGCGCGGCTCGGCGCCGTCTATCACGAGCACCGGCTCGCCGTGCGCCTCGTGAGCGCCGAGCAGCGCGCCGAACAGCTCCGAGCATGCCGCCAGCACCACTCTGCGTGAAAAATTTCAACTCGTGAAGACAATGAAAAATAAAACAAAAAGATAAAAAAAGGGGATACCCACGGAGTTCTCCGTCAGAGGAACCTCACCAACAAAGTGTTCATCAACATTCTCCGACAGAGGAATGAAAACGATGGTAGTTATAAAAAATAATGACTTTTCACAAGTGAAATTTATGTTCCTATGACTAAAATAGATTTTACGATTTTGTGAGTCACGCAAAGTATTAGAAACAAACTCGGCACGGGGTCTTACTTCTGGGGATCGAATTGGGGTAATCAAACCTTTCAGATATCGGCACTGATTTATTTAAATATTTATGAGATATATATTAAAAAAATGGCCATTGTACAATACATAAATATAATAATTAATTGGCGAAATATTTGGGCGATCTGTTCTCTCTGATTACCCCATTCGTCTCTAGTGTTGGAACATTAACAACAGTTTTATACAAAAAAAAATTTAGGGTATAAACTTCTGGATTTTCCATATTAACCCATTTAGTATTTGTCAATCCGCGTACCCAGCGTGATGGTAAGAGTGAATACTTTTTACGTTCTTCCTATATATTCTATAGTTTGTAGAACTATAAATATAATACATAAATAAATAAATAAGGTACAAATTTGAATAAAGAATTCAAACAATTTTTAATGTCAATGTATTTTCTACGACTGCCAGTAATAAATTCCGTTATACTCGCGGTGAGAACGACTAGTGTTTTTTCTCTCCGAAATGTTTTTAGGCTGTACGCGAAGTACGTGTTTACCAATAAACGGTAGTTTAATACGGCGCTATGAGGGCAAACACTTTTATGAGACGTGTTCTTAAAACTATGAAAATAGTTTTAAGTCAGAGAATGGCTACACAAAGCTATTCACAGTTTTTTACGCCTAGTGACTAAGGCGATGGTGTTTTTGATTAATTTGAATGCATTGGACAAATCAATTTTTTTTTATAATGGAGATTTTAATTTAAATTTAGCACAATTTCTGCATGCGAAAACAATAAATGGCGTATTACTTTACCTGGTCCCCTGGCAAAGAGAAGAGGAGCATCGATTTTCTTAATTCAAAAAAAATATATATATATAATAGCACTTTTCACAATTCGGCCTGCGTACAGGAAAGTTCTTTAATGATTTTTATGGACTATATACTTTTACGTTATTTATTACAGTCCACAGACATACAACATTTTCTGCGTAAGTAATAAACATCTTCTGCCACCAACTGCAGTTGTAACTTGAATATTACAGGGAAAATAGCTTTTAGTTGCCTTTCGATTAAAGTTGGTAGATGTCCATGGGCCAATACAGGAACTTAAAATGTTTACTATAACTTCATTCTTAAATGCCTACTAAAAGTCACCATAATCAAACAAACACCGCGCTAAGAAACAGGTTTGTTAAACAGAGGCTATTTATTACAGTGAATCTATTGTCTAATAAAGACGAAGCAGACATTACAGACATGTCCAACACTGAATTAATAATGTGGAAGCGTGCGCCCGGTCCCTATAATGACAACATAAAAGATTATGCGGAGACTAAAGATTAAGTACCACGTTTTGTCACCGCGCGCAACACAGAAGGCATTCCTTCTAACTTAATTTCATTTCATCGATGTATTGCTTAATCTAAGACATGTTTCCGTCTTCCTCTAAAGCCACACATCGTCCATGTTTACGTCAGGTCGGTTTGCGTTACGATGTTAAACACTTTGTCACACCCATTTCACCTGGACAGCCATTATAGATACTGATTTTGTACAACTTAAACTAAAGATGAACGCGTACAAATTATGTTCTTTTTTTATGTTTGTACAATGTCGTAACTTTTGTTTTTATAATTAGAATTTGAGGAATTTCTGTTACAACTAAATCGTGTATCTTTTTGATTATTGAGTGACACAGTGAATTCCTCAATAGATATCTGCCTTACCGTGACGTAGGGGTTAAGTACCTATGGTCACCATAGTGAATAAAGAGGCCGATGTATATTATGGGGTAAGCCGTCCGAAGTTAGGGTTCGCGTAGTCTTTACACTTTTGTTATTTATTACAAACAATCTAATAATTTTGCGACCATTAGGAACATTTACTGAACAGCTACGATAGAGGAGTTTCTCATTTACTAGCTGACAATTCTGGAATTTCTTCGAAGTCAGTATCACAGCCATAGAAATCTGTCCTTGCCCTCCACAAGCGTCAGAGAAAGAAAGGGAAAGAGAAGGGGAAAGAAAGGGGGAGGAGAGGGAGAGAGAGAGAGAGAAAAGAATGAAGAGGAATATCAATTACCTGCAATTTCTAATTAGCTATAATTTATAGAATAGAATAAACTGTAGAGCGTGTAATATATAACTAGGAATATTGGGAAGAGAATATGCAAGCGCTGTTCTTAAAACTCCCGCAAATTAAACGCCACTCATTTTATTTTAAATTTGATGTATTTCGAAATCGTTTTCACATCATGGCGATTTTTAACGGTTGATCTGAAAGTGAACACTATTCATATCTTGAAACATCCGATTACTGAAGTTAAGAGAGATTTTTTAATTTTTAAAGTGAAAACTTGTTTTAGCGCGGTACGCACATTTTTAGATGAGATAAAGTCTCTGGACTCGCGACACCTTTAGAAGATGCAGCTATAGTGTGTGCATATACGCATGTACATATAGCAGACCTTGACCGCGTCAACTTAAATGAAAAAAAACCATTTATTTTTATCTAAAAGTAAAATAAGTTTTCACTTCTGTCGACACTCCCGGAGTGCACCCATAATTTTGTTTATTTACGTAGGCACAATAAAATCAAAGAATAATTTAATTATAATATTTGTATAAGGGCATTACTTATGCCTATACTGAAATATCTTTCAGTAGTCGAGTCGAGTCCAATAGAGGAGAGTACATTACTATACATAGACATGTATATCATTTACGTATGTATAAATAAAATAGAAATCAACAATAAGTTGTAAGGTATCTCACAGATTTCTTGAAAATTGATACAGTAGAAGAATCTCTAATGTCAGGCGGAAGCGAATGCCATAATCTAACCGCATGTACGGAAACGTAGAATAGAAATTGGAATTATGAGCTGAGAAATAGAGGAGAGTTCGGATATTAGATCTGCAACACATGCCTGGTGGATGGACAAAATAATATTGATTGTTTTTTTTTTGTTTATTCAAATAATTTTCCGTTTTCGAAACATTTTTTTCACCACAAATAACCTATGAGGCTTATCACTTACGTCGCAATGTTTTTACTGCTTCTTCTACATTCCATTTGGAAGATACAAATGTGGTGAAGACTGGTTGTTAAAAAAATACTTTTGCGAAGCCAGCTAAGATAGTATAGCGGCGTATAAATGTAAGAGATCGCCTTTGCCAGATGGCATGATAATCGTCACATAAAAGATCAGATAGGCTTGGTCTATGTTTTTTTTTAGAAAAGGGAGGCAAACGAGCAGGTGGCTCACGTGATGGTAAGTGATTACCGCCGCCTATGAACACCCGCAATACCAGAGGCATAGCAGATGCGTTGCCGGCCTTAGAGTGCCCCCCCCCCTCCCCAGAATTGGGGTGGGGGGCTGTGGGAGCCTCCGGTTACCTGCACTCACCAGACGAAACGCAGAAGTTTATTAGACTATTACTGATATAAACCGGTATTCTGTGAGGTCGTGGTACTTTCCCGGTCGAGCCGGCCCATTCATGCAAAAACAAAAGCTAATGCGTGGCTCTACCACTGTTATGTAGTGATAAGGGGTACTGACGAAACAATTATTTATTTTATTTGTTAAAGAAAACTTGGAGTGTGAGTTTTAAACAAAAGCGGACCAACCTGTGGGCCCTGAGAGACACCCCGCGGATATTCTCCGGCTCGACTGTATCCTTATTCGGCACCTGAGTGGCGAAATTCGGCGAGCAATAGAGCGTCACGTCGCAGAAACGTTCTGTAAAAAAAGACATATTTTTTTGAAAATATGATCACTAAAGTAGAATGGTTACATCTTCCTCTTAACTCTACCTCTAAAAAAAATAAAAATAAAAAAAATATCTTCACGCAATTCCCAATACAGGGGTAGACAGAGGTCAAGTCTAGACAATTAAGTCCCTTTGACCCACCTTCCACCGAAGATATTTTCGGGAAAAGGTGACAGGTGGTGAGCCCGTCGCCGTCTTTAGGTCCAAGCCAACGATATAATTCGACCACCCAACCACTCGGCTATCGTGAACTCAACCTCTTGTAATAAAATTATAGATAACCATGCCGTACTCTGCTGTGGCTCCGGTGGTTATTTACCTTCGAAGGTAGTAAGTAACGACAAGAAGAAAATCTATAAAAATAATTAGATCTCTTTATTTGCTGTGTCTTAAAGAGAAGATTCTCCCGTTACATTATTAGCAAACGCTCTTTGCTAAAAATTTTGCACACACCCCAACTTTTCTAGCACCACCAGGCATTTTTACGATAACCACACCTTTTTCATTTCTTAAATCCGCTAGCTACAAATCGTGTTTTTAGAAAAAAAAAAGAAAGAATTGATTTTTACTTACTGCTTTTTTACCGTAACATTCTTTTAAATGTTAAAAAAAGAGAGAGGGAACAAATTAATAAGGTGTTTTACAAAGTAATAACTAAATAGAATAACAAACATATAAAAAAACCGTTGCTGGCGTTACAGAAAAGCAAATAAGTTGCGGGAAGACGCAACACTGATTTTCAGAGCAGCCTATCATCAGCATCACAACATGCTATTAGTTAATAAGCTACAAAAGTAACAAACCAACACATATAACAGAAAATATAACAAAACAGAATGAGATAATTATTGACAGGTTCAGATAATATTACAAAGGTAACTTACATACACATATATCATTATTAGTAAGGGAATTATCTTAGTAAAGAGAAATTGGGACTTAACGTAAAATAATGTACGGCCTACATTGGCATGTTTTTAGTATTGTAAACTACTTTTTTATTAATCAAATTATTTTATTGTCGTTGTTTAGTATGCGAAGTTTCAATTCAATCCTTCGTTTTAACGTCGTTGGAAATCACGTTCAAAGATTATTCCGTTAGACACGTACATACTAAGCTAATAAAAAATGACGCGAACATACCACAAAGCATTCATTCCACCTGTCATTTATCACAGTTATCTATTCTAATCTGCGAAACTATTAACACGTCCGAAATAATTTAGCTTTGAATTTTAGGTAAATATTTTCTTTGGAAACGTTTCCACAGCTTCGGAGATAAGCGTATCCACTATTTTAATTAAAATTATAATTTGACAGAGACTAATTATTTTGATGCCATTTATCATAAATGTTTAATTAAAACTGGAATCGTAATGAAATGCTTATTAATTGAGAATTCGAATATATTAGTCATGTTAAATTTTATTTTTTACTAAATACTAGCAATCCTCCGTGGCTCTACATGTCTGGCCCAGCATTCTTACTATTGCACTATTAAACGGCATTTTTAAGCCGGACTTTTGTCCACTGTTGGTCTTAGGTATTTCTTGGCGGAGATTTTACCACAATAAGCACGTTTTGTAGCGAATTGGTCATCAAAATATCTGACATCTGGCACCCTAAACGTCTCTTCCCGTTGTCGATCAGGTTATTTATAGTCTGGTATATTTTGAGATGATCGCCATCGGCTGATAGCAAATGTCATTTTCAGAGATTTTCCTTTACTCGCCTCTTAAAACTCTTCGGTGATAAATATTTGTGAATATGCCATGCGGCATGGAAACTTGAACCCTTGGCCAAAATATATCCAATTAAAATATATGTATTTTCATTATTTTCAAGTAAAAATAAATTCTAATTGTAAAATTTGTTTGATGAATAATTTGCGGGACGCGGCACAAGTTTTTTTTTTGAAAAGGAAGGCAAACGAGCAGGTGGCTCACGTGATGGTAAGTGATTACCGCCGTCCATAAGCACCCGCAATACCAGAGGCATAGCAGATGCGTTGCCGGCCTTAGAGTGCTCCCCCCCCCCCCCAGAATTGGGGGAGGGGAGTGTGTGGGCGTCCGGTTAACTTTTTTTTATAGAAAAGGCCGGCAAACGAGCTGGCGGCTCACGTGATGGTAAGTGATTACCGCCGCCCATGAACACCCGCAATACCAGAGGCATAGAAGATGTGTGCCTCCCCCCCCCCCCCAAATTAGGGGAGGGGGGTGTGGGCCTCCGGTTACCTGCACTCACCAGACGAAACGCAGAAGTTTGTTAGACTTCTACTTTACGCCGGTATTCTGTGAGGTCGTGGTACTTCCCCGGTCGAGCTGGCCCATTCATGCAACAACAAAAGCTGATGCGTGGCTCTACCACTATTACAAGTAATATATTAAAAATAAGAGAAGGGACCATTTTTTTATCAGCAAGAAGGAGATCAGGAAGAAGCATAATATTTATTATCAGGGACCTTACTTGCTTGAACGAAATTCCGATCGTGCGTAATTGGAATTAGGACGTATCGTACTCTTCAATGCTATTCTAGCGCCAAATTATATTGATATTGGGTGGTTATAAGAACTACTCGGGACTGAAATTGTCCGTTAATCGGTGGTACCCTTGACGCCATTTGGACAGCTTGTTATTGTGTTTAAAATTGCATAGTCATGCAAAAAAATATCTGCACGCCATTCCCAATACTTTGGTAGACAGAGATCTAGACAATTTAGTTGTTTCGATCCAACTTCCACCGAAGATTTTTTTGGGACAAAGTGACTGGTCAGCCCATCGCCGTCTTTATGTCTTAGCCAACGATATGAATCGTACATAGGTTTCGAAAAAATCCATTGGTACGAGCCTGCCACAATAAAAGTAATAATTTTATGTTATATGGTATACCTTACTATTTTTCCCGTTGTTGAACTGCAAACATCCTCACAGCGAAGTCTATTGCGTCTAATTTCATATGTAACGACAAAATCGTGTGTAATATTAATGCCATCAAAATTTACTTAATTGTTTTCAAGAGTAGTTACCTATAATTGCATTGCTATTGGAATATGATAAAAATAGAATCCGGGACCTCGAGACCGTGAAAACCGGTTCTTACGCTATTCGTCCACGGAGATCGCATATAAATAGATGAATGCGAAGCCTCAGGAACCATAATTAAAAGAGAGTATTTATAACACAATTATCTTCCCATTTTCCACAGTATCAACAACACCAGTGTTTTTATTAAGTTTCCCATGAGTTTACACTTAAAAATTTTCCTTTTTGAGAAAAAAAAATTATTGTAGCCCTTTTTTACGGAACATGCCAGAAACGCTAACGGCAAAAAAATCTCACGCATCGTTATACTCAAACATTCTATTTGCCATTGTGATATTGATCCCCACATAACCACACGCATAATCTCCTTTCTCCCAGTAGATATTGTAAAACTGCGCAATACTAAGTACACAGAACAGCCTTAAAACCGTCCGGCAATGGTTACGAAGAGTTGACGGAACGGAAAAATACAAAATCAAATATTAGCAGATCGATGACGGGCAATAGCGTCTCTTGTGCGAAGGGTCTGGGGTTCAGGTACTTCTAATCTATTTGTGTAACGGATTAGAGGTAGCCGAGAAATATCTTGTGCTGCAGTGACAGTCACGGCCCATTGCATATATATCGGCCAGTAAGAGTCCAGTGCAAGGAAAATGCCTAATCCGTAAGAGAGGGTTTGCTCCCATAACTTCATACCGGGACATACCAATGAATCAATATTAGACATGTTTTTTATGCGAATCGTCCATTGAGTAGTAGAAATCCGACCGCAATTTTGAATACTTTGAAATAGTTACTCTCAGACATACTACTCTTTATTGTGCTGCCTGACAACACAGATAGAGTGTTTATGTTTATATACTCTTTGACAACAGACTATTATCCGTTTTACACCGGCTGTAAACTTAGTTTTAGAAAGTAGTATTATTTTCTCTTTGACTGGCAGCATGAACATAAAAAAATGTATGTGTGCAATGTATTATCTTATTTAGTTTTATATATATTAAAGAAATTTAATTTTAATCATTTTAGGGTAAATATCACACTCCTCCTTTCCGACAATTTGTTAAAAATACGTGAACAAAAATGTTACTTAATATATTTATGACTTATGTATATATCTATATATAAGTATACAATCCATTGATTAAAAATAATTTTAACGGGTAAAAGAGACTAATTAAATTTTTTTGTTTATATATTTTTCTACAAACTATATTATAAATTTATTATTTTTTATATAATTTTATATTTCTATTAACTAACAAATTCATTTTAATTATACCTAAATTAGAATGAATAAGAGGAAAATTTCGGTTTCGGTCAACATCCACATGCCAACTCTATTTTAATTACACAGCTTAATTTTGTTAAACCATCGAGTGATTTTTGAAGTTAGAAATGGGAAGGCTGAAAGATACTAAGACCCTCAACTAGAAACACGTGACATAAAAAGCTACATTTAAATTTTCAATGTCTATCTAACACGTATCCAACCACACTAAAATATAAGAGATAAAAAATAAAAAAAAATAGATTATTATCTCTGATAAAAAATTCATAAAACACCATTAAATATTGAGCGCCAATTAAGATATAGGATATACGAGCGAATACGAGACGATGGCATTTTGACCTTTTTTTTTTTGGATTTCATCAAAAGCGTGGGAAAACGGATCGTGTGGAATCGCAAGATTTTGGGATGCTAATGGACGCATTAAAATTAAACAGTGCTGATTTTATCGCGGTCATTTACTCATCTTTTTGAAGCGAAATAAAATTGATTATTTTTTATGTATTCACGAACCGCAAACGTATTAACTTAGACGTGTCTACAGAAATCCTTGAAAAAATATTATACAAATGTTCGCGTTAAAGTAATATATTCAAGTTTTTTTTTAAACTTTTGTTATATCTGCGGGCATTCCTAATCGTGTACTCAGAGGTGAAGACAATTCAGTCCTTTCTCCTTTGTAGTCCTTAACATGTGGGCCAAATTTTACGAGAGCTTACTTGGAATAATGTGACAGGTGGAGAGCCTATCGTCGTCTTTATGTCCAAGCCCACGATATAAATAACTTTTGAAAAAACCCGTTGGTATGAGCCCACCACCTGGGGATCGAACTCGGGCCTACTGACTCGAATTCCGATGACCCACCCAGTCGGCTATCGTGACTTCATAAAAAAATTTTAATTTTTATAAATCATAAACGTATCCATTATCTTTAAAAAATTTAAACCAGTCAATATTTGGCGCATTTGTTGTAGAAGCGTACACACCGCGCCTTGAATCATTTACTAACTCTATGGAGTCTAGTAACTGGCTGGCACAAATCACAACAGCGCCAAATAGGTTTTTGCTTAAAAAAAATATAACCCATCTTATCGTAAACGACCGCTTGACATTGGAAACGCACCCAAAGGTAAGCTATTGAACATTTCCCGATACACTGCAGAGCAGTCACTGTCCAATGTCCCCTTATTATTCCATACAAATGCCGCGCCCATGAATACTTTGAAGTCTGTCCAGCCCAAAGTCAGCTCTGTATCGCACAGTATTCTCTCACGATAAAAATAAACTACAAATTAAAATGAGCGCCGACGAGGACCTTTTGTGATCGTTGATTGAAAAATATAAATAAAATTTCGGTGCACGAGTATGGTGTGAATTAAGCGTGTGAAATATTAAGGGTGTGGTCACATTAGGTTGCAAGGCATCATTAAAAACATAGAATCTAATTGAGAACCTTCTCTTTTCTATAAAGCCGGTTAAAAATATGAAATATGCCCCGAAAATATCTTTGGTGGAAGGTGGATCGAAGGGACTTAATTGTCGAGACTAGACCTCTGTCTACCCCTGTATTGGGAATTGCGTGAAGATATTTATTTATTAATTTTATTTAAAAATATGAAAATAATAAAAATAAATAAATAAATATCTAGATAGAGGATATATAGAGGTCTAGTCTAGACAAGTCCCTTCGACCCACCTTCCACCGAAGATATTTTCGAGACAACTTGACAGGTGGTGAGCCCGTTGCCGTCTTTATGTCCAAGCCAACAATATGGTTCGTACATACATAAGTTTTTTTCTCTTTAATTTAATATCATACATAAGTTTTTGAAAAACCCATTAGTACGAGCCTGCCACACAGATTATGTGTAATACGTAATGTTAACTTTATACTCCACAGAGAAAGGAACCTGTTCCTGGGGCGGTGTTTTCCGCGATTTTCAAAACAATACTGATTTGACTTCACACGGTTAGTATTTGGTTACTTTTCACCATCGTTTTACGCGGACGCAAAACATGGGCGACAGGAAACACGACTGAAAAATGTGTCAATCTTAAAAATTTATCAATGCAGTTATAACTATGTTGTTTTGACTCTTTCAAATGATTTGTCAGCGTTGAAGAAACAGCAACACAGTCCAAGAACCTACCGATTCGAAGAAAAGCCGTAGGCTACTAACGTCAGATATTCCAGTTTTAAATCGAATTTAGTTAAAAGTGGCACGCTAATGGAGCATCACCTTAAGGTAGACTTAGTTTATACCTTTGATAAGAAACGAGTGAGGTTAATAAGGGCAGCTCATTGGCCGGGGGCAGTTCAATTTCGATCCTTTCCTAATATGATACTTAAGCTGATATAATTATATGCCCGGGGAATGCCTTGTGTCCCCTTTTGGGCTCGTAAAAGTAACAAAACGAGTTGTCACCGAGTTTTTTTATTCGATGACTCGAAGCTGAAGTATTTTTCTAAATCGCACGCATTTGACATTAGGCGCCCTTACTTTTTTTTAATACCAATAAAATGATATATAAATGTCTTCTAAAACATAAAATACTTTAGGGAACTCTTTCCACTACCTTTACCGAGACAACCAATTGAGATTTAAGTTAACGTTATTAATAAAAAGTGATGTCAATTTGATTTTATTCGAGTTGTTTTGTTAATTTTTAAAAATATGATTTGCCTGTTTATAGAATTTGAATTAACGGCAAAAGTTACTAACGCCCTGCTCGTAAACACGGACACGGACGCTTTCGCGGAAAAGAATGGAGTTTAAGTAACTTATTAGCAATTGTGACTAAAGTAGAATGGAGCAATAGGAGAGCTACCGCTCGCGGTCTCGGCTGACTAGTTGCAGTGAGTTTAGCATAACAGTGGTAGAGCCACGCATCAGCTTTTGTTATTGCATGAATGGGCCGGCTCGACCGGGGAAGTACCACGACCTCACAGAATACCGGCGTGAAGTAGAAGTCCAACAAACTTCTGCGTTTCGTCTGGGGAGCACTCTAAGGGATGCAACGCATCTGCTATGCCTCTGGTATTGCGGATGTTCATGGGCGGCGGTAATCACTTACCATCACGTGAGCCACCTGCTCGTTTGCCTCCCTTTTCTGTAAAAAAAAATCAACTGTTTCTGTTAGTATGAGAAATAAGTATATTATTATTTAATTTCAAGGCAATTTTCAAGCTTTTCTCATAGTCGCCTCTTACGATGCCTACGTTAGGTAAGGGTAAGTTATTCGACCGATACCACACTGCAACCTCTGTGTCTGTCACTCCGAAACAGTTTATATTTAATAATTTCATTTCAGTGAATAAATTCGAATGACTAATCGGACAAGGCTCATTTGCATACTAAAGGCAGTGTAAACTACGCATCCGCTGACACAGCCGGCCTTACTGTCGCTGCGTGGTGCTCGCGAGAGACGTTAATGAGACATTTATAGCACCATTTGATATAGGGTACTTATTTCTCTGTTTAACTAAAACATATTTAGACGGTTGATTTACGATCCGATTCGGAGTTGTGTGACGTTGCAGACATAAAGTACTAGCCTCTGTCGGCAACTTTGAAATTCAGTTCATAGGGTTCAGTTTTACAGGGGCGAGGGTAATGAAGACCCTTCGGCGTAGAAGCGGCTGCGTAACGCGTTATATGTTTACAATATGAGCGGTTTTTTTTGGTATAAGCGAGAGTGCTTATTAATAAAAATATTTAAAAAGGCTAACGTAACTAACGTCCAACGTCACATTACGTGGGCCACGTAGCGCAAAGACATCGCACATATACAAACATACTTTACGTTCATACTTCCAATATCTTCCCGCAATTCCCAATACAGGGGTAGACAGAGGTCAAGTCTAGACAATTAAGTCCCTTTAACCCACCTTCCACCGAAGATATTTTCGGGACAACGTGACAGGTGGTGAGCCCGTCGCCGTCTACTTCATACTTCCAATAAACGACCAAATAGTATGTCTATGGGATTGTATAAACATTACGTGCCTATTGTACGTATGTGTTGTTATGTTATTTAATTGTTATTTTATTAAAGTTAACTAAAATTAATAATAAATAATATAAACTATTTAAAAACAAATTATTTAAGAAGAAAAAAAATGTGTCAGCTCCGAGGCACGACTGGAGTTTAGTCCTTACGAACGTCCTTATAGATTAGTAAATGGAGGTAAATGAACGCATATGTTACGGAAACCATGCATTCTTTTAATTTACTCAGTTATCCACCTAAAATCAATTTAATAATAACAAAACTCCACAAGTTGAAGTTGCGCAACTGGACCGATTTAGACATAAAATAAATAAATAATTATTTTCACGCATAGTCCCTGACGGGGTAGCCAGAGAGAACAGATCGGGGTAGCCACAGATTTCAATTGTTTCAAATTAAAATTTTTCTTCATACACGCACGTCTAGGTATCCGAATACTCTGAGCAAATTGCGCGAAGAGGGTCTTCGAATGTTAGTCTCGGTCTACCTCGACCCCGACGACGTAACTCGCGCGCGCTTTTAACGTTCGCGCTGTATATTTTCTTCACCGTTCGGTCACCGCATCATTCGCTAAACCTGACCAAAACATCGATGCAGGCCCTTATCCATTTCAGTGATAAGATCATCTTTCAAACCTGCCATACTGAGAATGTCTTCGTTGAGGTTTTGGTCAGCTAAGGTAACGACACGCACATTTCACGAGGAGATCACATTTCCACTGCAATCCAATTTCCACTTCCTTTTATGGTAGACCCAGGTTTAACTGCCACACTGCCAGGTTTCACTGTTATTTCATGGCTGGCTCGTACAAGTACAAAGTACAAAGCGAGATCGCATTACGCATTTACGCACAATGTGTTGGACGCAGCGTAAACCGACTCTGCAGTGATACAAATATAAAAAAATTTCGCTTCGATATTAAGCATAATTCGAGCGATTGCACAAGTCAAATGAAAAATTATGTACGGTTTACATCGTTGGCTTGGAGATAAAGACGGCGACATGCTCACCACCTATCAGGTTGTCCCAAAAACTGTCTTCGGTGGAAAGTGGGTCAAATGTACTTAATTTTCTAGACCTGTCTACCGCTGTATTGAGAATGATGTGAAGATATTTATTTACTTATAGAAAATGAGCGAAAATATAAGAAAGTAACTTAATAAAAATATTCTACGGAACGTAAATATGGTGGGTGCACCAGTAAAAAACCAATTAAGTGACATTTTGACACATATTTTGATGATGAGACTCAATTATTGCGACAATAACTGCAAAAAAAAAAAATGATAACGAACTCGATATCTACCACAGAACCATGAAGATTATTCCGATTTTCTTAATACTTATTAAGTTTATTTTTATTTAAACATGAATGTGGAAAGTCGCACGGTGCCTAAGGCAGACCAGAAGGTACCATTTATAGACCAGACATTGTGTCAATTGTGAACCAGTAAAACAAATGCTTTTCATGAACAATAATTTTATATTTTATACTAACTTAATTAATTTGTACTTAGTAATGATCACAACTTTTTATCAGTCTTCAAGTTTCATGTAGGTAATATTTAAATGCTACAAGGCTATGAGCTTTGTAGCATTTAAGTATAAGCTACATGTTACTTAACTAAATAACTAATTATTAAAAGATTCATATCACTGACATAACTGTCATAGCTTAGTATAAAATATTAATGAATTATCATAAAACGAAATATAAAATATTAAGATTTTAAACCTAGAACAATGCACCTATAATATTTTAAATACTTAATATATTTTTGGCATAAATTTATCCATTTCAGGAACTCTATAAAAACCGCGACTTAACTCTATAAAATTAGCCAATGTAGGAACTGCAATCTTCTCTTCTATCGCATCTCTCCGGTACCAGATTTTATCACATTGTTCTGGCCAACAGAAAGTATTTCCAGCAGAAATTATCATTGTACTTATCTCATAAAGGTCACCGTCAGTATTCTCTACAATCCCTGGAAAATATTCCCCTTCGTACCTAACGATCACATAATCGCTTTTCTTTGGTTTTTGATTGGCCTCCAAACATTTATATACAGCCAAAGGAACATTCTCTTCTGCGCCTTTGCTTATTTCGTTTATCGCTTTTAAGACATCTTCCTCCTTATATTTGAAAAATGTCCTTTTCGGCGGCATTGTGTCTGTAAAACAATGTAGGTGGTCAATTACTGGAACAAACTCGTAGTACAGATGTTACCTGCAATAAACCACTGCTCTACAACTGGAACAATGTGATTTTTTAGGAGTTTATTATAAAAATTCATTACAGTATATCATGTTAATATAAATATAAAACGAAAAACGAAAAAAAATTCTCAAACAGATTAAAAACCAGTTGTAGACCAAATGGAATACCACTGGATCGATCAAAAAAAGTCACGATAGCCGAGTGGTTGGGTGGTCGGAATTTCGAGTCGAGAGACCGGAGTTCGATCCCCAGGTGCTGGCTCGTACCAATTGATTTTTCAAAAACTTATGTACGAACTATATCGTTGGCTTGGACATAAAGACGGCGGCGGGCTCACCACCTGTCACGTTGTCCCGAAAATATCTTCGGTGGAAGGTGGGTCGAAGGGACTTAATTGTCTAGACTAGACCTCTGTCTACCCCAGTATTGGGAATTGCGGGAAGATATTTATGTTTATTTATTTTTACCTGATCGATCATCATCAAATTTGTGTTCCAATAGTTCACCAATAACAACTATTAATTTAAATTAGCATTTTTTGATGAAATAATACATAATATTATTGATATATGTATTATTCTATAGAGTCAACAATAAAATAATTGTCAGTGATTCATATAAACATAGATTTAAAAAGATTTAAATACTTACCTTACTAAAATGGTCGCTTACTAACTAAAATGACCGCGCGGAACGTAGTGATTTGTCGTTTTGGATTATACGATTTGTTACTAATATAGATGGCATGTACGTCGTTTTTATCTATAGTTACATGATTGGTAGAGTAACAGTATGACTACTAAACGTAGAAAAATGGCGGGAAATTGAACATAAGCTTAATATTTTGGTTTGAAGTTTGAAATGGTGCACTACTGGTTCCTGGTGTGGCACTGGTGTGCACCTACCATACACCGAGAAAATACCTTATTTAATTGATACCTTATTTAATTTACACCTTACTTCAGCATATCTTGCTTAAAATGTCCCATTCTCGAGGGAACTTCAGAATAAAAAAGAAATGATAACCAAAAGCTGCATTTTTATACGTGAATATTTTACCAGACGCGACAGGCGTGAACGTCTGATAGCCTAGTTGGTAGTGGCCCTGATTTAGAAGCTAAGGGTCGAGAGTTTGAATCAAAATGATTTCAAATGAATTATGAATCATGAATGTTAATCTACGTATCTTATTATATTGTAGCGACGGCTTTATGTATATATAATTATTTATCTTTTTAAATATGTATATTTGTAAGTATAGTATGTCGTTGGCTGTATAAATAAGACGGCGATATACCCACCATCTATTACTTCGCCCAAATAGCTACCAATGGATAAAAAGGACTTAATTTACTAGATCTCTGCCAACCGTACCATTGGGAAAATATGTGAAAATAAAAAAATATTTGCACAAACACGATACTTATGACAAGCTTCGCCCCAGATGGTAAAACGATATACAAAGTTGTAAAAAGGCTGAAGTTTTCTTTCCATTTTACAGATTATTTAGCAGCCGTTTAGTTTTTTTTCAGACTTCAACTTATCCGCTAGATTCCCCAAAACCTTTTCACACTAAACTTGTCCAGACAATAACAGACACGAAAAAATCAGGATAAGCCGCTCTCGCTACGCTATAATTGTGTCGTAGTATTTTTAATTTATACATAGATTTGGCTGCTGGCCTCTAAAGTTTTCTGTGTTCAATAACCGCGACAGATTTAGCTTCTTTTTTATATATCCAAAAAAAAGTAGTCGAATACAAAATCCGAATTTAAAAAGTCATCTTGTTCTCACGCTAAGAATACCAGATGATCGCACTGAAAACGTTAGCGAAACCGGAATGAGTTGAAAACAACCTAGTAAATATGTCGCGGGTTGGAATAACTAAATTTTTAATGTAACTAAACTAAACTTTTTTTGATCGATCCAGTGGTATTCCATTTGGTCTACAACTGGTTTTTAATCTGTTTGAGAATTTTTTTTCGTTTTTCATTTTATATTTATATTAACATGATATACTGTAATGAATTTTTATAATAAACTCCTAAAAAATCACATTGTTCCAGTTGTAGAGCAGTGGTTTATTGCAGGTAACATCTGTACTACGAGTTTGTTCCAGTAATTGACCACCTACATTGTTTTACAGACACAATGCCGCCGAAAAGGACATTTTTCAAATATAAGGAGGAAGATGTCTTAAAAGCGATAAACGAAATAAGCAAAGGCGCAGAAGAGAATGTTCCTTTGGCTGTATATAAATGTTTGGAGGCCAATCAAAAACCAAAGAAAAGCGATTATGTGATCGTTAGGTACGAAGGGGAATATTTTCCAGGGATTGTAGAGAATACTGACGGTGACCTTTATGAGATAAGTACAATGATAATTTCTGCTGGAAATACTTTCTGTTGGCCAGAACAATGTGATAAAATTCCCTAAATTATGAAATTATGAACGCGTGATTAATAATATGGCACAAGGAATATTAATTACATTTCTATCATATTTAGTCTTTATGAAAGTAATTATTTTTTGAACTGAAAATCAAGTGCCTCATGTATAGATTATATTTATCTGTAAATAACACTAATAAATAGATAATCACGTTTAAATTATGATATTTTTCTTATACTTAATCGCATTCTACTATTACCATTCTATTAGAGTTCAAGGTCCTTAGACGAGATATATATATGAGACGAGGCAAGGGATACATATAGGATGCATGGGAGTGGTGGCACTTGCATCCTAGATGTTCAATATTTTTACTTACTTCCATAATGACCGAACATGTTTCACCGCAAGATATATTGCTTTTCCGAAGAAATTCTCTATAGATAGTTTGCCGGAATTACCACGCCCAGCAAGTAGATTGGCGTTTGCAGTACCAAATTTTATTCACGTAGGTACTTCATCGGTTCTATGTTGTTCTAGTATATTTCGAGAAAACCCAACTTACAAATTCGGACTTGAATTCAACTTTTTTTTCCTCGCTCTCTATAGTTTCTTGTTTCTTATAAGTTTTTTATTATAATTTATTTTGTATGAAATTTAAATTTTTATTGTATTTAGCTATTCACGAATGGATAAACATCGATTATAAGATATGAGATTATTGTTAGCTTCTATAATATCACCTTTTTATATCTGCAACAGGAAATCTGGCAGGTGTTCCCACGGATTTTCAAAAGGTTAAAAGTTTTTTTTTATTATATTGAGTGGATATGTTTTTGGATTTTATGTTAAAATGTGTTAAGATTTTTAAATATTGATACGCATTTAATTTCAATCGAATTTTAGGTTTGCTTTTTTAAATTTAAATTTTAGGTAGTAATAAATTTGAGACTTATTTGTCACATTTTTAATCTTTGACAATTTAATTCTGTAGATCTCGATAAAAAGTTATAATTATCTATTCCTTGTCTACTATTTTCAGTTATGTCGATTGTGTCTTTAAATTTCCATATTTTTTTATATTTTTTTGCGGTTCGTTTAGACAAAACAAGACATACCAAAATTCTCTCTCTTCTATTACTAGTAACCTTGGGTCGTTTGTCCTAAACAAAACAACGATTTTTTTCGATCTTTTAGAAAGATTGAAACTTTCAATGTTTTCATTATTTAATTATCTATTTATAATAAATAATAAAAATCCTCACGCAATTCACAATACAGGGGTAGACAGAGGTCTAGTCTAGATAATTAAGTCCCTTCGACCCACCTTCCACCGAAGATATTTTCGGGACAACGTGACAGATGGTGAGCCCGTCGCAGTCTTTAAGTCCAAGCCAACGATATAATTCGTACATAAGTTTTTGAAAAACCCATTGGTACCAGCCTGCCACCTGGGGATCGAACTCAGGTCTCTTGACTCGAAATTCCGACCACCCAACCACTCGGCTATCGTGGCTACCATTAGTAAAGGTAGTGAAGTCTAAAAATATACTTGATAGTTACTTAAGCCATACCTGTAAACCATTTCTAAACAAAAAAGTAACAGACATCGACCTATCAGTCTATGGACGTCTAATATTAATAAGTCGAACGCTTTCAGATAATATTTAGCGCGAAAGTTAATCATTAAAAGGGGTCGAAGTAGACCGAGACTAATTTTCGGAGATCATGTAAGCTAATTGCTCAGAGACGGGATGGTCAAGAGAACTCGGATACCTAGACGTGCATGTGTGAAATCATTAATTTCATGAATTTGAAAAAAGAGGTACGTAAGGATCGTGACACTTGGCAATCTGTTCTCTCTGGCTACTTCGTCAGGCACTATGCGCGAAGATTTATTAATTTACTTTCACATTACATTTATTTATTTACATTAGGTATAGGTATTTACAAGTAGTATAATTTATTTATCGCGTAATTGTGGCGTAAGAATATTCCACCCCGTGGAATATTCTTAAGCAAGGTTCTGGTACTGCGATGGCAACTTCACTTGAAAAACGAATCCCTCTTACGGGTGAGGCCTAAGTTCTGCAGTGGACTTTTACAGGCCGTTATGTATTTATTAACTAGCATAAAGTCAGTACAAAAAGTTATATCTGGCTGCCCGGTTGGGTTGATTAGTGTTGGTAAAGTAGTTTAGACAAATTGCGGACTCCAACACACGTTATGTTTCGTAACCCGGGTCCTAACCCATTGGTACGACCCTGGGTTATTAACAAAGTACCATCCAACTATCTATACACATCTAAATTTATTTGTCTGTAGTAGTGTGGCAAAGGCCGTTTTATTTGAGCAAGCATGTGATAATCAAATGCAATGTAGTTACAATCATCGAAATAGATAAATAAATACAGAAAGACAACATCACTTACTCTGATCTCAAAGTATCCAAAGCTTAAGCACTTGCAGTATGGAGGCAGGAACAACTAAGGTAGCACAAACACCCAGACCCGAGAAAATGTAGAAAAAGTTTTTTCTACATTGACTCGACCGGGCGTCGAACCCGGGACCTCTGCTGGCGACACCTTTAAAATTGCTGTGTACGCCACTCGTCCACGGAGGTCGTTTACAATAATAATACTTATTTATTTCGGTGAAAGCCCGTAGATTGCATATTAAGCCTACATACTATTGTTATAACTTTATGAATATTGTTAATTTTTTTTGGAATTTCGGTGACGTACAATTGACGTGATTAAGATCCATTTGCACATTCAAAGCCAGTTCCACCGATCAGTAACTATACATCACAAAACATGAATTATAAATCAATAAACATATAGTAGTTAGGGACAATATTGCATTTATAGCTTGGATTTCTACATTGACCCGTCCGTGAATCGAACCCGGGACCATAGGGCTGGCGACACCTTGAAAATCTTAACCTTTCTCATGAATCATTTCGCCTATTAGTGAAAACCGTATAAAAATTAATTTTCGAGTTGTTACTAGTTAGCGTATTCAGAATTGTGTTAGTTTCTGCAATAATTTTTTTTAGTTTCACATATTAATCTTTTTTACTTTCACATATTAATTTCAGTCACGATAGCCGAGTTGTTGGGTGGTCGGAATTTCGGGTCGAGAGACCCGAGTTCGATCCCCAGGTGGCAGTACCAATGAGTTTTTAAAAAACTTATGTACGAATTTCATTGTTGGCTTGGACATAAAGGCGGCGACAGGCTCACCACCTGTCACGTTGTCCCGAAAATATCTTCGGTGGAAGGTGGGTCAAAGGGACTTAATTGTCTAGACTTGACCTCTGTCTACCCCTGTATTGGGAATTGCGTGAAGATATTTATTATTATTTATACATATTAATCCTAGATACTAAACGAGTGCTTGAAATGTATATTTATCGTGGTTCGATCTACAGGTTCGCTGATACGTTTCTAAGCGGCATAACTTTTGCAGTGGTTCGCCAACAAAGTTTAAAATAAAGGTCAACAAAACCTAGACACATGCCTGAAACAAACTGCAGTCTAACTCAAACCGGTCCGGACCGACCCCTTGGAGACGAGAATTGTCCGTTCACCGTGTGATGCTGGCCGGCCGGAATGTAAAAGTTGCAGCGAAATCAATTCGTAGAAACGATTAATAAATTATAAAAAAGATTGTCTACGTTCTATTTCTTTTCATAATATATTTCATTATACTCCCACAATATATATATATATATAGAAAAGTGTCCATCGTTATTTATTTTATAGTAGTTATGAATACGTAAGAGTTATCGTGGAGTTCTAAAAATTTAAAAAATAAAGGGGCTCCTAATTTTTATCGGTATCAGCAGGTGTCTCTTAAGTTCGATGATCCTGTAGCCTTGTCGTTAAGCCATTCGAAACAATGGCTTAGAATCCCTCTGGGGGCAAACATTTGTGTGATGAAAGCACTGGAATTGTTGTTCTATCTTTTTTTTTAATGTGTGTTTAGCTCGCGTGCCTAAGATGGGTTAGTTTTTATCACGTATGCACACATTCAGCTTCAACCTCATACCACATCAAATCTCCTTCAGCGAAAGCGGGTACCACAGCAAATATAATATACACACACATAAAACAAACAAACCTTTCTCCAGGAGCTGCGCGAACATGTTCTGCACGTTGCTGTGGTGGTGTTTCCACCTCAGGCAGTACTGCTGAGACACCATGTTCTTAGGTTTATAGTCCACGCGATAATTATACTAAAACTTTGGTATCATTAAGAATTCGGGAACGGCTACAGATAGCGTTTGGTAAGAAATTTTGGTCTGCGCTATACTAAAAAATTAAATACGAAATAGTTTTTTTTTTCGGCCGTGTTTTCGCGCGCCTCTGGAATGTTCTGGTGGCCTTCGATACCTGAAACAATTGAGAAAACATTAAACCAAGGTAATATTTAAACACATATTTAATTAAGGGACTTATTTTTCAAACGCAAGAACTGCCCGTCAGATGGCAGTACGTTGTCGCTTTGCCAAACCTTCCAAAGCGAACACATAGCGTCATTGAATTTGCCAACCCTTGCGTGATTGGACCATTAGGGTAGATAGTATCATTAAGATAAGACACTTCCCGATATCA
This sequence comes from Sericinus montela, assembly GCA_029286605.1. Taxonomy (NCBI): domain Eukaryota; kingdom Metazoa; phylum Arthropoda; class Insecta; order Lepidoptera; family Papilionidae; genus Sericinus; species Sericinus montela. The sequence goes on along the minus strand of JAGSMR010000111.1, from coordinate 407,299 downwards.
TTAAACCGAAATCTTGATCAGTATCAATATTTTAATGTATAAACGGGTCTAACTTCGGGGGGCGAGTGCTTCACACTAAACCGCCATATATATTACAGACCTCAAAATGCTATTAATTGCATAAACATAAAATATAATTCGCTGCGATAGGATTAGCCGGAATAAAATATATGTTTCCGCTTCGAAATGGCACTTTATGTTTTTACGACCACAGTTTAAGTTTTGTTTACCAACATAAAAACCAAAATAATAAAGCGTTTGATTCGTTTAAAATATTCCTCGGTGCACCTGACTATATTTATACCTAATCATTAATATTTAATATCATGAATATATTAAACAATAAAAAGGGATGAGGTAGGACGAGACAAACTTTTGAACACCATGTGAACCAATAAAAGTTGTAAGTATTCCGAGACACTGAGGTGGATGTATGAGGAAAACTAGACACGTAAAAAAATCGCTAAGAGCGTATAAGGGTTGTTATAGTAGATAAGTTCTTCTCTCTGGTATCCTATCATGCTTAATGCTTTTTATCTTGCTTTTAATTTCTTGCAGTTTCCTTTCATTGTGCAGGCAAGTTTTCTTCTTATAATTTGCTTTATTGTAACAATATAACACGACACTTACAAATTAACGTCCTTAAATAGCGAATATAATTATAATTTATTTTATTTAGCGAGAACGGCACGGCATATTGCAACATTTTGCACAATAATTTTAGCCTCATACGTATATTTTTGAGTTCTTGGTAATCTGATGATAAATAGTCTTGTTACACTAATTATTACATGTCTTTCTCAAACATTTTTTTACTAATAATGTATTGAAATTTTTCGTTGATTCCAATTAATAAAAAAAAACTGTTCAATGGTTGAGTTCCGACCGCAATTTTAATTAGTTATTAAATGGCAGCATTTAACAAATTACTTACCGACAATGTATTTTTTGTGACTGTTCGACAGTAAATACGAAGGTGTTTATTTTTTTTCACACTCTTTGACAAAAGATAATTGAATTTGATACTAGCAGTGCATTTGTGTGCGACGTTTAATTTGAATATATTTTCAAAATTTTTTGATATTAAAGATTTGTGCACTTAACGTATATGCTTAAACAAAAGTTGATGAGTTAATGATTAGAGTAGAATGAACGCTCTATAATTATTAGCAATATTACCGTTTTAATCGACTCCGAAAAACGGAGGAGGTTCGTAAATAGTTAAGGCTTGCGATGCTTCACGGAGTGAAAGAGAAAAGAAACGAAAATGTGCGAAATGCTATTAAAAATTAATATGCAACATTCATATGAGCAACAACAGCCGATCTAGGTGATCGCAATTCGAATCAATAGACTTGGGTTCGATTCTCTGGAAGTGTGTGGTGGAAAAGTCTATACCAATTTTTTTAATAAATTTATATACGATTTGACAACATCCGTGGATGAGAAGGATACACACCGATTTTCATGGCGTTGCCATGTCGGAACGAAAAACAATTCTACATTTTCTCGGGTCTGTGTGTTTGTGGTACCTTCGTTGTTTCCGTTGGCATAATGAAATTGTTTTGGCTACTACTTTGGGATCAGAGCAACATTGAGATGTTGTCCTTATCTATTTATTTCTTTATTTTATTATTATTTATAACGTAAAATAGCAATAGCCGAGTGGTCGGGTGGTCGGAATTCCAGGCAAGAGACCAGAGTTCGATCCCTAGGTGGCGGGCTCGTACCAATGCTCGTTTTTTTTCCAAAACTTACGTAGGAATTATATCGTTGGCTTGGACATTAAGACGGCGACGGGCTAACCACCTGTCACGTAGTCCCAAAAAAATCTTCGGTGGAAGGTGGGTCGAAACGATTTAATTGTTAAGACATCTGTCTACCCCTGTATTGGGAATTGCGTGAAGATATTCTTATTTTTTATGACGTCTTAATACACGGTACCTAAGGATTTGGAAATTATCCATGCCTTAAGGTTGGCTTTGGCCTGTGTAAGAAAAAAAACGGGTTCTAATAGACCAAGATTTAAGGAAATAGTAATATTAATATTACTATATGTAAAATATTAATATTACTAGTATTCTCGTTCACTACTCCAACCAAGCTGCAATGCTTGTCTGTGGAGTATTCCACGATAATGTCGAACGGCGGGCTCGTACCTGCGACGTCATGTTTCGCAGCCCGCGCCCTAAACCATTAGGCTAACCACCTAACTCGTTATCCCAAAATTTAAAAGCTGCTAAAAAAAACTTCGATAAGCAAATATAACATAATAATAAAAACGATAAAAAAAAACTTTTAAGTTACACTTCTTTTGGGGCGTTTATAAGAGGATCAAATGGGAGCAACGCGCGCGGACCGGAAGTGCGATATGACAATAGACTGTTTTATTTTAAATGTCAAAAGACTTAAAAACACACGCTTTATAGTGTGTTTTCTTATTAGTTCGCTTTGGATATCCACTAAATTTTGTAAGTACCTATTCAATAATATAAACTGATTCATCCTCTTCCCATCAATTCATTCCATTCTATTACCCTTTACAGGAAGAACTTCCTAAGTTCATTTCTTAGCTGACGTCTTCTACTCATATTCTCTCTATTTGTGCCATATTTCATATCTCAGACGTCAAGTTTTAGAGATTTCGTGATAAGTCAGTTTATTAATGACTTAGTTTTCGTTTTTATATAATATGCTAGGCTTCAGCCGCGGCTTCGCTCGTCTTGATGTCTTTAAATAATTATCATCATTAGAAAATAAATAAAAATATTAATAATTATTTCTCAAACAAAAAGCTGATGCTATACATAAATAAATAGCGTGCTGACAGCCGATATTTACTTATGAGCACTTCGTTTCGCATTTTTGAGTTCCTAGATTAAACACGCTTCCGAAGTCCTGTAACGCCGGACGGCCTCTACTTGTAGCACCGGAGACGCGCTCTACCTCAATAAATCAAAACGAGTTTGATTCAAAAAACGGGGGAAAATACGCGATTTCTATATGGTCACGGGACGCGGTCTGCCATCGCGAGGCAGAGGGCCACGAGAAATATTTTTTTTTGTCGGGAAGCAATGGGTCATTTAATTTGTAAGTGAGTATTACTGCTACATTTTTGTGTTTAATTTTTTATGTTATTTGTGAAGAAAAATAGTTTTCTATTATAATTCTTATCAAAGTGTTTATTCCTAACCAGTTTTAGGGGAAACCCCGAAATTTCGAAGATTCGCAGCCAGCTAATCACGGGACGCAAAGAAGTCTCTTAGAACTGGACAATTTGAAAATTGTATTAACCGACTTAAAAAAAGAGAGGTATTTAACCAGAGATATAAGATAAATATAAAAAATATTTAACCGAGGAAAATGGCATCTGAGGAAATCATCGTCGGTTCGGAAAACGCTTCAATCTTGAAATAACATATTTTTAAGTACTTTAAATGGGAATTTTATATTCTTGTCTCCAAAAAATGTAAATATTTAAGCGAATAAACTAATAAATTATTTAATTAATTAACTAAGAGTGCTCTAAATATTTAACACTTCGGCATTGAACCATGGAGACGAAGTGTCATTGCAACCATGCAACTAAAGATCCGTAGATATTCTGATTTTACTAGTTTTTCTTCTTCATCAGAGTTTATGTGGATCACGTATGAGATATGTCAAATAATTATAATAAAAGGGGAAATAAATTGAAGATGTAAGGGGCAAAGGAAAATGCGGAGATAAAAGTAAGAAAAGAGAACCATGAATTATATGGTAAATACATGCGTAGTTTACTACTCGGAGAACCACGGTGATTACTGCTGACAATGCTCCAGCTGGCAAGTGTGGGCTCATAAAACATGTACAGAGACAGTTCTTGGACAGGACGAAGAACTATACAAGCGATCGATGCAATATTTTTTTTAAATTTACGAGTACAACGCTGGAGTTAGAATTTATTATTATAATTATTAATATTTATAATTTATTTATATGAAGATATTTATTTATATTATAAATAAATATCTTCATGCAATACCCAATACCGGGGTAGACAGACAGGTCTAGTCTCGACAATTAAGTCCCTTCGACCCACCTCCCACCGATATTTTCGGGACAACGTGACAGGTGGTGAGCCCGTCGCCGTCTTTACGTCCAAGCCAACGATATATTCGTACATAAGTTTTTTTTTAAACCCATTGTTACGAGCCTGCCACCTGAGGATCGAACTCGGGTCTCTCGACTCGAAATTCCGACCATCCAACCACTCGGCTATCGTGACTAACCAACTAGATTAATATCTATTTATTATCTATTAGGATTTATTCTAATACGAACTCGATTTCACTTATGGGAGCATATTTGTAAATGATTGCACAAATGTATGGAAGATGATTTTATCGCCTCTCAATACTTTTTATCTTCAAGAATACCTTATACTGAGACAAGAAGAGGTCTAGACAATATAGTCCTTTCGAACTACATTTCACCCGAGCTTATTTGAGTCAACTTGACAGGTGGCGAGCCTGGCGAATATCTAAAAAGTCAAATTGTAGTTCTCAAGAATTGGTATCCCGCCGTCTGTATGTAGCCATTTCCATGTAGAAAACTTCTCTTTCTTTAACCCTCGGTTGTTAGATTCTAAAATTGGTAAACATGAGCTTGTTATTTTAAGTTGTTTAAAAAAATTAGAAAATTAAAAAGGAATGAAATACATGTGTTATTACAAAAGTGTAAATCATTTTTAATAAAAAGACATTTTATTATTAAACTACGAGTACTGGTCTATTGATATGAAATAAGTAACTAGCTGACGTTATAGTGAACATAATAAACAAAACCCGGTCCCGGCACGTCGTGACCACCTCATAAAAACATTACCCGGACGTCCACGTAACACTTTTTTCAAATACCTTGTTTTTTGAATAGAAAAATACTATTGTATTTTACGAGATATGACATAGATTATTTAAACTATTTTCTTGAAATACATCTTTTTTTTTAATTTATTATGATACATAAAACAGTTTACAATCGTGATTGAAACATTACTTATTTACTATTGTAGAAACTAGATTATAAAGCAAAGTATATGTACACAGCATGGTTAACTAGCGCGATAACATATATTAACTATTAATTATACATAGAGAAAAACTTATAAGAACAACTGCGCACACACTTACAGGTATATGTACATACACACATACATACACTCATACATACACATTTTCATATTGTACACATACAATTACCAATAGAGGGTTACTCTAATAATTTGATAGACGACTTCTTAAATTTTTCATAACAATAATAATAAAATAAATAAATATCTTCACACAGGGGTAGACAGAGGTCTAGTCTCGACAATTAAGTCCGTTCGACCCACCTTCCACCGAAGATATTTTCGGGACAACGTGACAGGTGGTGAGCCCGTCGCCGTCTTTACGTCCAAGCCAACGATATATTCGTACATAAGTTTTGAAAACCCCATTGGTACGAGCCTGTCACTTGGGGATCGAACTCAGGTCTCTCGACTCGAAATTCCGACCATCCAACCACTGGCTATCGTGACTAACCAACTAGATTAATATCTATTTATTATCTATTAGGATTTATTCTAATACGAACTCGATTTCACTTATGGGAGCATATTTGTAAATGATTGCACAAATGTATGGAAGATGATTTTATCGCCTCTCAATACTTTTTATCTTCAAGAATACCTTATACTGAGACAAGAAGAGGTCTAGACAATATAGTCCTTTCGAACTACATTTCACCCGAGCTTATTTGAGTCAACTTGACAGGTGGCGAGCCTGGCGAATATCTAAAAAGTCAAATTGTAGTTCTCAAGAATTGGTATCCCGCCGTCTGTATGTAGCCATTTCCATGTAGAAAACTTCTCTTTCTTTAACCCTCGGTTGTTAGATTCTAAAATTGGTAAACATGAGCTTGTTATTTTAAGTTGTTTAAAAAAATTAGAAAATTAAAAAGGAATGAAATACATGTGTTATTACAAAAGTGTAAATCATTTTTAATAAAAAGACATTTTATTATTAAACTACGAGTACTGGTCTATTGATATGAAATAAGTAACTAGCTGACGTTATAGTGAACATAATAAACAAAACCCGGTCCCGGCACGTCGTGACCACCTCATAAAAACATTACCCGGACGTCCACGTAACACTTTTTTCAAATACCTTGTTTTTTGAATAGAAAAATACTATTGTATTTTACGAGATATGACATAGATTATTTAAACTATTTTCTTGAAATACATCTTTTTTTTTAATTTATTATGATACATAAAACAGTTTACAATCGTGATTGAAACATTACTTATTTACTATTGTAGAAACTAGATTATAAAGCAAAGTATATGTACACAGCATGGTTAACTAGCGCGATAACATATATTAACTATTAATTATACATAGAGAAAAACTTATAAGAACAACTGCGCACACACTTACAGGTATATGTACATACACACATACATACACTCATACATACACATTTTCATATTGTACACATACAATTACCAATAGAGGGTTACTCTAATAATTTGATAGACGACTTCTTAAATTTTTCATAACAATAATAATAAAATCAATAAATATCTTCACACAGGGGTAGACAGAGGTCTAGTCTAGACAATTAAGTCCGTTCGACCCACCTTCCACCGAAGATATTTTCGGGACAACGTGACAGGTGGTGAGCACGTCGCCTTCTTTAAGTCCAAGCCAACGACATAATTCGTACATAAGTTTTTGAAAACCCCATTGGTACGAGCCTGTCACTTGGGGATCGAACTCAGGTCTCTCGACTCGAAATTCCGACCACCCAACCACTCGGCTATCGTGACTAACCAACTAGATTAATATCTATTTATTATCTATTAGGATTTATTCTAATACGAACTCGATTTCACTTATGGGAGCATATTTGTAAATGATTGCACAAATGTATGGAAGATGATTTTATCGCCTCTCAATACTTTTTATCTTCAAGAATACCTTATACTGAGACAAGAAGAGGTCTAGACAATATAGTCCTTTCGAACTACATTTCACCTGAGCTTATTTGAGTCAACTTGACAGGTGGCGAGCCTGGCGAATATCTAAAAAGTCAAATTGTAGTTCTCAAGAATTGGTATCCCGCCGTCTGTATGTAGCCATTTCCATGTAGAAAACTTCTTTCTTTAACCCTCGGTTGTTAGATTCTAAAATTGGTAAACATGAGCTTGTTATTTTAAGTTGTTTAAAAAATTAGAAAATTAAAAAGGAATGAAATACATGTGTTATTACAAAAGTGTAAATCATTTTTAATAAAAAGACATTTTATTATTAAACTACGAGTACTGGTCTATTGATATGAAATAAGTAACTAGCTGACGTTATAGTGAACATAATAAACAAAACCCGGTCCCGGCACGTCGTGACCACCTCATAAAAACATTACCCGGACGTCCACGTAACACTTTTTTCAAATACCTTGTTTTTTGAATAGAAAAATACTATTGTATTTTACGAGATATGACATAGATTATTTAAACTATTTTCTTGAAATACATCTTTTTTTTTAATTTATTATGATACATAAAACAGTTTACAATCGTGATTGAAACATTACTTATTTACTATTGTAGAAACTAGATTATAAAGCAAAGTATATGTACACAGCATGGTTAACTAGCGCGATAACATATATTAACTATTAATTATACATAGAGAAAAACTTATAAGAACAACTGCGCACACACTTACAGGTATATGTACATACACACATACATACACTCATACATACACATTTTCATATTGTACACATACAATTACCAATAGAGGGTTACTCTAATAATTTGATAGACGACTTCTTAAATTTTTCATAACAATAATAATAAAATAAATAAATATCTTCACACAGGGGTAGACAGAGGTCTAGTCTAGACAATTAAGTCCGTTCGACCCACCTTCCACCGAAGATATTTTCGGGACAACGTGACAGGTGGTGAGCACGTCGCCTTCTTTAAGTCCAAGCCAACGACATAATTCGTACATAAGTTTTTGAAAACCCCATTGGTACGAGCCTGTCACTTGGGGATCGAACTCAGGTCTCTCGACTCGAAATTCCGACCACCCTACCACTCGGCTATCGTGACTTTTTTATAACGAGTATTGAAAATGTCCAGATCGGAGGCTAAATTATTATATAATCTACGCAAACGTACAAAGGGATTATAATGTGATGTGTTATTACTGTAACAGTTTAGTTGAAATAGTTATGTTATACATCTATTTATATTATCGCATAAGTACCAATTGGTTGTGGCAGAGGCAGTTTAAGAGCAAAACATTGCTAGACTTTGACGTGTCGAGAGTAGAGCACAACCTCAGCCGCTTCGCAGTGTGAGGCGTGCGATTTCTGAAGCAAAAAAACGACGAGTGAGCTTACACGTGCTAAGTTGCGCGGACGTTGTACCTACAACACGATTTGCGGACCCCAAACGCTAACAAAAAAAAGCGTGCATGAGCCACGTGTCGTATTCAAATGATAGAACTACAGCGTAGAGTTCATAGCCATTTAACCAGTTTTTTTTATCGCCTGCGACCTGAAAACGCGGAATAAAAAATCGCGAGTCTTTAATGTTCTGGAAAACAAGTGATACATATAAGTCGGCCACCGCGGATGAGTGGCATATGCACCAGTTGTTTTGAGTTTACTTCTTACAAACGATTATTAAACGCGTAAACGATTATGTAAATGTCGGTTAATGAACGCATTATAGATATTACAAAACATGCATTCATTTATTTATATTAACTATATTCATCAAAATACATTACATGGAAACATAAACAAGTATTACCATTCAGACGGGAGTACTCTGTGCCGGGGGCTGCACGAGATAAGTTAGGCACGAATACAACGCATAACGTTACGGAGAAAGTCTGATGTTGCGCCCCATAAATTTTCATACCCCGGGCTAATATATGAAAAACAGTTTTTAAGGAGTCTCTAGAAACATCGGATCAATAATAATGATCTATGACCGACTGCAGCCTAAATGCCAGTTGTTTAATACTACGCAACACGAGTGGAGAATAGTAACTAGAATAGTATAGTAGTAATATAAATAGTAGAGCGGCAATAGCCAAATGGTTTAGGGCGCGGACTGCGAAACGTGACGTCGCAGGTTCGGGCCCCGCCATTCGACCATTAACGTAAACCAACTCCAGACACAAGCATTGCAGCTTAATTAGAGTGGTTAACAGGAATACTAGTAATGTTATCTGGCATTGCTAGTATTCTTTTTTTTTTAAAGTTATAGGATACAGAATTCGGCCTGAGTGTTTATACATTTATTGTACTTTACCTTTAAACAAATAGAAGAACAAAAGGCAGACAAGGCTTAGTGCATTCTTAGTCTGTCTTACATAGTTAAATATCTCGCAGATATGTATTTATGTAAAAATACATAAATAACGGGAGCCCGACGAAGGGTTTTCCTGGAGTAGGTTGGATATTGATTCAGTGGATCTATGTTCCTCAGAATGTTTTTATATATCTACCTATAATAAAAAAAAGACTGCTACAGCTAAGCCTGGCCGATTTAAACTACACATTATATCATTTTATTCGAGTCTATTAATTTAAAATTCTATAAATTGTTAAACAATTTTGTGCAAAACATAAAAAACTAAACGAACTAGAGCTCATACATATTAAACCGTAACTAAACTTAAAAATCTATTTTAAAACGGTTGTACGACACGTGTAGTGAAAGAGAGACGCAACGAGTGCCATTTGCATGTGGGAGCAAGACCGCAGATGCCCCTCACTAAGCGGTTTAAGGTATAGTGTGTGAATCAAATCAAATCAAATATTTTATTTATAGAAATAAGAATATAAGAATATTCGTTTATCGACAGTAATTTTTAATCTACCACCGTTTCGTAATGAGGTTCCTCTAACAGAGAAGAAACAAACGAAAGAATCTCCGTAGGTATTTTCTTTTTTAGATCAATCAAAAAATTACATAATAAAAAAATAACATATATTTATTTCTAGAACTAGCTTGGCAGCGATCAACTCGTTACCTGCAGTAACTACTGTTAATATATTCATTTATTACATTAAAGAGATAAAAATGTTTAAAATTTCAACTAACACAGGCAGGATTCGAACCGCCGACCTTAGCCGTACCGTGGCAACGCTCTTTTTTCTGAGCCACCTTGTCCTACACGCATGTGAGTTGAAATGATTTAAATCTCATCCTCTATCTATACCTTTATTATAATTTTTTCTGTTTAATTTAATAACAATAAGTTTAACAATTAGTTTAGTGTAAGCTTTAAAATTTCAAAATCAAATTTAAAATCAATAAAAACATAGCATAATATTCATTTATATTATAATTATCCTTCCCCATGATTCTCTTTAATAAATTTCTTAAACCTGTCAATAGGCAGGCTTTGTAACTTTTGCTGGGATTTTATTGTAGAAGCTTATTCACCGCCCCATCAACGAGTTACTGAAGAACGAAACTTACTAGTAATATTTACACCCCAAACTAACTCTTCGCTCAAAGGTTACATCTAATTTAAAGGTACATCTAATTTAAAGAATAATAATATTAACTTAAATAATGATTTACCACCCCTATCTTCCCGTGGGTGTCGTGAGAGGTGGACTAAGGGAAAGACCTTCACAACCACAAAGGCTACCAATACATAGATGGCGGAATAACCACCTCAAAAAATATCAGACAAAAATCAGTAGGGAGGCGAAGAGCAGCGACGTCTTAGGTTTGATGTGTTTGATAAGCAATCCGCTAGCCAACCGTGTCTCTTATAGCAAATTCCCCTTATGACAGAGGTCTGTCTCCTGCAGCGCACTTTTACAGGTAGTCATGTCATATACGTTATGTAAACAACGGATTCCTTTTAAAAATCAATACGAACTATAAAAATAATTTAATAAGGGTTATCTATACATGAAAATAAAAGTGGAGTGTCTGTTTGTAATATTGAAATAACCGTTTCTTACTACATTTATATAAGTATATAAATACGTTACATACACCAAAGTAACATTTTTTTACAAACAGACAGATAGATAGTCTCTCAGTTTGTTCCGGCTAATCTCTGAAACAGCTGGACCGATTTTAATAGGACTTTCACTGACAGATAGGTAATGTTATTAGGAGTAACAAAGGCAAATTTTATTTTAGAAACAATTAGGGTTCCGCGTTAAGTGTTACACTGCGGGCAAAGCCGCGGGGGCCGCTAGTTAATAATAACAGGGTATGCTTAAGACCACGACAAAAGTGAAAACCTCTGCAATGCGATGTTAATAATACGAATCGAAACCATTTTCTTTCGTTCTGTCTGTCCATTCGGCACTGTAAATTTTCTTCGAAAATACTAAAAAGATTATGTTGACGACGGATTGGGCACGTTGAGCGCATGAGTGAACACCGAATGGTGAAGAAAATTATAATAATCGGCGCCACGTTTTGATGAAGGTATATTGTTTGATAATACAATAATATTCAGTTAAATCGGCACCTTCTTCAACAATTACAATATAATAAGTTCAGCATTTTGAAAGCGGTTCATTATTTTTTAATTTGTTTAGTATTTTTCGTAAACAAATTAAATAATTGTGTGTAGAAAAGTGTAAACTGTGTTCGTGTAAGTAGTGAATTCGTTATGTCGAGGGCACAAACTTAGGGAGTGTAGAAACGGAATAATGGAGTCTATAACAAGGTGTAATACTTCAAAATGCTTATAAAATTTAAGCAAGTTTCTTAGGATTCCATCATCAGATCCTCACGTGGCGACAATGAAACCACACTCGAAGTATACCATTACAAAAGAAAAAAATTTAATTTTGAAATCTGTTTACAAATGACGAAATTATGCGGTAACAAACATTAAAACGCAAACGAAAATAGAACGCAACCAAATTGAGAATATATCCCTTTTTTTGATTGTGAAAATGTACTACAGAAGCCTCTTTGTGCGAGCTGAACTCGTAGTTCTCCCATTTCTGAAGCAACTTCTACCTTATGCGACACGTGTTTTTGTTTTGTTTTTATAGGCCACATTGCGTTTGAATATATTGTACACATACTCAATAAAATTAACTCTTCATTAAACTATTCACGCCGTCACGCTTTAATGACTTTTCAATGATATCATGAATAAAGTACTGTAATATAAAATATAAGTACATCCATAGAAAGGAACCACATCACAAAACAATCTCCGAAGCGAGGCATTAAGTTTGCTGGTGATAACAGTAGTACTTTTTAATGCTAAACCAACAAACTTTTTTTTTACATTTCACGCATTTTCCAAAACTGGAGAAGTCAGAAAAACTGGAGAGCAGAAGGAAGACAATTTTGACTTATGAACTTATGACTTTAACTTGCAAACCTATCGCTGTCCTAGCTATACAATATACTTATATTTACATACATACATACACACATATAATCACGCCTCTTTCTCGTAGGGGTAGGCAGAGACCACTTCTTTCCACTTGCTACGATCCTTACATACTTGTTTCGCTTCGTTCACTTTCATTGTTCCCTTCATACATTCTCTTCGATTCAGGGTACTCTTGACCTGGCCTTTTTTCAGGACGTCCCTGATTTGCTCTCGAAACGTCCGCCTAGGTCTTCCCCTTCCTACAATTCCATTCACACTCGCCTCATATGCTTTTTTCGTCAATCGTTCTTCATTCATTCTCTCGACATGGCCAAGCCATCTCAGCATACCTTTCTCAATTTTAGTCACTACATCTTCTTTCAGACCGCAACGTTTCCTTATTTCACTATTCCTTATCCTGTCGCTCAGTTTAACTCCTAACATACTTCTTAATGCTCTCATCTCAACTGCATTTACTCTGCTTTCATGTTTCTTCTGCCATACCCAACTTTCCTTCCGTACATAAGTGTCGGAACCAAAACTCCCCTATGCACAGCCAAACGAGCCTTGTTAGACACCACCCGACTGCTCTGACTGACAAAGGATTGCAAAGCTCCATTCACCATGTTTCCTGCATTCATTCTTCTTTCAATATCACTCTTACACTTTCCATCTCTTGTGAACTTTGAACCCAGATACACAAACTCATTCACCTTGTAGCGGATGATGTAGTGCAGGAAAAGGGTAGCTACCCGCCAGGTCGGGTGATCGTGACCTGGGGAGGACGTCTCCTCCTCCATTGTGCGCTATCGGTAATCGTATATATGCATGTAATCGTGCGAACTTCGATAGCGCGATGTAGGACGTCGATGTGTTTCCTGAATCCGCCACTAGCGAGCTTCCAATGTGGAGACATAGATGTCGCCACAACCTGTTCAATTTGTTCATCTCCAATCATTATCAATCAATCAATCAATCAATAATTTATTTGCCAGAATGTAGGTAACATTAGTTCTTAATATTTTATAAAATATAGCCCTATACATTCTGCCTTATTGAGGCATGCAAAAGTTTAATTACAATATAAAAAAAAATATAATAAATTTAATAGAAAAAACTTTGTGGCAATTTATTATATATGTTTGAGCTATACAACATACACTTTTGGAAATTAGTGTTGATTTTGGCTTTTGTACGTAGACTTTATGTTTATCTCGTCTATTGCGAATAATTATATCTGAAACTTTTGGAAATAATGTAGGATTATTTTTTACAAACATTACACTTTCATATATATACAGCGATGGGAACGTCAGCAATTTATATTTTTTAAAATATGGCAAACAAGATTCTTGTGCATTGAGCTTAAAAATTGCTCGAATGCACCTTTTTTGTGACTTAAATATAATATTTGCGTCCGTTGAATTCCCCCAAAAGATAATTCCATATCTAATATTAGAGACTATGAGACCATGGTATGTTATAAGTAGTGTCTCAATACTTATCTGGGGAGCTATTTTATACAAAGCATAAGCAGCACTATTTATTTTTTTAGACAAATGTTCAATATGATATTTCCAATTTAATTTACTATCTATGTTAAGTCCTAGGAATTTAGTCAGGTCAACGTCTTCGATTTTATTATTGTCATAGGTTACGTCAGGATAATTGGAAGCAGCTGTATTGCGTTGTTGAAAATGAATTATTTTAGTTTTACTTAAGTTAATTTTTAAATTATTGTTTTTTAACCAATTAATAATAAAATTTAAAGTTGTTAAAATGTCATTTTTATAATTGTCAGTATTTTCACATTTAATTGTTACAGTACTGTCATCAGCAAACTATGTCATAGGTTGTTTTGTAACACGAGGAAAGTCATTTATATATATTATAAAAAGGAGTGGACCAAGTACACTCCCCTGGGGAACACCATATTGTACTATACGTTCATTTGACAAATCTGTTTCTTCAAGATTGGTTTTTAAATTGATACTTGTTATTTCAGTGTATTGTTTTCTATTTTCTAAATAAGATTTGATAAGCTGTAGTGGTATTCCTCGAATTCCATAACGTTCTAATTTTAGAAGTAGTATCTTATGGTCAACATAGTCAAAAGCTTGTGTCATATCACAAAAAACAGAACAAATGGGAGTTCTGTTGTCTACGTTTACTAATACACTGTACAGAAACTCATATTTATAGTTTTATTTTCTCTAAATCCCTTTTGTTCTTTGCTAAACATGTTGCTCGATTCAAAGTATTTATAGAGTGCTTTATAAATGTACTTTTCAAATATCTTTGCCATTATAGGTATTAAGGATATGGGTCTATAATTCTCCATGTTTTCTTTATCTAGTTTTTTATGTACGGGTTTAATAATAGATATTTTTAATGCATCTGGAAATACACCGGTACTAATACTTAGGTTAATAATGTGAGATAATGGGTCACTGATAATATTAGCAGCACATTTTATTATTTTAGTACATACTCCGTCAAATCCTACGCTGTTTGAATTTTTTTAGAGATTTTATTATTTGTAAAACATTATTTGGTATGCATGGTTTGAGAAAAAATGACTCTTTTTTAGTCGTTATGAAAGTCGTCACATTGCTTTCTGAATTTTTGGTTGGTACAATTTTGTCCATAAAAAAATCATTAAACGCGTTCGCTATCTCGTTCGGGTCTGTTATTTTGTTATTTTTATTACTACACAATTTTATTACACAATTTTATACCTATTTATAACTATAATATTATATTGCAGTATGTCATGGCCTCATCTCTTTCAAACACCATCACTTTCGTCTTCTTTACATTTATCTTCATCCCCTTTCTAACAAAAGCTCCACTCAGCAGTTACCATCTCCTGCAACACCTCGCCTGAAGACGCAAGTAATACTTGATCATCAGCATAGAGAAAACATTTGACGAGTAACTCATTCATTCTCAACCCACTTTCATTCTCTTTTAAATCTGTCAAGCAATTGTCCATGAACAGATTAAACAGCCACGGTGACGCTACACATCCCTGTCTAACACCTTTTTCGATATTAAACCATTCAGTGTATGCCCCGTTTATCCTTACACAAGCACAGGAATCCCTATAAAGAGATTGCAATGCTCGTATGAGGATACTGCTGACACTTTTCACGGACAATGCTGACCACAATTCATTCCTCACCACTCTATCATAGGCCTTTTCTAGATCCACGAACGTGCAATAGACCTTTTGGTTTTTAGCCAGACACTTTTCGGCTATGCACCGCGAGGAAAAGACCTGATCCGTACACCCCATTTCTAAATCCCGCTTGTGCATCCCATAATTTTTCGTCTGTTTCATTCACAACCCTTTCAATCAACACTTTCGCATACAATTTACTGACGACGCTGAGAAGGCTTATACCGCGGTAATTTACGCAGTCCTGCCGTGACCCTTTTCCCTTATATAATGGCACGATTCCGGCTTTGCACCAGTCTCCCGGTACTGCCCATTTCGCCAGCACAAATTGAAAAGGCGGTACAGCTGACTAGCCACTAAGCCCTGTCCAGTCCTCAGCATCTCGACGGTAATCCTATTATATCCGGCAGCCTTACCTAATCTCATACTTTTCAGCGCTTTTACTATTTCATCCACGCTTATCTCACTTTCATCAACATTTATATTAACCAAGGTGCCGGGTGTTGTACCTGCACTTCCTCTCTTTCAAATAAACATTCAAAATACTCTTTCCATCTCTTTAACACATATTCTTCTCCTTTTATAATTCTCCCATCTTGACTCCTGATTGTATTCAGCTCCGAGGTAGAAGTTTTTCCTCTGGCTGTATTGAAGGATTTCCAGAAAAACTTGATGTTTGACTGGAAATCTTCAGTGAGGCTCCTATCAAAATCATCCTTTTGTTCTTCTTTCTTTGTAGTCACAACATCTTTCGCAGCTGATTTGAATCTTTTATACTTCTTTCTCGCTTCTTCGCTTTATCTCGTCATTCGTCGCCTTTTGAAGTTTTTGGTTAGCTTTTGTTGCTAACCAATCCAACCACGCTTTCTTCTTTTCTTGCACAGCCTTTTGTACATCTTTATCCATCCACACATTCAACACATCCTTTCCTCGTGGTTTCGTTCACGCACAGGATATCTATACATCGTTCATCCATCATCTGACATACTTCAGCTACCTTACCATCCATTTCACCTCTTACATTCTACGTAGCGAAGCGGCTCTCCATGGGCCGCTTTTCGCCCCCGCGAGAAACGAGACGTGACGGGTGGCGAACCACATCGCCGCCATTTTGGTAAGTAAAATTCACCATTGCGTTCCCACGAGTAGCAAGGGAAAGGTTTGTCCACCCCAGCAGAGCCCCGCATGCCAGGGTAAGGCTAGCCTAATTCTGAGTCTCCCGGTATTGCATAGGTAAATATTCAAATTAGGATTATAATCAAGACACTACAAATATTGATATGTGTAGTCATACCGAACTTCACTGATGATATTTTTTGGGACAACGTGACAGGAGACGTCTTTACGTTCAAAAGCCAACGACATAAATCGTACATACGTTTTTGAAAAAATCCACAGGTACGAGTCTACCCTATCACCTGGGGATCAAACTTGGATCCCTCGGCTATCATGACACTGAAATGAATTTGAGACACCCTCGTAACGGATTTCTATTGAAAAATGGCAGTTTTCTACTGTAAAAAACTGATGAAGGTTATAATAGAGAGCCCGGGTAATCACAAAGAATGAGGAATTCTATCTAAATTCTCCATTGTGATAACGCATCTATAACCTTCTTCTTTTGAAATGGTCTGCAGTGTTATCGGATTCAGAAGTCGCTTGTTAGTTTTGCTTCCGACGTCTATAAATGGAAATATAAAAAAACATCAAAATTATATGATAAATTTTCACGATCAAATCAGTCACGATAGCCGAGTGCTTAAGTGGTCGGAATTCGAGTCGAAAGACTAGGGTCTTTCGACTCTAATTCGATACCAGGTAGGCTCGTACCAAAGGGTTCTTTCAATACTTGGGCTAAGAGCTTGGACATAAAGATGGCGACGGACTCACCACCTATCCCAAGAAATGTTTTCGGAGGAAGATGGGGCGGAAGAACTTAATTATCTAGACTGTCTGTGCGACTGTGTGACTGTATTGGGAAAGGCGTAAAGATATTTATTATAAATTTTTTAACTGAATTCAAATAAGTGACCATTGTAAGCGAATGTTTAAATATTTAATTTCAAAACGATTCGAAATTCAAAATGAATTCAAAACGCTCGCAGCACAGTCAACCATTTCGAGTGTGCCAGAGATAAGGGTCGACCCTCTGACACGACAATCGGTTTCCAAAATACCGAGTCACCCGATAACGTTATCGCGTTTTGAACTCCGTAACGGGTTCGAAATTCGAGCGTTGTTTGTACAACGGTGATAATTCTACAGCGCGTTGCCAACGAGTTGTTATTTGGCCAGTTTAGTTTTTAAAAAACTACTTTTATCTATGATTTACGAAGTTACTGTTATTGTCATTTGCGGTTTATTCTTTTATTTTTGGAAAGTAATTGGCCAGTATGCATTTCGCCATGTGGTATCAGCGTATTTATTTACCTTTCTTTAAAACCTATGCCCTAATTCTGCACGAGCAATGTGAAAATCAGCACAGTTTAAGTTCATGAAGAGAAAACAAAAATTTATACATAACTAACTTTTTCCGCGTCTTGTGTGCATACCTTGAAAAGGCGCTTTTACGCATAAATACGAATCCCACAATCGCACTTATTGACTAAAGAATATTAGTAATGTTTTAACGATTTTTTTTTATAGAATAGGGAGGCAAACGAGCAGGTGGCTCACGTGATGGTAAGTAATTACCACCGCCCATGAACACCCGCAATACCAGAGGCATAGCAGATGCGTTGCCAGCCATAGAGGTGTGTGGGCCTCCGGTTACCTGCACTCACCAGACGAAACGCTGAAGTTTACTAGACTTCTACTTCACGCCGGTATTCTGTGAAGTCGTGGTACTTTCCCGGTCGAGCCGGCCCATTCATGCAACAGCAAAAGCTGATGCGTATCTCTACCACTGTTCTATTCAAATTTCAAACATCGAACGCAATCGCTATTGTAATTATAATTCTACATTACAAAAGTCATACAACGAACGATAAAATTATGCGATATACTCTTTATTGACAGTTGAAGAGAGACAGCAAATGATGCAAAGAGAAACATTTTGTTATTTATCTAACATGTCAGATAGCATTTATCTTTTTGGAAATTTCCAAAGCGAATGTAGTGTTAGAGATAAACATTAATTATGATTAAGATTTTGAAATAGAAAAAAAAATACTGTAGAGTGAACAACTGGCTGAGTCGGGGCGGTCGAGACTGATGAGCGGTGAATGCTTGCACTTTATTAAGCAAAGGAAAACTTTTTATTTTTGAACGCGATAGTTAAGTGGTTGGGTGATAGAAATTTGAGACAAGAGATCAAAGTTAGATCATGAGGGGGCAGGTTCGTACACATGAGTTTTTTTCAAAACTTATGTACGATTTATATGGTTGATTCGGACAAAAAGACGGCGATGGGCTCACCACCCGCCAAATTTCTCAATATAAGCTTAGATGTGAGTCGGCAAGACTAAATTGTCCAGACCTCTGGCTATTCGGTTTTGGGGAATATAAATTGTAAGATTAATATAAGTAAATGTATCATGCTTTCTTTTCACGTTAGCCGAGGTGGTTGGGTGATCGGAATTCGAGTCAAGAGACCCGAGTTCGAACCTCAAGTGGCCGTACCAATGGGTTTTTCTAAAAACCTGTACAAATTATATCGTTGGCTTGATTTGACTTTGATCTGACAAATACGGGACCTAATGGTTTATTGTGTTCTGTGCCAACTGCGATACAAGACGTAGCATTTTAGAGTCCGTTTATTCATGACTATTGTCGTGAATCGCAGACAAGCAACGAATGTTTGGAGTGATTAAACAGACGGCTAATGGCAGCAAAAACGGATTCAGATGAGGAATAGACAAAGAAAGAACATTTACTTCTTTAAACTTTATTTGCACAAAAAATACAAAATGGGGATCTTTATGCGTAAACGCATTCTTTACCACTCTGCCTTTGGTTTGAGCAGAGAATCAAGATACCAAGATAGGTGCAAATCACAAAGTTCAAAAGAAATTTTAAATGAAAACAAAGCAATGATTACTATCTACTAAGCATCAAATGAGGGTCTGAAACATCAAAATTGCTGAAAGTGAGGGTCAAGTGAGAGCCAGCGAATTGCATTTTAATATGGATATCTTTGAATATTTGTAATGTTTAGTTATTTGAGTCGGTGGCGTGCAAAGAGTTGCAGACCAAAATTCAGCATACCCGTAAAGGACTGACTAATGTGTGTGGTATCTGATACTGTGATCGCCAATCCGCCTGCCAAGGGTGGTAATTATGGAAAACTTTCACTTGCGGGAGAAGTCTATGTATTGCAGTGAACTTTTACAGGCTGTTTGTTATATGTATGTATCTTTACTACTAGCTAAAGTAGACATCCTGTAAAAGATCACTGCAGGTCATAAAGAGGACGTGCTGCCCATCGCCGGTCGTCACAAATTTGATCAAGTTGGTTCTACCGCCATCTGTCAATAGCCATTACGACATTCCTGGTTTCTAACTTTTTCACCTCTTACGACAACCACGTGATGCAATGTTGTATATTCCTACACCGATACCACAATGTGTTCGCGGTTTGGATAGCACGGTATGAAAAATGTGAGGAAACGCTCTCATATAAAAAGGTCCACCACACCGGCACTAAAAGTTACTCACGCCATTCTCAATACGGGCATAGACAGGTCTCGACAATTAAGTCTTTTCGACGCACCTACTATCGATGACATTTTAGGGTCAACGCGACGACGTGGTGAGCTCGTCGCCTTTTAAAAGTTACTCGCTGGTTAAAAGCTGATGCAAGAGAAGTACATACGACTGCAACAACCCACGCGATATCAATTTAAATTATTAACAACTATGTGACGTGTCGCTACACTTATCTCCTGTGGTGAGTATACAATTTACGAGTATATCATAACATGGTTGAATGTTCGCAAATCAAAATATTCTTGATTGTAAGTTAAATGATCATATAACTACTACGTATGTTCTTCTGATCAAAATGAGTTTGACATTTGAATACATATTGGTATATTGTTCAGCATTTGCAAGAAAATTATACGCAATCATTTAGTTCATCAATCAATCTTTTAATGAAGAAGCAATGTGGAACTTTCTTCCCACAGTAGGAAAGTTTCAATACTCGTATGATAAAAACGATATTTATTGTGCAATAGAAGACCGTAAGAACTATTTGCGATCTGAATTGGATCTAATTCGCATTGCTTTGAAAAAATTCATGAAATAAATATTCCATCCTTAGCCCTTACATAAAATAAACTATATATAAAAATAACAATAATTAACGATTTCTTGTATTAACGCGAATATTACACATCTAAAATAAAATTATTTTATGAATTTTATCGTGGTTTTTATTTAATTTTTTAAAACTATTTTTACTTCCCGGCGTTTCTGATGCTTTACAGCATCCGTGATCACAGGGGGGCTGAGGTCTTCAACGTCCCGCTGTCATTGTTACGGCTACCGTCAACTTTTATTTTTTAATGTAGATCCGTTTACGCAGAACCTGATCACTGTATGTTGCGGTTTTGCAGTGGTATGCAGGGTCTTGGAAGTAATTTTATTTATCACAGGTGGTAATACCCAACAATCTTATCTACTGAAATTGGGATGTTTTTTAATTTCATAAGCCTCACGGATCATCTTGGGTAGGCATTAATGTTGTTTGCAAGGATATGTGCCTAGTCAAATCTGATATAATAGTTGGTCCGATCAAAAATATAATCACAGACTTCCTCAGACTGAGGAAGTATGCAGTGTGGGTGTTTATGGTAACTTCGTTGTTTTTATTTCCATACAAGTGCTTTAGCAACTTGCTTTGGGGTCAGAGCAATGTATGTATTGTTATTCCTATCTATCTATCTATATCGCGTCTAACTATAAAATCACTAGCCAATATAAATACAAATACAATTTCAATACAACATTGTCGGATTTGTTTTCGAGAGTACGGTAATCAATTATAATTGGATTGAGGTTGGTATTGGATAAAAATTTGCATTGTATTCAAAAGTTAGCCCACTTAACGACTCCATTTGGCAGAATAATACTTTAATGAAGTCGCATCGCATATTTCACACATTTTTACAAATCTAAGTGTATACTGAGGTCACTGATGCAACGGAACTGGTTTAATGGCAATTAACTCTATTTTCTGGTCTTATAATGGCAATTATGCTTTTCTTCTACCATTTGAATACGATACACGTAGATCGAGCCAGTATTTTAGTTGTGTCAGGTGGTGTCCGTAATATATTTCGTAGGTGTGATGACCACGTGAGTGCCGGGTCACGTGTCTTTTTTTTTAATGAATTTCAAATCGCGTCAAAATTTAAATTGCCATAGAACAACGAATTCGTTTTCACAAATTTTTGATATTTTTTTTGATAACACTTTTTTCGTTTTAATTCTTAATTTGTAAAAATTATCGAGTTTAATTTTTTCAGACTTCAATTTCATAATGTATATAATTAAATACTAGCATATTCTACTGAACTTATTCACGGAGAGAACACGCCTTCCGTTTTCGATTACCCTGTGCAATTCGCGACAAAAAGTATATTTAAAGCTAAATTTTTAGGTGTAATAATGTTATTATATAGGTAATAATGTAAAGGCAGTTTATTTTTAAGGATAATATTTGCATAGATTATATAAGTGTATTGACAATCGAAACTTCGAAAAATATCACACAACGGTTTGATGACATTTCATTTTTATTCAATTAGTGACATTTGAGTAATGGCGTAGAACACAAAAAAAGTATCATTTATAGAAAAATCATTAAAAAATCGGAATCATATTTTACAGAAGGTGATAAAAAAAGTATTTTTTCAAATGAGCAATTTTGGTGTATAACATTTTTATGTTGCCAGTACATGAATTAAATATTTGCTGACCTTGGTTGCATCACAAATATATGAAAATTAGTTACCACCAATTTACAAAATGCTGTAAGTACTGTAAAGTAGTGCTTTTTAAGTAGGAAAGTACTAAATTTCTTTATTTGTTCGTAGATACTACACGGCAAATCTAAAATTGATTGGTATTTAGCAATATATGTGGAAAATGCTGAACAAAATAAGAATGCAATTAACAATTTACGTGTATAATTTATTTTCATGTTTATTAAAAACGTTCATCCGGCTTGGATAACCAAAATATTAATTAACCCGCTTCCATTTTAAATAAATAATAATTTTTGAAAAAAAAAATATTAGTTTTGATTCCGACTGAATTTAAATTTTAGATTAATCTACGATAAAAAAAACCCAAAACACACTAAAAATCTTAACTTTTATCAGATGTATTTCCAAACTTTTAATTTTAAAACAAAATTTTTAGAAAAGCAGTTTGTCTGCCTAAATTTGCATCACGAGAAAACCTGCGGACAAATGTCCACGGTACTTTCCCCCGTTGAGTTTCTAGGGATTAGCAACATTTTAGGTCAAATTAAATACTTTTATTGCCATCCAAATTTTATTGATTTTAAAACAAATAAATTATGCTGAACGTTTTGTTATTACACTAAAGAGAAACAATGTTTAAAATAAAAAATGAGATTTATAATTGCAAGTGATGCATGCGTGTGGACACGGTGGCTCAGCGATAAAAGCGTTACCATGGTACGGAAAAGGTGCCCGCGACCTTTGTTGTCAGTTGAAAATTTTAAACATTCTTTTTCTCTTTAATTTAATAACTTTTATTGCTAATCACGTAACAATTAGGATCTCAAAAATAAAATTGTAGTTCTCATACTATCCATCTGGGTCCACAAAGGATCGCAAAATGACTGGGGACACCTATAACAATCGGTGAAATTTGGGAGATAGTGACCTTCTCTACGCATGTTGTTTCATCTGGTTAGAGGTTTTGAAATAGCTGTTGATGATTGTTAGTTAGAATTTCGTTATAAAGTATAAAATTAAACAAGTAAAAAAAGAAAAGAAAAGATAAAAAAAAGAAGAGTTCGCAAAAGTAAGACCTCGGTTTCAGAGGTCGTGTTCGCTAACATGCGGTTTTTTTGAGACTTCAATATAAGTCGATCAGTCTAGCGATTGAAATATTGCATTGAAATAGCTCATTACCCAAATATTCAGCAAATATTACACGGATGGAGAGTTCATAATTGGTATCTATCTACATATATCAAATTTGTGTAATGGTATCATAGCCATTTCGTTTTTTTATTACACCATTCAGTTTTAATATTACTCCATTTTTATATTTAATAAAGGCAGGCGTGCAAAGGTGAAAACACAATGAATATTGATTTGAAAATAGCAGGTTTCACAATTCAAATAGTAGACAATTCTTTCTTTAAGTTTAACATTATTCATGGTCAGACCGTGCATAAGTAATTTGAAAAAAGATAGAGATAATAAATATTTGATAATGAAAGATAATTAGAGATTTAGTAAATGTAGAACTGTTGGGAGAACGGAATGAACGGATACCACTCGTCAACAGCTTCACCGTATGTCAAATAGACTCATTTCAGTGCTACACAGTACACGCTGCTTGTGATCCTATTGCAAATAGAATTAAGTCCAAGACCAAGCATACTACCTCAAGAAGCAGTAAACTCAATCTGCGTAAATCTGATCAAAAAATTATTAATTATTATATTTTTTTTTAAATTGACGGTAGCAGCGTAGTAAGAAGTTGAACACCTCAGTCTTCTCTTGACCACGGGTGCTGTAAAACACTAGAAACGTCGGGACAAAATTAAACACGACAAAATAGTTGTTTCATTTTAATCAGACACCTCCCTGGACGAGAGGCGTAGACACCGGTTTTCAAGGTGTTGCCAACTCTGAGGTCCAGAGTACGATGCCCGGTCGGGAAATCTGGAAAACACTATTTCTATAATAGCCAGATTTATAAAAAGAAAGTAAGTAAAAAGACGCCTCCCGCTGCCCTGCAGCAGAACCTTAAAGGCTCAGGCAGTGAGTCAGTTGTATGTCATCCAGAAAGTACAGCAAAAAAGTCTGCAGGGTAGTGGGTGGCGTCAGGTGCCGGCCGCGCCTCTGCCACCGCTCCTAGAGAGCAGTCCGCAGACCTCGCGCATTTAGTTCTTAGTCATTTTCTTCTTTTAATAAATCGGATTATCGTAGAAAAAATTAAAAATTTGTAGCGACTAACGCTAACTAAACCAGTGGCAAACATTAAACCACTTTTTCTAAACTTTCTCGGGTCTGGGTGTTTGTGGTAACTTCGTTTTTTCTGATTCCACATGAGAAGTGCTTAAGCTGCTTCCTTTGGGATCAGAGCAATATATGTGATTTTGTCCCTATCTATGTTATTTATTTAATCAGACAGCGTAACTTCTAAAATCAGTAACAAATTCAGACATCTTAAAAGCAAATTCCGCATCTCAGCGAGCGTCGCGCTACATAATCGCGGCCTAGTTTGCAAGAGACATTACAATATTGGTTTTTCTTACAACAATCGAATGCTTTCGAGCACCAGTCGTCGCGTTTCAATGCGTCTGCAGTTACGGCATGCTAAGGCTGTCACAATACCCGCTAGGGTTGTCGCGATTGATTTATTATACAAATATTTTCACACATTTTTCCAATACAGACAGAGGTCTGACTTGGCAATTAAGTTCTTTCGGCCCAACTTCTATCGAAGACATTTTTTGGGACAACGTAACAGGAGCCCTTCGCAGTCTTTATGTCTATTTACTAATATGGTTAGTATTCGGTCATATTATATTTAAAAAAAAACCGTAGAAACGTGGTGGTCAATTTGGTCACTCGCTTTGGGAAGCCTGTGGCCTAGGTTACATTCCCACGTCGGCACAACAAAAGAGTTTATATAAACCTGAAACGTTGTAAAATAATCGGCGAGGCTGAACAGTAACGTTTTTTATTAGAAATATTATCTTTAATCATAATTAGTTCTAAATAGGGTGCCGTAAATTAGATATTATTCCAAACTGTAAATTAGATATTGTACCAAACTCTTTAAAATCGTTTTCCATACACCGGTGTATTAATGGCAGATCTTTTTATTGGTTAATCTCTCAACCCGCGATTCGAGTCTATTCAATCGTTCGATTAAAGATTGAAAATCGTAGTTAGCAGTATCACTGGCTCTAACTTTCGCATTTCCTAATATTTGGAATTTTATTTTTTTCTATCTTCACGCATTTTTCAAAAATCTATGTAGACAATCCAATTATTCCAACTCAGAATTCGGCTTACTGACTCCAAAAAGTTATTAGATTTAATGGGCCCTGTCTGTCTTCTATAACTGATCGTCTTATTCAATGGGTCCAAAATACTTGTGCTCGCTTTTGTTTTGCTGTGCCTCCGCGATCGCGTATTACGCCATTCTTAACCATGTCAGCCGCTTCTTTTGCAATTTGAGCTTCTTTGCAATTTGGCGTAGTTAAAACTCAATCACCAATATACCTTTGGGATAAGTTAAGCTGGTCTCATAATCATAATCCATACTTATACATACAACTCGAACTTCCAAATATTTACTTCATACTCAACGCCATCACACGGCCGCTTTTCACGGTAGTTGCAACTTCTAAGTGTTGGAACAATCTTCCTCCACCACTGCGCAATGTCAAATCTGTAGACTTATTTAAGAAAAAATTTAAAGAATATCTGTTACACACTCAAAAGAATGACTTTGCGCTCACTTAGATTGATGCTTTCTTACATTTTCTGTCTATTAAATTTAAATTTAATTATGGTAACTCTTATGTCTCATGTTTTTATGTAATGACATTTAGCTAGCATGTTTTTTTCCTTGGTATTTTCATATCCAGTTGTCCGTGATTCTCACTCGCAGGTATCAGCTGAAAGTTGATACGTTATAGCAGTTGCGCATTAAGCTGAGCTGACTACCTATTGGTCGTCGCACCCACCGTCACTAATTTAGTTTTATATTTAGTTTGTAAGTTTGTTTTTGTGCATGACACATGTTCCTTTTTTATTTTGACTCCTAATTATTTTTTTGTTATGTAGACGGTGTTTGTTGATGGCTTATAAAGTGTCTCTATTCTATTCTATTAGTATTAGCTCTATTTCAGAGTAAAGATCCTCGAAGTCAAACACTAATCATTATCGTTACAAAGTAAATATTTGTGTCATATGATTATTACTCAGATATATAGAAACAGCTAATGCTATATTTAATTGAACAGTGCGCTGACTGCCGATTTTTCCGGTTTATACATTGCTGAATGTTAAGTGTCAAAGGGATTACTATATAACCGTTAATTTTCTAACAAATAACAAAGTGGCAGCGCACCCAAATAATAATTTATGGATAATTTTTGGATGCCCACGAAAATTTCACCAGTGTAACCACTAATGTAATTTTCGAAGAGAATTTCTTATTTCAAAAAATATCATAGGGGTCTAGACAAATATTTCGTTTCGATCCACTTTCCCCCGAAGACATTTTTGATTTTGACAGGTGGTGTGCCCGTCGACGTCTTAATGTTCAATCCAACGATATAAATGTGGAGGGATGGAGAGATCAGTGGATCTAACTCGGGTCTTGAATCAAATCAGATCACCCAACCACTAAGCTATCGTAACTATTGGCGGAAAGAATTAACGCAAATATTAATTTATAGTATCGAGTGGGACATAAGCATTACCTAATGGTACATAAAAATAAGCACAACCTAAAAACACCTCTCGGGAAACCCGAAATAACACGCCGGTTAAAAATTAACATTCATAAATTTAACGTGCTAAAACTAAAAAAGGGCGTGTAAATTTTTAAACTGTGCTTAGGAGTATATAACATAACATTAGCCTGGATAGCGTAAAACACTACATATCTATGTATATGATAATACTTAATGATAGATTGAAACAACTTCGGATATCTCAATATCATGACAATCCATTATCTTCTAATCTGCTATAAGCGAGGCGGCTACTGATGAGGTCTTCGGCAGTGAATTCTAATAATTAACGGTGTCGGTACAGCTCGTAAGCACAGCACGCGCCTACGCACATGTCCAAGTCTGCGAGGTGAGAGAGCGGCGACGAATTCACGCTATTAGTTCTTAATCACACAAGGTTCTCTGTGATTGGTTGTGTAGCGGATGATGTAGTGCAGGAAAAGGGTAGCTACCCGCCAGGTCGGGTGATCGTGACCTGGGGACGACGTATCCTCCTCAGCTGTGCGCTATCGGTAATCGTATATATGCATGTAATTGTACGAACTTCGATAGCGCGATGTAGGACGTCGATGTGTTGCCTGAATCCGCCACTAGCGAGCTTCCAATGTGGAGACATAGATGTCGCCACAGTTGTTTAGTTAAGTGCATGAAAGGTCCGTTATTTACATAAAAAAAGCACACGACCGTTATCCCAACACTGGTGTGATCAAAGATCTAGACGGATAAGTCTTGTGACACATATCCCACCGGAGCTTATTTGGCATAACGTAACGCACATAAGTTTTGAAAACCTCTCCTAGGCTTTGAACTCTTTGCTGAATTATGATTTGAATTCCGATTACGAAAACATTGAGCTATTGTGATCGGACACACGCGACTATTTATAACTATATTATTAATTAGTTATCGGCGACAGCGTCCTGTCACGTTGTCTAAAATAAGCTACGGTGAAGGATTGGTCGAAAGGACTTAATTGTCTAGACTAGCCCTGAACTAAGACTAGCTCTGTCTAGCCCTGAATTGGGCATATGCGCGATGATAACTATTTAAATACATAAATTTATACACAGATTGGGACAACAGCAGATACAACAAAGGTAAACATAAACACCCAGACCCGAGACAATGTAGGAAAATGACTTTCTACATTCACCCATCCCTAAATCGAACCCAGGACTGGCGACACCTAGAAAAACGGCGTGTGCACCAATCGTCCACTGAGGTCGTAATTTGAACTAAAATATTCCTCACATGCGCACTATTTACGTAACAGTGCAATACTGTGCTCTCGCCACGCGTCTTGGTTAATGCTTCTACAACAAAATCCCCGTAAATGTGCAAAGCCTGCCTATAAACAGGTTTAAAAAGTTGATTCAAGAAAAATTTTATAAGAAGGGTTAATACAATCTTAATGAATATATTAATAGTAACACGTAGTAACCCCTGGGAATGAGGTGATCGCTCCCAAGATATTTGTAGAAAATATCAAACCACATTTTGTATAATATTAAAAAAAGATTGACCAAAAAACGACGAAACGGTAGTAGATTAAAAAATCAGTATCGGTAAACGTATGTACATTCTTGTGTCGGAGAATAAATTATTTGATTTCATTTGAATGATAATGATTATCAAAAAATGTAAGCTGCCGTTGCTGTTTAAACACCGGCGTGCATAGACATATTGTGCTTTTGCGCTTCTTCAGCTAAGCTAATAACTGTACTCCATTCCTCTCATTCTTCTGTCACCCCTCACCCGTTTACTTTCTAAAAGGTAAGCCACCTCAGCGCACTGGCTACTGCACATAGGCGTCGGTCACCAGATGAACTACTTATTTACCATAATTTTGGATCGCAAATTTGTCTTACTCCAATTGTCCTATTGCATTGAAAATTATTTGAAAAGGGGAATTATGTAAATTTAAAAATATATTTAATGAAAGACACATTACACTTAAACGATTTATATTAAAGTTTGTAAACGGAAATAAGCTCTTCTTATCACAATTTTTCCTTAATTGGGTAGGCAGAGGTCTAGAAATAAAAAGGGGCGTAGTCAGCGCGTTTTTAAAGCAAGTTCTAAGTATGTCGAGCGACGAAGTTTCCAGTAGTTTCGAGACTGCACGCGCGGTGCGTTCACCAGCGTTCCTTGCTCTCGGTGCGCGGCGTTGAGGCGTTTCTCCCACCTAGCAACCTTGAGTCTTTCGTCCCATACAATCACGATTATCTCGCACATGCTATGGCAGTAAATAGAAAGATATTTGAATAATGTATTAATAAAAAGTGTTGGGATTCTTTTGAAAAAATTAAAACGTCCTAAATGTTCAGTTATTTGTAACTGATGAAAAAAAATTAATGTATTTCGCAAAATATCTCGCTGTTATTTCTATGTATGACTACGCAGAACATTTTTCCGAATAAGTCGACTTTGATAATTCTTTCTTTGTTAAATAGGGTATAATTTGAAATTGTAATGTAAATTGTAAATGTAATTGTAAGTAAATTTTAATATAAAAAATACGTTCGTCTTGTTCTAGCATTACTCCTAAATTAGATTAGATTAGATGGGCTGATCTCCGCAACTTCACGTCATAGTATTTTGCGTTTCATTACTCCTAATGAGAACTTCATACCTTAACTTCTAATTTATGGACTACCTAATAATGGAGACGGTAATAAATATACTTAGTAATATAAGTATGCGCCACTTCAGTTAACTAGCACTTTATCTAAATAAGAACTGTGGATGCGGCGTTCGTAACGCCAATGACTAGGTTATTGGGCTGAAAATTAGCGCTGAGTGAGATTGTCCCTGTTCAGCAAATGCTAAGCCAACCCCTCGGCACAATTTCATTTTTCTATTTGTTATTATGCTTATTAATTCTTTATATTTTATAAAATTAACTCAAGTTACGAAATCCTACATTACTGGCGCTAAGGCTTTTTCATATTATATCAGAACTAGGTCACTAGTTTCCCCCCAAAAAAATCATGTGACGAACCCCGAAAAACGTGAAAAAACGACATCGACTCGTTACTATTCTAAAGATATTTAACAGTTAACACGCAAAATCACTGTAACATAACACAATAAAAAATCAACCTACTACATAGGCTGAAATCTGGATCAAAAACAAAAAAAAAAGAAAGAAATAAAAATCAACCCGAAACCAGCTTGTTCGAGAAGTTTCTACAACATGTGCCTACAATGCAAATAATTGACCTTCGAATTTTCGAGTTTCGCACTAGGCGTGTCATCACAAACCGGCTTGATTAATAAGAAATAAGTCAACAACATAGATCATAATTAGCCTTGTATTTATTTTATTATTTTGTTTTTTTTTGTGTATAATATTTTGTTTTGTGTATAATATAATATTTTGTTTGTGTATAATAATTTACTATTTTGTTTTTTTTTTTTTGTGTATATGGTAAGAATAACCAGCACTAACGTTTTCTCGCCTTCGAGGCTAACATAACAGGCGACAAAATTATGGTCAACTTTCTTGACGTCAATGTCATAAGAAGCGACCTAAAATAATATCTTCACGCTTATTGTTAATATTGGGGCACACATAAGTCCAGATAATTAAATGAGATAATTAAAGTGAACCCGACCCGCGCTGGTAGCCCTAGGTAGTGAGCCCGGGTGGTGTCAGTCCTTGGAGGAGAATACATTCTTCTACATCTCCCTCCTCGCTAGACGAACCAAAACACAGAAGCCTCTACCCCCTTGGTCTCCAAGCCTACGAAGGCAACAAACCCTTCCCGAGTCGGCGGACTCGAGTGGGTGGCGACCCAGAGCCCAAGGGGCCAGGGATGCGAGTGCTTGACCAAGCACCAGCTCACCCTGCGGCGGATCTGGACTTTTGCTCGGCCACAGAGATCACATTTCCGCCTCGGGCAGGAATAGACACTGCCCCCCCCCCATGCCGCTTCAGAGTCGCGAAGGATAGGGCGTGGGCATGGCGAATTGCATTACTGACCAAGCTCACATAGAGAACCCACCTCGGGCCGGTCATTACCCCGCAAATTGAGGCCAGCCATATAGATTCCTTTTTGTTGACCGTGGGTGTCCTACTAGCCACGGTTATTGATCCTCACCGCCACGAAAAGGCGGGAATCTGTTCGCGGGTGATATGTGCCTACAACCAAATAATTTAATCCGGAGATTTATATTAGTAAAATGGTTATTTTTCATCCTACAAAAATGGTACATTCCTTTTGAGCGGTCTTACTATGTGACCCAATTCGTTAGGTCATACCCACATCATGAGCGGCGTCTCAAAATGGCCGACGCAATAAGCTATCCTACCTCCTCCCGCCTCAACCTCATGACGATGACGTCTTATGATGCATTTACGCTCTCTATGCAACAATGGTTTTACTAATGGGAATTGTTTCACAGTGTTGTAGACATTGGATTTGGGACCGTTTGGGACCATACTTTGTGTCATTTATTTACTTTATTTATAAGTTTTAGTCTTTAGTTAAAAAAAAGTTACGATAGCTGAGTGTTTTGATGACTGGAATTCGAGTCAAGAGACCCGAGTTCGATCCTCAGATGGTAGGCCCGTACCAATGAGTTTTTTTTAAAAATTATGTACGATTTATATCATTGGTTTGTACATAAAGACGGCGACAGGCTTACCAGATGTCCCAAAAAGGTGGGTCGAAAGGACTTAATTGTCTGAACCTCTATGGACCCCCGTATTGGGAATAATATGAATATATCAAATTATCTGTATGCCGAACACAATTACAGAATTATCTGTTCGGCAACAGATAAATCTCTAATTGTGTCCGGCATACAGATAATTTGATCTAGAGTAATAAATGGTTTAACTCGAAACAAGTCTCACGTGATTGAGTAACAAACATACAATATTCTTAGATTATATCAATACCTACAGGCACAGTTGGTCTGACAGATGTAAGAGAATAATTTTACCAGGTTTCAGATACATAGTATACGTGAGAATGTGTCTTAATTTCGCCTCTTGCACATGAAAGAGTGTGTGAGAATGAAATGATGAATATTAACCTGATAATTAAAGTTCACATATAATTGAACATGTATTTTCTTTTCATCTTCACGCATTTCCCAATACGTTTAGATAATCCTTTCGACCCACAATTCACCAGAGCTTTTTTCCGACAGCCTGTAGCCGTCTTAGTACAGATGTCAACCATAAAGTATACTTATATAAATACTGACATCTCGTTTCGCCAGCTCTGAGGTCCAGGTTTCGATACCCGGACGGGTCAATGTAGAAAACTATTTTATATCTTTTTAGATTCTAGACAAATAAGAGTTAAGAAAAGTCGAAGTCGAAATTTCCTAATAAGCGCAATATGACTGAAGCAATCGAATGCCTTGATCAAAGAAGAACACAAAACATTTTGTGAAACCTCCGAAGCCCAAAATATGTGCTTAATCAGCTCTTCACCAGCATCGGTTACAGAACGAATTGTAAACGACGTCGTCTTGTAAAACCATAATTGATTTTGATACAATAATTTATTTTGAATAAAATGTTTTATATTTTTTTCAATAACTCTCTGAGAAGTTTTTCAAAAAACTTACTGAGTATCGGTATTACAAAAATGAGTCTTAAGTAACTAGTGTCTATGTTGTAGGTGTGCTGGTAGTGCTATAAGTATTTATATAGACATAAACAACCATTACTCGATTGACGAACATGAAATTCATATTCATCACACAAATTATATTTGTTTCTAGCGGAAATCGAAACCGGAACCCATAGCTTCGAAGACAAGTTTACCCACTAACTTTCGGGGAGGTGAATCGGAGATTTTTCATCTTTGTCTGTTTTTTCGGAGTTTTTTAGTTTACAAAATAACATTTTTATGCAATAAAACGATTAATTAACAATATTTCCTCCTCTCGTGTTGTGTGTGTGACCTTGCTTCTTGGCGAATTTTATGTGTGTTTTATGTGTCGTCAGGAAGTACTTTCCTGATTTTCATTTACTTACGAGTATTAATAAAAGTTTGCTGTTTTCACAGACACAGTTTCGACAGACGATTTGAATGTTGAATATTTCAAAATGATAGAGAACAAAATTTCGTAAATTGTGCACCGTCACCTTGGCCGATCGAAACCGAAACGAAGAGATTCGCAATATAGCAAGTTTCAATGATCTTATCACTAAAATAAATAAGAGAGTGCTTCGATGGTTTTAGGACGTCGTGTTAAAGGGTGACGACTGAGCAAAATATGCAGAAAACTGTAAAAGGGGTCGAGGTATGCTGAAACTCACGCGCCGAACGGATTTCTGCCTTGTCGTGGCGGTGGGGCTTTGCAACCGTGGCTTGGACACCCTCGGTGAACCTACATGGCCGTCCTACTTAGCGGGAGATCACCGGTCCGAGGTGGCCGTTCCCAGTAGACTTGGTTAGCCGACTTCGGATGCGCTTTGGTGGGCTGTAATTGCGCCGTTGCCTTCGAACCGCTCTCCGTTCCCTTTAATTGCGGGGGTCACAGTTACACACACTGTGGTGAGAAAGGAGTGTCTGTATTGCGAGTTGCCTCTCTCCCTGCCGCCGCGGTCGAAATATGGCCTATGGCGGGGCTAAAGTCCAGGTCCGTTAGGTGGGCTGGTGCTCGCTTACTGGCGGTCGCGGATGTGTGCGAAGGCGTTAACGTGGCTCACCAATATGCAGCGACGGCGGCACACCGTGGAGTTTTAGTCGGTGCGAGCCCAACATCACCAGTTTCTGCCCCCGCAAGGTTGGATATACGTAAGGCATTTCCCCCACGTATAAAAAATGCCCAGACTCACTTTAGAAATCACGCTATTCTGTGATCTGCTCTCTCAAGCTATGCAGAGACTACGCGAGAAGATTTTTAATATATAAAATAAATTATTTTGATATTGAGAATAGGGGCATTGGCACTGATAAACGTACAAACTAGGGCAATGGGGTAATTCTATTAAGGTAAATGTTTCCCTTTTGCTTCACGGTAATCTAGAACACCTCTTATATTGTATAGCCGTGGGATGGGTACCTGCAAACAACTTCAAATGAAGAAGTTTACCGAAGCGTTGACTCTTAAGACTATGTCCGTGATTACACTGGCTCGTCATAGACTTTTTACACTATTACACTACATGTAAATGTACAGTTAGAATCACATCAATAAGATTGTGGTAACATCTATGTCTCTACATTAAAGTTCGCTTGTGCGGACAATACAGGAAACACCTCGGCATCCTAAATCCGAATTTATTTCAATAACATGCATATACACGAGTACCGATAGCACGCTGACTGAGTAAAAAACGTCTTCCACTGTTCTGGAATATCCGACGTGGCGACACGTTAAAATTGTATAATTTTAACATAATAATTAGAAGGAAAAGGCATACGATGGACGAGGCGTTAGAGTCGGCGCAGTGAAACGGTCTAACCTTAGGTCCTGCACGACATTATTTTTTCTCTCTTTCCAAGCTCGACAAGACAAAGAAGTGAATGAAGCGCGACGAATTGTAAATGCGGGAGATTAAAGAGGGAGTGAAGGACATAACTACAAGAAACTGACGTCGACGAGGACTACCCAGGTGGCGATAGAAAGTCGAACTTGACGACTGAACTGATGAAAAAAACCGAAAATAATTAATGCGTTGATTAATAAATTCTTTCGAGCCAAACCTAACTGTATAATTTTTTATATGGAACTTTTTTAACGTTTATTCTCCTTATATAATAAATGTAAAAGTTTAGATGGTCGGACATTCGTTACACCATCGCGAAAAAAATGTTGAGAGAATTTAAATGGAATTCGACTCAAGGATAGTTTAAAAATATTTTTGTTCCCCAATATCTAGGCACGTTAAAAGCTCTTATAACAACAAGACGTTCTCTAAGAGGAACCGGGGAATCGGGAACCTCTAAAAAGAACTCGATGTCGATAGATAGATTTCCTTGCGGTATCTCAAGCGTTGATCAATTAACCGATTAATTGATAAATGTTATTAAGTTAACAGATACGTTAAATCAAACCAAATTTTATTCATTCAAATAAGATATCGAGGAAATTAATGTTACATTGAGAAATTTGAATACATGAAAAACCGATGAAGATAAATTCTCTACTAGAGCTAACAGTCAAATGGTCTATTTATAAAAAAAAAAAAATATCTTCACGCAATTCCCAATACAGGGGTAGACAGAGGTCAAGTCTAGACAATTAAGTCCCTTTGACCCACCTTCCACCGAAGATATTTTCGGGACAACGTGACAGGTGGTGAGCCTGTCGCCGCCTTTATGTCCAAGCCAACGATGAAATTCGTACATAAGTTTTTTTTTTGAAAAACTCATTGGTACTGCCACCTGGGGATCGAACTCGGGTCTCTCGACTCGAAATTCCGACCACCCAACATCTCGGCTATCGTGACTAATTTTATTTAGATTAACGTCAACGCAAAAACTGAGAGTGCTGATTTAAGAGAGCATAAGCTATAAGATTAAGCATATCATAATAATAATTAACTGTGTAATTCCATTTTCTTTTGCTTTGTTTTGTATCTATTGTGAATAGACCGTGAATAAATGTTTTTCTTTCTTGTGATTTTTGATACTTTAAACCAGTTTTTCGGGGACTATTGTGACTGCAAATTTAAATATTTTGGAAACTTTTTTTTTTCAGGGCGTTGCCAATCGTTCTTTTGTAATCATAATGATGAAGCAGATATAAAAAATTAGTTGGATTTTAGGTTTTTCGAAATTTAACTGAAGTTTACATTGAATTTTTCAAATAATCTTAATAAACCTAAAAAATACATATATATTGAAGTTTTTTGAACAGGAATGATATCGAAGTTTTTGAGGTAATGCTATTTTAGTACACAAGGAGCGGATTTGTAATTTTAGTACGTAAATAATACTGACTTCAATTTTCTCTAAAGTGAATAAAAACAACTTAACTGAATCTTTTTGGAAGAAAACTGAATGTTCGAAGTGCCCGCCATTTATTTGAAAACAAGCACGACATCACCTTCGACGCTCGAGTGATGTGACATGCACTCATAGTTTCGTCTTCTTGAGCCACTCTGTCAATGCGTGGTCTAAGTTCCGCTGCACTGTTCATCAGGTCATCGCATACATTTCTTTTTATATAACCTCATTAATAGAAATTCAGTCCCTACGACCCACCTTCCACCGAAGATGTTTTCGAGACAACGAATGGTGATGAGCCCGTCGCCCGTCTTTATGTCCAAGCCAACGATATAATTCTTATATAAGTTTTTGAAAAACCCATAGAGGTACGAGCCTGCCACCTGGGGATCGAACTCGGGTCTTTCGACTCCAAAGTCTGACCAACCAACCACTCGGCTATCGTGACTTTTATGTTAAAAATATGTTTAGATAAAAGTTGTACTTAGCCTCCAATTTAATTTAAATTATTATAAAATAAGAAAATATAAATAATATCTTATATGTAATAATAATAATGTCTTCTCTAATAAATAATATCTCTATATCTTGTAATATAGCGCCATTCGAAATACAGGGGTAAACCGAGGTCTGGTCAATAAAAGACCTTTGGACCTTTCACAGAAAACAGTTTTTGGACATTGCGACAGGTGGTGAGCCTGTCGCCGTGTTTATGTACAAGCCAACGATATAAATCGCACATAAATTTATGAAAAAATAAAACATTATTACGAGCCTACCACCTGGCGATCGAACTCGGGTCTCGAATTCCGATCACCCAACCACTCGACTATGGTGACTTATGTTTCATTTTTGTAACAAATATTTAAATAAGTACGAAAGCATTCCAATCCCTTATCTCGGTAACCGAATGAGATAAGCCAAGGAATTTTGTATGTTTATTTTGAGTTGTTACACCTAATGACAATAATGATGTATGAATTACATGACTTCCATTGTACATCACTAACAGAAATAGTTGTCGATGACAAAAGTTCAAATTTTGAAATGTAAACAGATTTCATAATTATAACAAGATTGCACTTTGTTGAATGTTTGTTTTCTAATCCTGAAGTCAATTTGCGAATATAAAAAATATCTTTACGCAGGGTATGTGTAATAAATAACGTTAAAACATCGAAATCTACATTCGCTTCATCTCTTTTTATCAAATTGAGCTATCTTCGAAGAACGAGAGGAAACGAATACGAGGCAAGGAAATAAATTTTGTTCCTTAGTTTGTGTTCTAGTGTGTGTAGTCTATCGCCGTGTTAATGTCTAACCTAACGATACAATATGGCTCGAACAATCATCCATATTCTTTACACAAATGTTTGCCCCTAATGGGATTCGAATCCGCAACCCTAAGCTTCGAAGGCAGTACTACCAACTATGCTATTTAAAATTCAATTTTTTTTATTTGATTTAAATAGATACAACATTAAGATGATTTCATTTATAAAATTACATAAACCTCCTTAGCTGTTTCCAACAACATGCCAACTGTTGAAGGTCAGTCCCCCCGTGACCAGGATGCTGTAAAGCATCGGAAACGTCGGGAAGTAAAAACAGTTTGTAAAAAAATAAATAATACACGCCATAAAATCCGAAAATCGTTTTATTTTACAGGTTTTTAAAATATTGAAGAAATTAAGTACAAAGAACAATAAAAAGGAAGTAAGCCAACATCGTATTAAGATAATAAAATAACATTTAACATGTTATTGACGCATCGACAAATTAGACAAAGTAATTAACGACGAATAAATAAGTAAATATCTTCACGCAATTCCCAATACAGGGGTAGACAGAGATCTAGTCTAGACAATTAAGACCCTTCGACCCTTCGTACCCTAGTAGTGTTTAACAGTGGTAGAGCCACGCATCAGCTTTCGTTGTTGCATGAATGGGCCGGCTCGACCGGGGAAGTACCACAACCTCACAGAATACCGGTGTGAAGTAGAAGTCTAACAAACTTCTGCGTTTCGTCTGGTGAGTGCAGGTAACCGGAGCCCCCCCCCCCCCCCAATTCTGGGGGAGGGCACCGGCAACGCATCATGCCTCTGGTATTGCAGGTGTTCATGGGCGGCGGTAGTCACTTGCCATCACGTGAGCCACCAGCTCGTTTGCTTCCCTTTTCTATAAAAAAAAGTAGAAAAAGTGATTATCTACATTGACCCG
This sequence comes from Sericinus montela, assembly GCA_029286605.1. NCBI lineage: Eukaryota > Metazoa > Arthropoda > Insecta > Lepidoptera > Papilionidae > Sericinus > Sericinus montela. The sequence continues at coordinate 368,866 of JAGSMR010000111.1, read as the reverse complement.
CCGCCTTTCCGCCACGCGGAATCGAGCCCTAGACCACATAGAGAAGTCCACGGAAGTTGCCCTTTTTTGGCATAAACGTCACGCTTGGCAAATGAATTGGCTGGCAATTGCTGCCCGCCGCCTTGGACGCAGCTGCCAGTTACTGGCAGCTGCGTCCAAGGCGGCGGCAGCGCTCTTTGAAACATATCACTCATATATGATATATATGGCATTTATAAAACTGTTCTAGTCGCTTCTTTCAGTACCCACCGGAAAAAGGGACAGTGTATTCTTGTAACGTAACCAAATGCAATTTTTCAATGAGAGACGATATTTCAATATGCGCGGGAAAAATATTATTGTCCTAGAAGGTAGATGTAGAAAGTAGAAGGATGTGGAAGTAGTTGAAAGTCACGATAGCCGAGTGGTTGGGGTGGTCGGAATTTCGCGTCAAGAGACCACAGTTCGATCCCCAGGTGGCAGGCTCGTACCAATGAGTTTTTCAAAAACTTATGTACGAATTATATCGTTGGCTTGGACATAAAGACGGCGACGGGCTCACCACCTGTCACGTTGTCCCGAAATATCTTCGGTGGAAGGTGGGTCAAAGGGACTTAATTGTCTAAGCTATACCTCTGTCCACCCCTGTATTGGGAATTCCGTGAAGATATTTATTTATTTTATTTATAGAAGGTGGAGATGGCAACCCGGCCATCAGTTGCAAGTAAAAAAGTTGGTATGGTAGTATGCCAACCACCAAGGTGTACCATAGTGCATTTTTCGAAAAAAATTCTGTCACGCACTTGCACTATATGGAATATGCTACCGTCAGAAATTTTTCCGGACCTATACGATGACTTAATGACCTTCAAAAAAGGAGCCTATACTTTTCTAAAAGGTCAGCAAAGCATCTGCTATTCCTCTGGTTTGGCTATATCTGAATATTTATATTAATTTTTTTTTTAAGCTGTATGTTAAGGATATTATAGAACTTACCTACAATATGTACAACACTTAAAAATTTAACTTTCGCATTTAAAATATTAGTTAGAATGGGAATTGTTATTGTATGATCTACCCTGTAAGAGATCCGGGCGCAATGTTCTGCATAGTCGCACCAAAATTTTACAGTTTATTTTTCTCTCGGTTCTTTTTACTTTTAAAGTTCTCTAAAATGTGTGCTGCTCTGTATGTCAATACACGGCACATTTACTTTTTATCAATCAATTTAAAAAAAATGCTCCACTTATTAGAAAAATGTCCGAGAAACTGATGTGTTTTTATGTATTACAAGTTTAACTCGTTTAATGAAATAAGATATTTTGACTTATGATTGGTGTGGAGTAACTAGGTAGAGAATTATTTATTGAAGTTGGGCGGAGTATATTATAGATAGTGTTGCCAGAAGGCGAGAGTTGGCGTATACATACGTCGAGTCGTTACCATATATTTGAAATTAATATAAAGTTTGAATATTCATATTTGTTTAATTTCCTTCAATAGAGGCGGGGTCGGGTGACTGAAGCGAGGCGAGCGTGTGCCTTCTATAGGAACATTTCTTTCCGCGATCTCATTCTAACGTCCTTTAAAGTTTCTATATAAATTATGTGATATAAATATTATCTAAATTTTTTCCGCATCATTACCATACTTATCTTACTCATTTAACATATGTACAGGTTATATGTTGGTCTATATATATAATTGTATCTAAATCTATTAGAAAAGATGTTTATCACAAGTTTCTTCTTTTCACATTTGTTTTAGAATGAGTTTGAAGGCGAACCTACTTACTTATTTAGAATTTATTTAGTTAATGTAAAACGGCAGAACGGATTTTAATTAAAATTGACTGATGTGAGGATTGCGCTAGAAGGACGAACAGACCTGGATTTCGTCCCTGGTTGAAGCCGTAGGGGCAGGTCAGACTGCTGAGCGGTATGTGGAGAACTTGTGCCCTCCGGATCATGTCGTGCCTTATGTAGATTTCGTCGTAGATGACCTCTTTTTAATAAATGATAGAGCATTAACTCCTGATCTTAATCACATCTACTCGTCTTAAAAGACCTAATAACAAAAATCTAATCGGTTGACAAGAAACCGCTGCTAAAAGCTGTTATTGTTTAACATAAACAAAAAGACAAATTTAATATAATAACAAATTTTATTTTTCTTTATTCATTTTGTTGTTTTCATTTTATTTTATTTATCTCAAACACTTGCATTAATTTTAAACTTTATAACGTTTACATTTCAATTAGGTTAATGTAAAACCAAGTGCGTAGATTTTCCAAATTATGGCATCGTTTTAAAGCACTTGAGTTACGGAAACAGAAACGACGGCGGATTCACAAACAGCCAGACTTGGCATTATATAGAAAAAGTGGTTTACTACGCCGAAACGTCCGGGAATTAGACTTGGAGATCTTGTAATACCCAGCGTGTACACCGCCCGTCCACGGAGGTCGACAAATATTAAGATTTGTGTCAAAAACACGTGGCGATTCGTGTGAATTAATAAAGTATTGATATGGTGTGAATTATTGTAAATAATATAATTAGCGGGAACATTATAAAACCTCATAAGACACATATCAGCAACGTTATGGACGTTGTGCAAATAAGATGGAAATGTCGGTACATGTAGGATATTAATAGACAGAAAGGAGTAGAAGATAATAGACATATACACATAGACAGATAATACAGATAGACAGAAAAGAGTGGAAAAAATGAGATACATGATCGTACTTGCGGATTCCGAAGATAAATCGAATGCATAAATTTTGCAGACGCTCAAGTTTATGTAGAAGTAGTCTATGATTGGTAGGATAAGCGTATGGGCAAGAGAGATTGTAGTTTTTTTTTTGTTATAGAAAAGGGAGGCAAACGAGCAGGTGGCTCACGTGATGGTAAGTGATTACCGCCGCCCATGAACACCCGCAACACCAGAGGCATAGCAGATGCGTTGCCTCCCTTAGAGTAAACCCCTCCCCCAGAATTGGGGGAGGGGGGTGTGTGGGCCACCGATTACATGCACTCACCAGACGAAACGCAGAAGAATTCTATTTCACGCCGGTATTCTGTGAGGTCGTGATATTTCCCCGGTCGAGCCGGCCCATTCATGCAACAACAAAAGCTGATGCGTGGCTCTACCACTGATAAACAAACGATTTGTTGCGAGATTAACAAACCTAGCGAATGTAAAGTAAAACGAACCCTGCAACTAACTGTACTGACATGGGCATACCAGGACGGACACATTACAGTCAATTGTTATCTCAAGATCCTTAAATGTCTCGGTGTAAGGTATGATAGTGCCATTCAACTTTATCGGTGATACAGTAACGGAGTCTATTAAGTTACGAGCGTGCTTGCAGTAAAAAATATTAAAGTTTAAAAACCAAACGACCTATAAAAATAAATTTTGTCCCGGAGATGGATTATGAGTAGAAAATTATGAGAAGTTCTGAAAGGATTTTCGAAACTGTCACCGTAAAGGGTTATTGAGATGGAGTGGGTGCTATATTTAAAAAAAAAATACAAACACAAAAAATGTTGCAAAATAAGCTAAAAATTTCGTGACAGCCTTTCGTCTCCATCTTCACTCTCCTGACTTATGAATCATTAAATGGTTGTCCTAACTTATAAATCAATAAGAAAAAATCGATAAATAGTGATGATTAAATAAGCCAGGAAGTAGCTGCTGTAAGTCGTCGATGAGTCACCGCGGCAAGATTCTATCTATCCCCATTAGATTCATTTTAGGCTTCCGTCATATTGTAGTTTTGTAGTGCTAAGTTTCAACAGAATCGGTTCACTGATTCAAATGTAGAGAATGAACTCTCAATATTTTCGATTTTACATATTCTCAGGGGCGTGAGATACCTTCTTTGAATTTACTCTGTACAAAAACAAGTAATTATATTAATTACATTAGGAATTATATTATTTATAAATTTTACGATTTCAAATTAGAACGACTGGGTGTTTTCGTTTTAAATATGATTTTTTTTATATATTTCGTTTTAAATATGATTATAGGCATCGAACTTTATTACACATGCAGCCTGTTTTTATTTCTTTAATTGATACTCTAATACAGGTTTGATAATTTATCTATAAATAGAAACATCCTATTAATTTTCTATGTTTATATTCCTGATAAAAATCATTCCATGATCGTAAAAGAGACCCTTAATTTAAAATGTCAAATACAGAATGCTATAAACAAACTATACATTTTATTAGAAGCGCAATAAATTAACGCAATCTAGTATCACACGTCCAGCGATTTACACGGTAGATACTCGTATCTTCTTGGAAACATCGTGCAAAATGAAACCGTGTAAAACGAGACGCAGAGTTCATACAATGTGCACGGATATGTTCAAGTTGACCTGAAAATCATGCTAGTTGATCTAAAAAAAATGGAGTAAAACTATGTAAGTTATTAGAATGCAATCAGAAAAAATAATCAAGAAGTTTGTAGTTGTTTTTCTTCATGCACAATACCACTTCCTTAATATTCGCGCTTGAAGTTTTGAAAGTTGAACAAGTTTAAAAGAGTACGTTCATAAATATGATATTGTAATTAATTATACATCAACTATCAGAAAAAGTACAGACTTGAAAACCATGTACAAACGGAATCATGTGAGCTAGGATCAATCCTTCTTTAGCTTCGAGGGCAGGGTTACTAATAACTAAAGCTATAGAGCAGTGTTTCCCAACCTTTGCATGTAAAATAATATAAAATAAATATCTTCACGCAATTCCCAATACAGGAGTACACAGAGGTCTAGTCTAGACAATTAAGTTTATTTTTTTAAAAAAAGTACGGGTTAATTTTCGAAATCTGTTGTAGGAGTAAATTGTTACATAGTCATCTTATTGTTCTTTTTACATTTAAAAGTTTTTTTTTATATAATATGTGTATACATTATGTATTTTATATATTCACTATGTATTTATGTAACATATATCAATTTGTGTATATGTATATTTATTTATGCGTGTATATATATATATATATATATATATATATATATATATATATATATATATATATATATATATATATATACATATATATATATATACATATATATATATATATATATATATATATATATATATATATATATATATATATATATATATACATACATACACCCCTCCCCCTGGAGGGGGGGGGGCGGAACTCTAAGGCCGGCAACGCATCTGCTATGCCTCTGGTATTGCGGGTGTTCATGAGCGGCGGTAATCACTTAGCATCACGTGAACCTCCTGCTCGTTTGCCTCACTTTTTTATAAAAAAAAAAGCTTCCGCCCATGGCTTCACCCCCAGCGTTTATGGGTAAAAAGAATTTTTATTTACTACTTTACTAAACGTTATTTGGTTGCCTGGAAGTAATTGTTATTCAGCGATAAGGCTGCGAAATTGTATCTGCTACCTAAGTTTGTAACTTTTGTCATTTCTATTTTTTGTTTGTTGTGTACCATAGCAGCATTACCAATCATTTATTTATTTGTGTTCCTCCCTAGGCTTCATACTATTCATATAAATTTTCATCACAAACGGCTCAGCAGGTTAGCTGTGAACCATACTTTTATCTGTGAAACAAACGGACAGACAGGCAGTTTGATATTAGTATCGTTTTTATGATGTAGGGTAGGATTGCTGTGCATACTATTATTGTGTTTCCGGTTTCAGTTGTTGTAGGGTAGCGGCAAATCCACTACATGTGTCGCAACGGTTTATGAGCGCTCGGCAAAAGTGGTAATACCACCAGTATTTGCGCAGGTGTACACTCACGCACAAAAGCATTATACCCAGACTTTTACAATAAGTCTACTTTAGCGCGTTTCTTAGTCAATTTTGCGATTTGACGTAATTACATTACATACCATCATGCCTGTAGTCCCATTTATGGTGTAGGCTGAACCTCAAGTTACAATGAACTACATTGACATAAAAATTAACATAACATACAACATAAACTAACAGAAAACAACCAACAGGTAACAAATAAATCAACAAAAAATAATCGTCAAAAAGTATATGTATGTTTGTGCAACTGTCATTCAGGGACGCGGGAGCGGCAATCGGCTGAACGAACCAATAGAATGCGTTGGCGCCGCGTGATGCGCGCTCTACCTCCCTCGCCTCGCGCCTCAGACCACGCCGACAAAGTGATCGAAAAAATGCATTATGCGCATTTAAGGCCACCGCTCATAAACCGATACCTGTATCTAAAAGTAACGGTAATTCTTACAGTAACAAAATTGTTATTATATAATGAAAACTTAAATAAATCTATCTTATAGAAGTCAAAATTATATGTGTACATGTAATTGTGACGGTGCAAACTTGCCCAGACCGCCCCTCTACCACGGTCCACGCGCCGCTGTCTTACTAAGGTGCTTGAAGGCACTCCACGCGAGTTAAACTTATCGCGATACTTTTAAACTGTTATTGCTATTACTGCTCTGTGTGATAGACAACGCTCATCAACATTAAATACTGCAACCGATGCATCAATTTTGATAACAATTAGCATAATACTAAATAATGTGCAATGTAAAAGTAGAGTGCATTGTAAAAAAGTAGTGACCGGCCGGAAGTTTGGAGTTCCGGACGTGCTTAAACTCAGTGTTTGTAAATTGTGCGTTACTTTGAATAACATAGTAATCTTAATATGATGAATAAAAATGTAATTAAGTATTATTATACTTAATTAAATTGTAGGCATATTTATGAAATTAAGTAGTAAGTAAACTGTCGTAATAATTAATGTACATAATACTTGTTGGGACAGCAAGTTTTAATTGTAGGTCATTTACCTTGATTGATTGATTATATATATATATATATATATATATATATATATATATATATATATATATATATATATATATATATATATATATATATATATATATATATATATATATATATATATATATAATACGAAAAATTCGCCTTTAGTGTAAAACTCGGTCAATATGATTAAAAATATATATTAATAAATGTATTAAAAATATAGTATTCATGCGATTAAAAGGTCGGCCGGTGACAAGCAACGTGTAAGATGCAATGTTTTTGGCGATCGTCAAACCGTTTGCCAAAAATGGTGTATATTTCAAATTCACCTTATGCTTCGGTGTACTTTTATAGCCAATAAAGTAAGGGAGAAAGATTCTGAAGTGGCAGCCTTGAATCGTAGTGACCGACAACCTCACACAAGAGGTCAAGAGTCGATGGATGCAGATAGCTGAGGACCGTTGGTTGTGGCAAATTTAAGAGGCGTTTACGTTGAACAGTGGACTTTTGATAGGCTGCAAAGAAGAAGAAAAAGTAAAGCGAGAGAATATCTTGCTTGATAAATCTTTCCATTTTAACAATCTAAAGCTTTACTGTTATTATTAATTTTCCCCCACAGCACGTAATAATGTTGTCAAAACATTGCAACTCGATCGTTCAACATCACAACTTCTTCGAACTGTGGCAAACAATTAAATGACAAACAAATGCAAATCAATAAACACGTAAGCCTCGTGGTACGTTGACTATGGACGTATATTAACGGTTTTTTCGTAGCTTGACGTATTCTATTAAGAGTTATATCTCGAGTCTTGATTTAGTAAACCAGTTCGTATCTAAATCGGGTTAAAAAAGGCACGTGTAAGGAGATTTTCTAAACTGTAGGATAAATAACGGCCTATTAGCGGAGTAGTGCAAAGATCTCTTTTTATAGATTTTTATATTGGATTTTATAAACATTAATTTTCATGACGGTGTGCCGACAAAAGTAAGAATTAAGTATTTGATTTTGTTTTTTGATTATATTTATTTCCCAATTCAGAGTCCGTTGAGGTCAAGATAATTAATATCTTTGACCCATTTTTCTCAGAAAGATAATAATAAAAAACTGATAGACTGCTTCGCTACCTAGGAGTATTGTGGATCAATACCACATCCCGACCTACTTCTACTGTTAAATATTGTTACCGTTGTGTTCCAGAAAAAGAGCCTTTTCACGAGAAGTCCACTGCAGGCTATAGGCCATCTGGTAAAGGATGGTATGCCATACGGCGCGCTTGACAGAGTGCCGATCACTATACCAGATTCTTTACATCTTATACGCTACTAGCCGTTATCGGTCCGTTAAATTTTGGTCTGGTATTTAGGGGATGAATCCGACATTTCGTCGGTAGCCAATAATATATTGAAAGCTTTCCCTTACTCACCTTTTACGACCCACACCGGATTAAAGGTTTATTCTCAATAAAGGTTAATTCTCACACCTTTGGTGTATTTACCTCCGCATTCACCCCGCAGAATTGTATATTTGACGTTGTTTAAAAAAATATCTTTACGCCATTCCATATACAGGGGTAGACAGTGGTCTAGATAATTAAGTTCTTTCACCGCAGACTTTTTGGGACATCGTGACAGGTGGTAGCCCGTCGCCGTCTTTATGTCCAAGCCAATGAATGAAGCTTTGTCTTATAAGTTTAGAATAAAAGAAAAAAGAATTAATGATAAGAAATATTTTCCATATAATCAAAGTGGAAATGTAATCTTATCGAGTATGTATCGAGTGCTTCCGGCCGTTCTATCCAATCGATTTGCATAATTTTAATAAGAGGTTTGATTTGTCATCAAGCGCCTATCGTTGAGTCTTCTGCGCTGATAGTCTGATACAGGCCGGTCGTATTTGAGTATTCTGACATTCTGTATATACGGAACATATAAGGTTTCCACGGATTTCTTTCAATATTAAGATACATTCTCAACGAGATGCGCAATTTGGTCTCCGAACATCTACAAGCTACTTCACTTGAATTGTACCTCACTAAATTCGGTTGAGTTGGTCGTGGAATCACACGTTAGTTCTCGAGGCTACAGACCGATCTTTAATTTTTTAACCGACTTCAAAAAGAAAGAGTTCCTCAATTCGATGTGTAAATTCGTTTTTAGAAATTGCTCTCAAATGAGAGATCTATCGTTTATTTAAAGCAGCTGCCGACCCCTTTGGATCTCAACGGGTATTTATAATGAAAATAGATAGGCAAACGACAAAAAACGACTTATACGTTCTCGATTGTATAAGTGCACTCGCGTTACTTTCGTTATTATTTGAAAGTTGTCGCCATGATCGCTTCGCACCGACAAGTTATAATATTTTAAAATGGTTTTGAAAGGAGTTTATAACTGATCATTGACGCGAACAAATAATGAAATAAAAAAAAAATTAATATCGCTGTGATTCAAAACAAACTTTGATCAAAATCAGAGAGTAAAGAGGAGAGACCTAAACATTAATTGAAGAGGGAAAAGTTAAGCGAAAATCGACCTAATTCAATGTTAGATCAAAGGTGGATCGCTATTTGAACATCCAAGTCAATTTTACTCTTGCAATATAATTTTACTATTCCGTCAATCAAGTCAGTATCACACGCATTATATGAATTTTGAAGTTCTTTGGAAAACTAGAGACTAATAAAGTGTACTTATATTTGACCTTATGTTGGAAGTACGAGTGAAATACAATAAATGTTTATTTATCTTCACGCACAATCCCTGACGGGGTAGCCAGAGAGAACAGATCGCCAAGTGTCACGATCCCTACATACCTCTTTCGCTTCTTTCAGATTCATCATCTTCTTCATACATGCACGTCGAGGTATCCGAGTACTCTTGACCCTCCCATCTTCGAGCAACTTGCTCACATGGTCATCGAAAGTTAGTCTCGGTCTACCTCGACCCCTTTTAATGTTAACTTTCGCGCTATATATTTTCTTCACCATTCGGTCTTCACTCATTCGCTCAACGTGCCCAAACCATCGAAGCACGCCCTTATCAATTTTTGTGACAAGGTCATCTTTCAAACCTGCCATATTGCGAACCTCTTCGTTTCGCTTTCGGTCGGCCATGGTAAGGCCGCACATTTTACGAAGAGATCGCATCTCCACTGCATTCAACCTGATTTTATGCTTCTTCTGGCATACCCAGGTTTCGCTTCAATATAACAAACTCCGTACCAACACTGCGTTATGTATTGCAAGACGTGCACTACGCCTTGCCTTTTGATTAACGCAGTCAGGGCACCATTGACTTTGTTCCCGGCAGCGAAACGCCTGTCCACATCTAAATCCCATCTTCCATCCCGGCTAAACGCACTCCCCAAGTATACAATTTTATTCACCTGTTCTAGACATTCTTGATTTACCCATATCTCACACTTCGTTCTTTCTTCCTCCCTTTCAAATACAATAAAAAGAAAAATAAATATTATTATAAAATAAATATTCACGCCATTCCCAATAAAGGCGTAGTCAGAGGTCTAGACAATAAAGACCCTTCGATTCACCCTCCACCAAAGACATTTTTCGGGACAACGCGACCGGTGGTGAGCCCGTCGCCACCCATGTCCAAACTCAACGATATAAATCGTACGTAAGGTTGTGAGAAAACCTATTGATTCGAGCCTTGGGGATCAAACTCGAGTCTTGGCTCGATAATACAGAAAAAGATATGGACAATACACAAAAATATTTTCGGAAACCATGAAACTACAAGAAAATTGTGCGCAAAACATTTATTTGCCACAGCAGTCACCTACTAAGCAATATCACCTTCCATAACGTTTCGAAAGTTGCGTCGATTCCCTTAAAAAAATACTCGTTCTTGTATCTCTATAAGGCTACTGCGGCACACGTCACTTCTTTGCCATATTTTGTGCCAGTGTTTTTAAAAAAATTACAGTCAAGTGTGAGTCGCACTGACGCTTAGTTTTCACACAAGCATTCAATTTATTTATATACATTGGTATTAAATTAGCGGCTGCCAGTTGCTGTAAAAATATCTTTACATTTTGGGAATGCCCAATATAGGGGTAGGCAGAGGTTAGACGGATAAGTCCCTTCGACCCACCTTCCACTGAAGACATTTTTTCGGGACAACTTGACCGGTGGAGAGCCTGTCGCCGTTTTTATGTACAAACCAACGAAATAATACAATATAATGAAAATAAAATTATGCTACGATATGTCACGATAGCCGAGTGGTTGGGTGGTCGGAATTTCGAGTGAAAGAGACCCATGTTCGATCCCCAGGTGACAGGCTCACTAGCAAAATACTAGCAACAACATGCACGGCACTGGGTAAGCCATCCAGAGTGCAGGCAGGCTAAAGAAGCACTACCGACAATCAATGGTCGAGTTGCTAAAATGCTCCTACGTCTGAATAAGCCCCAAATTCGGAACGTAACTAGTGCATTAACTGGTCAAAGTCAATTTATCAAACATCTGTTTAATTTAAGTAATACTGACAGCCCTCTTTGCCGAGCGTGCATGGAGGTTGAGGAGACGGCGGCACACGTCTTATTGGCGTGTCCAACGGTCGCGGAATACTGAGCCAATCATCTCGGTGCACCGAGATCTCTCCCCGAGGTTACCGGTAACCTCAAGGGGCTGCTGGGATTCCTTGAGGAGCTGAGTTGGCTCGAGTAAGCTTAGACAATCCTGCCCATACACAAAATACGCAATAGGACGTGGAGTTGCGTTTGTTGCCTTTAGTCTCCGCCTACTTCGACACCTTTGTCGGCCAAGTCTAACTTTCGAACACTATGTGAGCAAATGGCTCGAATACAGAAAGATCAACAGTATCCGGATATCTACGACGTGCGTGTATAAAGTAAATGATGAATTTGAAAGTAGAGAACGAGAAGGAGGTATGTAAGGATCGTGACACTTGGCGATCTGTTCTGTCTGGCTACCAAGTCAGGGTCTGTGAATGAAGTATAGGTAATATTATTGAAGTCACGGTAGTCGAGTGGTTGGGTGACTGGAATTCAAGTCGAGAGACCCGACATCGGTCCCCGAGAGGTTCGTATCAATGAGTTTTTTCAAAACTGTACGATTTATATCGTAGGTTTGGATATATAGACAGCGACATGCTCACCACCTATCACGTTGTCCCAAAAAATATCTTCGGTGAAAGGTGGATCGAAAGTACTCAGTTGTCTGGACCTCTGTTTACACCAGAGTTTCGGGAACTGCGGGAAGATATTTTATATTTAATACAGGTTTTCCGTGGAACCACTTCGTAAACACGTGACGATTAGTATAATTGTTTCTTTTTAAAGAATTTTTAAAGAATGCCGAATAACATTACTAGTATTCCTGTTAACCACTCCAATTAAGCTGCAATGCTTGTGTCTAGAGTTGTTTGGAGTCTGGAGTCGAATGGCGGGGCCCGAACCCGCGACGTCATGTTTCGCAGTCCACACCCTAAACCATTAGGCTATTGCCGCTCTAAATTGTTTAGGTCAAACGAAGACCGCAACAGGCTAACCACCTGTTAGTGTTCAAAATAAACTCAGTTGAGTATGCGAGAAAGAACAAAAGATTTATACGTTACTTTGTTTAGTGATAGACGTAACGCCATCTATCGAGTAACACAGGCACCAACTCGTCGTAGTTTGATTACGGCATCCGCGGACAGAGATACCGTGAATTTTATTCGCAATGCACCTCAATATAATGGTTAACACAATACCTATATCACGGATGAGGGAATTTAAAGTTTTAGATCTTGTGAAATTAAAGAAAGGGCTTATATTGTGTGTTACACAAGGGTAATCAAAATATTTTCTGGTAATTAAGTAACATTTCTGATTCGTTTTCCTATTCTATATCGTATGCTATTTGAGGATCATCGTATTGTAGGTACATGAACGTTAAAATTTCTCTGCTTTATCAACCAAAAACCAAATTTGAAAAATTTCATTTTTACCATTAGTGCTGAAACATTGTCTTCTACATTAACCTATTTATTAAAAAAAAAAAGAAAAATTTCATATCGGGTTACAGTTATCAAAAATATGAATCGCTATTTTTAAAATCGGTTAAAAATATGTAAACAATAAAAACTTCGAGCTCACTTTAGACGCATTAGTTACGATTTGATGATAGAGCAAGAAAGCATACTTTTCGCGGTTGGAGTGAGCAAGACACCTTTATATCCCTTACTACTGTAAATTGAGGACATTACATTTTGATTACAAAAATCCTCCTATTTGAGGTTGGAGACAAGCGTCTGACCTTTTTTCTTAAGAACACTAGCCACGTCTTGCGGTTTAATCAAGGGTTAAAGAACACAATACACCATATATAGTAATCTAGGATTTGAGGCTGTTTTACTTAAAGTTTGTAAAAGACCACTTCGGGTAATCTCTCCCAAGGTTAGGGAAAATTGCTACACTCGATAAGCGGATTGGCGATCGCAGTACTATAGATACCTGCTGACTGCTCTCGGTCGACGTATTATTGTCCCGTATTTTTCGAGATGTTTCTTTTACTTTCTTGTTTTACTTTTAATTTATGACACCCCCACGATATCTGATCACTCTTACGCAAGACGTATCTGCAATGAACCCAAAATTATACAAATATTTGTATAATTTTGGGTACATTACTGATACGTCGAGTATGTAAGCATGCACAATAAAACTAATAAAATGTATCATGAAACACTAACACACGCATAAAAATATTGTCGATATCGTTTGAGTACTTCCAGAAAAACCATACAAGATAAACCTAACCCCATCTGTAAAATTTAAGGATCAAAATTAATAAGCACATAAATGAAGTTTCTACAGCAATTTTTCTTCTAAATTATTTCACTTTCTTTACAGCCTATCAAGAGTTCACTGTCAAATAGAGACTGAACCAAGTTCACTGTTGAAGAGACAATTAACAGTCCCGAGCCACCTGCTCCCACTAATCCCTCGCAACTTTATAAATGTCTTCCTATCCTGCACTGCAGTTTTCTGTACATAGTTGTGTCTTGAAAACATTTCCTCCACTAAGTTTGTCAGTTTTTAGAGTATATACCTACCTTCATACTTCCACTAGAGCTTACTAATCTTTAAGGATATGGAGGTAACATTATTATGTTGTAGATGTTTATCAATGTAAAACTCTCTTAAATTAATGCCTTCATTAAATGTGGTGCACTATGATTAATGAGTCATATCATATATTCTTTATATTAAAACAAGTCAACTGAATACTATAAATTAACATGTATTATAATTTTTTTTTTCGTTAGACTTTATTTCTGTTTTTTAAACTGGTTGTATTAAAGGCTAATTAAATTATCCAAAAAAAATCTTTATTCTTTTAATATGAATGTGGCTTATGTTAAATTAGTAAATGCCAAGTTATATAATTAATATCCATTTACCTGTATCTCATTTCACACTATAAATTACCAAAGATGCTTAAATCAAGGAAATAAAGTATTGTTAAAAAAGACAACATATACATGTATGTTGTCTTTTTTATATTATTAGTTGTAGGTCTATAAAAAAATATTGTTTTATTGTTACATTAAGATAAGAAAGATATGATGTCAAATAAAATAAATAAAAATATAAAAGGGATATTTTTCCTAATTATACATATATCAGGCATAATATTGCTTTGAGATATTATTAGAATTGTACTGGCTTACTTTACTTTTCAAATAGGAACACAAAACTAATCCCTCTGTTTAGTGACAGATGCTTTTAAAAGTGATATATAGACCTGAGATTATGGTTACATATTAAAGACATTTTCTCCTTCTAAGATTCAAATTTTGTCTATAATCAGCATTAGACTGCAGAATGACATTCATTTGAGAAATAACACTGACTGAATTTTTTCTCAGATACAACAATGTAAGTAAAATAGGCAATTTGACAATCTTTATATTGGTAATTTAAGACAATAGACAGACAGAATCAATTTAATCAATGAGTTATAATGGAAAACCATTCCAATAACTAATTGATTAATTCTAGAGCTTTGATCATTAGAAATGTAAATGTAATCACCTCTACTCTACATACCTGAATTATATACTCCTCACATTATATAGTAAACATTCGACAAATACATTAATTTAATTTAATGAGATGGATTTACAGCTTTAGTTGCCAATTTGTGACTATGTTGTATATGGGTAAAACTTTATTCAAAAACGCTCCTTATGAACTACAATTAACATATGTTACTGTAAATTACACCTACAATTAACACATGTTACTGTAAAATTTCACTCTTCAAGGCTCAGATTGTAAGACTGTTAGGTCCTATATTTAATCTTACTTCATGTATTGTATTGCATTAAGTGTGAAACAAACTTCTAGACTATCCTGTTATATTGTTTATATGTTTTGTTCTATTTACTGCTGAGAACTTGTAACATCTTACTTCTATCTACTGACACACATGTTGTCACCCCTGTGACCGAGATGCAATGCCTTACAATAATTGATGTCATATAACTGTCAAACTGAAGAACAGCAGCAAATGCATTTCTGTAAGACGGGAATCAGTAGGAGTGTAATACTAAATCATACACCTTAACATTTTAATCAGCCACCAGTTAATTATATAGGGTAAAATACCAATTTTGGTGGTGCCTACCCAGGTAGTTATATTGAAAAGCAATAAGTGTTAAATTGTCTATTGTATATTTTAATATATACCTGTACAAGCAGAGCCTGATATTAGTTAAAGCTATAACCTTTCACCCCAGAAGACTAAGACAATATCTGACTATACTGACTCAGACTACTTCTGGGGTAATGGTATGAGTGTTATATATGTGATCTATGAATGTCTAATACTTAATTATTTGTGGGCTGATACTGATAAGCAGTTTATATCTTGATGAGGACAATATGTCAAAAATACAAACATCTGAGATAAATTAGAACAGTGCATAACTAAGCAGCTTAGTGTCACAAACAGGGTATAACTAAGCAACTTATTTCTACAGATGATTGTACTTCAAATATGTATAACTGACAAAATATATAATCCCTTGTTCAGCTAATAGTTAAATAATAGTAGTAAATAAGGTTATCATCTATCTTATCTACAATGCATTCAAAAAGTTTTGTTCATTATTTTTATACATTAAAAAAAAACAAGTGTAAACTGAAATATGCAGATCAATAGATAATTTTGATTAACTATACACCTTCCTTGAATGTCAAATTATAATTTGCAACCATTTGGATTAAATCAATATGTTTCTTATCTATGCTAATTATACAAAAGTTGAGGTAAAATATATGAGTGTCAGTTAGATTTAATGAATCTAGGCAGACATTTCGGGTGCATCTTGCATATTTTCTGGTAAATTATTATCTGGCTAAACTACCAAATAAACCTTCTAGCTAATTAAATTCAAGTTATTAACTGGCCGTAGCAGAAATTGAACAGAGAAGTTTAAAAATAGAATATGTTTTATTTCTTGGAAAACATAAATTTCATTTAATACAATTGCTACTTAATTTGTAAAAAGTTTGTTATCAATGCTATGTACGGTGTACTTACAGGAATGAATTGTAAGAAAATGAACATTCGGCAGAAGGTTGGACATCAGACAGTCAAACCCTCGCGCTAGCAACGCCACTCGCCGCTTGTCCTCCAGACATCCGTCACAACACAAAAAAACACAATTCTGCTGAATGCTTTCACGCACGGAATGCAATAGACTAGACAAAACTATTAGACAAACAAAACTGAAAAGTTACACTGTCTACATTTCTAAACATAGCACTGTCAACAGAGGCTCCGTCTCGAATCTCCCTTCAGAGCACTAACCCATATTCGAGCTCCGTATTACTGTGTAATGAACGGAATTATTACCAATTTACGGCACCGCGCACGACGTCCGTTCGCCGCGAGAAAATACAAGTAAAACGTTTTTCGAAAGCGCCTAGACACTCGCATGCGGACCTTTCGAAAAAGTACAAAATACAGTCGCGCGCTAAATAGGAAAATCGATAAGGCTGTCGACCGATAGTCAGATCAAAACTATAATAACGATTAATCAAAAAATGTAATAAAAACAACATTATTTCTTGTGACGGTTCCGAGCTGTCAGAATTTTCTATGTGAAACGCGCCCGATTCGAGCGGCTCGTGGAGTTTACTTCCAATCATAGATAAATGAACCGATTTAACTCGGGCGGTTAGCAAAGACTGACGAGCGAAAAGCGACCGTATCGACAGTAACACTTAAGACTTTCGTATTTGGCGCTAGTCGCGAAAAATGCGAAACGGATACAAATTTGTTTGTAAAACTTACAACGAGTAATGTTCAGTGAATTGGAAAATTCCAAATAATATATAGCGAGTGTGCGCGCGATACCCGTAGACAGAAACGCGAGACACTGTTTTTGAAACCTTTGGTTTGGCCCGACGTCATTTTTGGCGTATTTTGAGTTGGATCGTGAACGGGAAAACTCGAAAGCGTTCGGTTGCGAGAAAGGGATGGACGCAAGTATGGACGGGCTAAACTGGACTTTACAGCCCTTCACTCCGCGTACTTAGACAATTTACTTTCGCATCGTAGTACAAGGAAACGAGTGAAGCCGTACTATTTTGAAGTTTTTTTTTCTGTAATAACTACGGCTATGCTAGAGAAGAGAACGGCTGTTTTTCTATGTAAATTTGCGTTAGTGTGCGCAACTTCCCGTATGCGTAGTTATCGTACGTATAAAAACTGCACTTGTGAGGGTTTTTGTATTACATAAAAATTGTATAGACGGCGACTTTGGCTTACAGAATCGATAATCTAAAAATTCATTTTATATTTTTAAGCAAGTCATGTCCGTGTTCTTTCATTGAGTTTGTTGACTGTTTCGAAATAAACTTCCCTAGAGTTTATATACAGTTACGAATAAATGTAACCGTAGCGGCGTGTAGTTGTTGTACTGTAATATGTAGCGGTATGCAATTGAGTGTGTCTAATAGAATGTTCAAGATTATTAACTTTTATATCGTAACCATTCTACTTGCTTTGTGAATAATTGTGTTTTCGAATTTTACACGTGAAAGACGAAAATAATTTAGTCTACTAAGTGTGGGTAATTTTGTATTATGTTTTGTTTTGTGTTCTATAAAAGAGTGTGAATATGCATTGAAAATTTATTATAAAATGTGACATGTAAACAATAATATAATAAATAAAAAAGATAATATAAGATCATTAAATTAATATGTATTCGTGTAGTAACTCAATGTATAAAATATAAAAAGTGCCGTTAATATCTTTCCAGCCGTTTAGAGAACCGGCTTAAACCCGGTTAAACAGACAGACAAAAATGTTAGAAACCGATTTTTAGAAGTAAACTAAATGCATATAAAAATGCAGTACTTACTTAAATAATATTATTTAAATAATGTTATTTATATATTGTTTTTATATTATTTAAGTAAGTCCTGCATATACTTTTATCTGCATTTAGTGGTTTTATTTATGTGTATGAATGGATTACAATACAAGCGATGTTATTTTATTGTACTCCTATTTATTGGTAATATTTCTCAAAATGTGACGACCTTCGTGGTCGAGTAGTGTAGACGACACCGGTTTTCAAGGTGTCGCCCGCTCTGATGTTGTGGTTTCGAATCCAGGATGAGTTATGGTAGAAAAAAAAAGAAACACAATTTGCTTTGGCGTGGGTGTCTGTTGTGTCTTCGTTGTTTCAGACTAGTTCAACATAAGTGCTTTGGAACTTAGTTACTTTGGAATCAAAGAAATGTCCCTATCTGTTTATTTTCAAAATTTAAAAACTGGCCCCAGCAGTTTAGACTTTTCGTAGATCGCATCAGTCTGTAAGGAATAGTTATGTAAAAATAAAATTGACATGTCTGTAACGCCAAAATATAAGCTTTTTGCTAAATTATTATAAAAGTTAGCGCTACTTATAATGAAAAAAAAATCAGTTTAAAATTATCAGTATGTTTGTCTATTTGTTCCTGGTAATCTCTGAAAAGTCTGGACCAATTTAGACGGGACTTTTCCCTACCAGATAGCTGATTTATAAGAAATAACATAGGCTATTTTTTTTTAGAAAAATAATTAGGTTTAGAGTCAAAAATAATTAGGAGTAGCGTTCGCATGCCTCTACTGGGGCAAACATTTGTGTGATGAACATGAACGTTTGGTCCCTAGTCATAGATGTCTATTAACCTTTGGTTAAGTATATTGAACCTTTGGCTTGGACACTAAGAGGACTATAGGCTCACCACCTGTCACGATGGCCCAATAAGGTGAAATTTCAGTGAAAAGTGCGACGAAAGGACGTCTATCTACCGCATATTGCGAAAATGCGTGAAGATAAATAACTGGGGTTCCGCGTTGTCTGTTAAAAAGCAGACAAGCTGCAGGGCGCAGCTAGGTTTATACTACTGTATAGATTAATTACACACCGGCAAACTTTATCATATTTTAATGGTATTTCAAAATACAATAGGCTGAATAAATTACATTTGCTGTTAAAAATAACAATTGTGTGTTATTTTCGAATTGACGACTTCAGCGTTTTAAGATTAACAAGAAAAAAGCCGCGAGGATCAAACAGGGAATTATTTTAGATTAAAGACAGACCGTTCGTAAATTCGTACGTAGGAGGTTATACTACAAACTCTGCCCGTCGCCAGTTTATTTCTCGTCTTTGTCGAAATTGTCGGTGGCTAATGCCTTAAGGAACTTAGTCGCCTTTTACGATACCCTCGGCAAGTACACCTCTTGTGTTGAAACTGGCGTATATGGCAACTCTCGAGAGAGGCTTGCATTGGACTTCTACAGGCAGGATGATGATCAATTGGGATACAGTTGGATTTTAACAGAGGTAGAGCCACGCATCAGCTTTTGTTGTTGCATGAATGGGCCGGCTCGACCGGGGAAGTACCACGACCTCACAGAATATCGGCATGAAGTAGAAGTCTAACAAACTTCTGCGTTTCGTCTGGTGAGTGCCGGTAACCGGAGGCCCACATAAAAATTAAGGGTGAAAAATAGAGTATTCGGAAAAAAATTGTTTTGTATATATTCACTTCGCATTAGTAATAGTAAATATATTAAACGCAATAATAATAGTAAATCGCTATATTTTATTATTATTATATCAAATCTTAAATAATAAAGAATGGCAAAATACGCTGTAGAAAAATTAATATGATGTATATTTTACAATTAAAATCTAGATTTAAGTTCACGCCAAACGAAATCAAAACCAGAAAATCTTTTTTTTCATTAAATGGCATTCATTAAATTTATTATAATTTATTTTAGTTTGCTATTGTCAAATTTGGAAGCAAAGGGTATTTAAGGTTTGGAAACATAACATTGAATACGATAGGCTTTCTTAAATCTGCACATACATTCGTTGAAGATTAAAATGTTTAAAACATAACAATAGATTTTTGTCCAGATTTTATCAGTTTTTGACATTAAAATATAGCTCAGTTTTTTTTTCAAGAATACAAAGATGCTATTTATTTGCTTTTGAATGGGTCTTTTTACAACTGTGTTCATTAAAATTATGTAAATGTATATAAAATGTAATATGATGTGATGATATTACAGCAATTTATAACAGCATGCTAATATGCATTTACAAAATATGACAAGGTCATCTTTCAAACCTGCCATATTGCGAATCTCTTCGTTTCGCTTTCGGTCGGCCACGGTAAGGCCACACATTTTACGAAGAGATCGCATCTCCACTGCATTCAACCTGCTTTTATGCTTCTTCTGGCATACCCAGGTTTCGCTGCCATATAACAAAGTCGGTACCAACACTGCGTTATGTATTGCAAGGCGTGCACTTTTCACTACGCCTTGCCTTTTGATTAACGCAGTCAGGGCACCATTGACTTTGTTCCCGGCAGCGACACGCCTGTCCACATCTAAATCACATCTTCCATCCCGGCTAAACGCACTCCCCAAGTATACAATTTCATTCACCTGTTCTAGACAATCCTGATTTACCCAAATTTCGCACTTAGTCCCTTTCAAATACCAGAACCTTAGTTTTATTAGCATTCAAACGGAGACCATTAATTTCACATTCTTCTTTCATACACGTGACTAATTCCTGCAGTTCTGCCTCTGATGGTGCAATAAGCACTGCATCATCAGCATATAGCAGACAATTACTTTAATGTCACCCAATTTCACACCCAAACAGCTATCTTTTAGCTTTTGTAAATAGCTGTCGAGATACAGTATGAACAGCCAGGAAGACATAACACAACCCTGTTTTACGCCCGTTTGGACGCTAAAAATGGGTGACAGGTCATGCCCTACCCGCACACAGGCTTTACAGTCACAGTAAAGCGAATGCACAGCCCTTAGCAATCGACCATCCACACCATACCCCGGCAACAGTTCCCATATTTTCTTCCTTACAAACTTATCAAATGCTTTCTCAAGATCCACAAAAGCACAAAAAATCTTCTGGTTAGCAGCCAGAAGCTTCTCCGTGATCATGCGGAGACATTTGATCCGTGCATCCTCTTCCAGGTCTAAATCCGTATTGTGCCTCCCATAGAAATCTTCCCGATTTTTCTTGCATCCTACGTGTCAAAACCTTCGAGTAAACTTTACTTGCTAAACTGGTCAAGCTGATCGCCCGATAGCACCTGCAGTCATAATGTGAACCTTTACCTTTATATAAAGGCACAATGACCGCGGATCGCCAATTATCCGGAGCAGCCCCCGTTCGCCAGCACAAATTGCACAGCAGATGAAAGCTGTCCCAGACGCGACGCCCACCACACTTGACCATTTCAGCAGTAACTCTGTCTAGTCCCGCAGCCTTACCACATTTCAAACTTCTAATTGCACATTCAATCTCTTTCATACTGATGACCTCAGTGTCATCGAGGTCCGTGTCTGGCGTACCAGTCACGGCGTCACCCCCGGATCCCTCACTTAGATCATCACACGCATAAATCTCTATAAAATTCGCTCCATCGCTGCATGACGTCCGATTTTTCTGAGAGGACGTCATTGGTTCTCGAAAGCACTTTGTTCTGTCGCACCACTCCGGGTCCTTCCAACCTCTTTCCAGAAGAGTTTGGAGTTCTCCTTGAAGTTGTGCGACAACCTTTCGTCCGCTTCCATTCTACTCCTTTCACGCACTTCCTCAATCAATGCTTTCGTGTGAACTTTCTGGAGCTTATATCTTTCTTTCCTCTTCTCTCTCATATCCTTATCATTACTAGAGGCCAAGTAGTCTAAACATGCTTTCTTCTTCTTATTTACTGCTTCTTTCACTTCGTTATTCCACCATGCATCGCCCTTTTTTCTACTACCTCTTTTCACAGTTCCACACACGTCTTCCGCTGCACTAACCATTCCATCTCTAAGGCTCTGCCATATTTCTTTCACACATTCTTTCCTGACATTGATAATGTCCAGCTTTTCGGCTACCCTTTGCTTGATATTTATCCCTAGTGTCCGCTTCCTGAAGCTTCCAGCTTCGGATGAAGCTACCGACCGACTGTGGTTCTGGTATCGCCGTCCGGTAGCGCCAACCCGCGAATAGACCCCTAAATCTAGTAATCGCTAGATAGTGATCCGTTCCCAGGTCAACACCCCGGAACACTCGCGTATCCATCACCTGTTTTCGCAGTCGGTCATCCACCAGGAATAAATCGATCATACTTCTCTCATTCTCTCTTGTTCTAGTATACATATGGATTTTCTTGTGACTAAACATAGTGTTTGTCACAAAAATACCCTTTTCCTTGCATACAGCCAGTATAAGCTTGCCAGCTACGTTAACCCTTTTATCACTAAACATTCCAAGCACCGACTCGTACCCTGGCCGAGCGGTTTCAACCCATCCATTCAAATCACCACATACAACAATTCTTTCGTTTCCTCTGACCAAATCTAGAACTTCTCTTATATACTCCCAAAACTCTTCCAGCTCAGCTCTGGACGACGAAGCTACCGGCGCATAAACAGCCAAAAGAAATAACTTCGTCAATCCCAATTTAAAGCGAACCCAGAGAAGTCTCGAGTTCACAACCTTATATTCAGTCATAACATCGACCAACCGAGACGACAGCAGCACCCCCACTCCCTGGCAGGCGCTCTCGCTCTCCGGGACTCCGGACCATAGAGCTAACGCCCCGCCAGGGAGCTCTTCAGTACCGCTGCCCTTCCGCTTGGTCTTCGAAAAACACAGGACATCTAATTCTCTTTCTTGGCACGTTGAGCAAATGAGCGAAGACCGAATGGTGAAGAAAATATATAGCGCGAAAGTTAATATTAAAAGGTGTGTAGTAGACCGAGATGACCATGTGAGCAAATTGCTCGAAGAGGGGAGGGTCAAGAGTACTCGGATACCTCGACTTGCGTGTATGAAGAAGATGATAACCTGAAAGAAGCGAAAGGGGTATGTAGGGATCGTGACACTTGGCGATCTGTTCTCTCTGGCTACCCCGTCAGGGATTGTGTGTGAAGATAAGTAAGTAAGTATGTTATTTTGGTGTATGTACCGTTTATATTCTTATACATGTAGTAAAAAACGGTTATTTCAATGTCACAAACAGACACTCCAATTTTATTTATATATATTTTATCTAAAATAAGAAAATGATACAAAAAACAACAATAGGCGGTCTTATATATTTCATTTTTCCTTTATAACTTATGCACTTATAGAGTATCCTTCAGAATTTGTAATATTAAATGTCAATTTTGTTTCATTAGATTATTTTTCATTAATCAGAATTTTACTATCTATTTATGTCACTTAACAATTTTATTTTCATTTTGTCAAATTTGTATAAAATGTAATAGGCTTTCTCCGCTATTTTCAATAATAAAGAGTTGAATAAAGTTTATCTGTGTTTCATTTACTAAATGTCCTTATTAATCTATTGTATGTAATCCGTGTGTCACGTTATTGCTCATTATGAACTCCGATTGTATCATTCCAACTTTCACGTTTTTTTATAAATGTGTTTTGCTGGCATGCTCGTGATACTTTTTGTCAGGAATATTTTATCAATATTTTATTAATTATTTCTAGGCACGTCAACGTAGTCCACGTTTACCGGATCCGCGAATTTTTTTAATATTTTACCTGGTTGATTTTCTTAGTATACGTGTTTGTGTTTGATACACCTTAAAATTTTATCCTTAATTATTTTGTGTTTACTCCTTTATGCTTGTAGAATTGGTATACATAATTTTTGATGAGTTAGTTAAGAAGAATAAATTATGAGTGGATATTATAAATAATAATATATTATACATTTATCAACTAAAAACTTCTAAAAGTTAATGTTATTTGAGAATACTCGTTTACATCGAATACTTTAATCACCCGTACTATTTTAATTTGAAATTTTGATGCCAACAAAAGACTGGTGATTACTGGCGAAGTTAATTTTTTACTTCCTTTTAGATTGCAAATGTTACTATCGAAACTGGAAAAGGCCACAAAGCGTAACCGCATTCCGCGGTCTTGCGAAAATGTGTGCATAGACCATTTTCGAAAAATTGCTGAGAAAAAAACTGTGCCACGTTTTTTTCTCTCTTTAGTTTGATTTCCAAACGTAGCGATAACGAAATACGTCTGTCGACTCGACTGAGAACTAGACGTTTGAATAGAGTGACCATATTTGTAGTTTTGAAGTTATTAAATAATAATAATAAATAAATATCTTCATGCCATTCCCCAAACAGGGGTAGACAGAGGTATAGTCATGTAAGCCCTTACAACCCAGCTTCCACTGAAGACAATTTCTGGAACAAAGTGACAGGTGGTGAGCCCACCGCCATCTTTATGTCCAAGTCAACGTTATAAATATCACTTAAATTTTGAAAAACCCATCGGTCCGAGATTTGGACATTGAACCTGGGTCACTTGACTCGAATTCCAATCATCCACTCGGCTATCGTGAGCTCATTGATTTCACAAAATCACTTTGGACTGGCGCATATAATAAATATGTAAATTTATACATATCTATTTATTTATGTATTCTATATTGTACCTACACCACAAATTAATATTAAAATAAGTACAAGGAAATCAAGATAGTACAAGAGACGGTCTTATTACTAAAAAGCAATTTCTTCCAGACAACCTTGCTATAGAAGGTGATGAAGATGTAATGAAGAAATACATAGAATAATATAAAAACACATAGGTACATTGCTCTGGTCCATACGTCGGTAGTTAGAGTACTTTGTGTGAGTTCTAGGCACTAGGTTCTGAGAGCACTTAGTAAAGTTTTAAGCGGTGTTGTGCACAGAAACAAAGACGATAACTATCAACACTCAGGCCCGAAATAATGTAAGTTTATTGTTACATCGACTCGACCGCGAATCGAACTCGAAAATGAAAACTAGTGTTAACAAAACTTGTCCACGCAGGTCGTCTTCTATCAAAAAGTTAAAACTATGTCTCCGTGTTATCGAAAGTATGGTAACATCAGCAAAAATACAATCTACGACAATCGGAATTTTTCCCACCTTTCTCCACAATCTCATTGCTACGATTCAGATTTATAAGCGCGTCTAGTTGCTGACTTCTAATGATTAAATGACTTAGTATGACAAACGTTTAGTTTTTGCACTTACTTTGCTATTAGTGCACGGTTGCCTAGCAAAGAGCAATAGAAAAACAAGCCTGTATATGTACCCTTGAATCATGATGTTGTCTAGGGCAAATCTGCTGGCCACAAATGACGTGACTATACATTTCATCAACAACAATATTACTATTAACATTAGGCGGGCTCAAAATTTCTCATTTATTTAATAATAAAAAGTTACATCCACAAAAAGGAATAATGATATCTTTCT
The DNA here is from genome assembly GCA_029286605.1 of Sericinus montela. NCBI lineage: Eukaryota > Metazoa > Arthropoda > Insecta > Lepidoptera > Papilionidae > Sericinus > Sericinus montela. Next base: position 343,189 of record JAGSMR010000111.1, on the reverse strand, counting down.
TACTTACTTAATGGGCTGTTAAAGTCCACTGTAGGGCATAGGACTCATCCTTAACAAGTATTTGCATAATCGCCGCGCAATAAGTTCAGCACTGGAAAAGTAATACTAATCCCTAAAGATGAAAACACTACAGACCCGAATAATTGGCGTCCTATATCTTGCCTACCAACAATGAACAAATTAATAACCTCAGTCTTAAACGAACTCTATAATCATTGTATCAAAAATAATATATTATATTATTTTACAGGAACAAAATGATGACGAAGATTACTCGGGGTTGTAAAGATCATCTCATGGTCAATAAGGCGAATTTTGGACTGAAAAAGTGTTAAACACTATACATAGTTGCTAGAAAAAGACAAAATTATTAAGGAAAGGGACACACTTTACTAAACGGGGAGGAATTTAAGCATTTAACTCAAAACCATACTGACAATTATTTAAAAATCATAGAATCCGGTAAAATATATCACAGTGAAATTAGACAACAGTTACAAAAATAATACTTCAGAAGATTAAAGGTATTGACTAAATCATACTTAAATGTAAGAAACCATGAAAGGTCAATGCATATGCTATTCCTGTGCTTTTATATTACTTTGGAATTGTTAATTTCAGACTACCGATTTTAATAAAATAGACGGTTAATCTCATGCCGCCATCACTTTTCTTCTACCTGGATACAAGGCGCACCTGCTGGGTACCTCCCTTACCTGGTGGATATTGCCAAAATTCGAACTATGTGCGTCCGACAGTCATTTATAGTACGCACGGCCAAGAAGGGAATGGTTTACCGACATGTATTTCCGAACGCATTCATGAGAAGCTTAAAGAAGTGAAGGTTTTATCCTTCACTTCTTTAAGCTTCTCATGAATAAACTCACTTCATCATAGATCTCATCTATGCCTTAATGCTTGATGGAGTTTAAGAGTTTACCCATTTTTTAAATAAAAATTGCGGGTTGCGCTCCGGGAGTGCTGTCAGAAGTGAAAACTTATTTCACTTTTAGATAAAAATATGTTTTTTTATTTATCTTGCGTTCTGCTATATGTACATGCATATATACACACACTATAGCTGCGTCTCGTAACGTTGTAGCGAGTTCAGTGATTTTATCTCATCTAAAAATAAGCGTACCGCGCTAAAAAAAATTTTCAATTTAAACATATTGCCAAAAATGTAATTGTAGATGTACCTAGAAATTTATCTTTATTATTTACACCCTAAACAAATTACAAAGGCACTTAGGACAAATGGACTTAATATCTGGTGGCATTCTTCAAAATATAAACCTTTATTGCGGGGGAGAACACATGAATTCAAATTCAATTCATTTATTCATCGACATAAGTAATATAGAATTATATTTCCTGATTGGCATTTTTTCATTATACCACCGTTTCGTAATGAGGTTTCTCTAACAGAGAAGTAACAGGCGAAAGAAACTCTTCAGTCATCCTCTTTTTTGTGATTTAAAGTAAAAAGCTTACATTACAAAGATACAAACACAGATTTTGATCCTAGAATAATAAGAGACGTCGTAGGAACCATCAACCTCCGATTCCCAGGGGTTATTTTAATAAATATATTAATTAAAACAAATAATAAATATCTTCACGCAATTCCCAATACAGGAGTAGACAGAGGTCAAGTCTAGACAATTAAGTCCCTTTAACCCACCTTCCACCGAAGATATTTTCGGAACAACGTGACAGGTGGTGAGCCCGTCGCCGTCTTTATGTCCAAGTCAACGATGAAATTCGAACATAAGTTTTTGAAAAACTCATTGGTACTGCCACTTGGGGATCGAACTCGGATCTCTCGACTCGAAAATCCGACCACCCAACAACTCGGCTATCGTGACTTAACGGCTCGAATGGTGAAGAAAACATATATTGCGAAATATATATAAATTACCTCCACTCACCAGACGAAACGCTGAAGTTTGTTAGACTTCTACTTCACGCCGGTATTCTGTGAGGTCGTGGTACTTCCCCGGTCGAGCCGGCCCATTCATGCAACAACAAAAGCTGATGCGTAGCACTACCACTGGTAAAAAGTTTGTAAAGATACATTAAAATAAATAATAAACTGAACGACCTCATCCGTGGACGAGTGGCGTACTGATCCTAAGGTCTCGGGTGCGATTCCCGATCGGGTCAAAGTAGAAAATAAACACTTTTTCTACATTCTCATCATTCATCTCGGGTCTCGGTTTTTGTGATACCTTCGTTGTTTTTGATTTCGAGATACAAGTGCTTATGCTTCATTGAGATCAGAGCAATGTATGTGATATTGTCAACAGATAGATGTATATAGTGACAATGGCGATCTGTTCTCTCTGACTACTCCGTCAGGGACTGTGCGTGAAAATAAGTAAGCAGGAATAATAAACATAATCAATAATTAGAAATTTCTATTTCGACTCTTTAAAGTGTAGTAAAAAAGAATATATTACAATATATTTTTATATCCTGTTTTATACAAGATACCACAATTTTCGATTTTGACCCAATTCAAACTGCGGATACCTTCTGGGCATTGATAAAATTAAAAAACATCTAATCTTTATTTATTTTTCTCCCAATACAAACATGGTACAAAAAATATATAACATACTCCAAAGACATTCATTGCATAGTGGGAGAACAGAAATCCGAACAAGGAAAAGCCTCGTGCTATGGATAATACTCATAATAACTACATATGCACACATTGGGTGTACATATGTAGTATAAAAAACATGTGTTCACCCAAATATATGAAACCTCTATGCACTTCTTATAAGTTTCTTCGCGTTTTTTAATAAAATTCACAACATTTTTTAAATAAAACGATTTTCGGATTTTATCGCGATTTTAATTAGTTTTTTCAAACTATTTTTATTTCCCGACGTTTCGAATGCTTTACAGCATCCGTAGTCCCTGGGGACACGGGGGGACGTAGGTAGGGAAATGATACGATATAGGTTTTGTTACCATTTGCAACAACATCTTACCGGAAAAAAATAAAACAACAAAAAATATGTTGGGGAAAAAGTTTCTTCGCATTTTTTAAGAAAATTTACAACATTTTTTAAGATAGTTTATTTACTTTTAACTAGTAGGTACCATTTTCGTTCGATATCTTTTTGCCATCTTGTAGGTAGGGACAAGATATTGGGGCTTGAAATTTTGGGGCTGCTGATCAAAATACCGCGACAATCGGTTTTGGCAGTCCTCTCGTGATGTTAACCTGACACTGCCTAAAGAATTTTAAAGAAACCGAAACAAGAAGAAATCTGAACGTGCAAGGTCTGGACTATACGGCGGATGCATTAACACCTCCCAGTCAAGCTCTCTTAATTTTTGCTGAGTGGCTAAAGACGTGTGAGGTTTAGCGTTATCATGATGAAAAACCACACCCCTTCTGTTGAATTATTGTGGCCGCTTTCTCTAAACTTCTTGCTTTAATCTCATCGCACTCTGCGGTCGCTCATCGTAGAGTCTACTCGCTTGAGGATGCCTTGTTTTGAGGCGAAACACGTGTCGCGTTTTCGGCGGTGGTGTGTGTTACCTGGTTTGAGTGTAGTGGTGGTGGTGCATACAGTGGAATTGGTGCACACATCTGTGGAATTGGTGCACGCATCTGTGGGAGGGAGGGTGGTGCTCTTCTTCTCTTCGGACCAGGTAGCATATACCTTTTTATATTTTCATGCGGAGGGTTGCGAAGTAATTTTTTAAATAACAACTTTACAATGAATTTCCGCAAAGTAACGCCTGAGTCAATTAACTGTCTTAATCTCATCAGTTGTTCGCAGTAGAGTTCAGAATCGATGGTCTTGCCTGGTGGTAACAGCCCGTAATGAATAATGCCCTTCCAAACCCACCACACATATAGCATCACCTTGTTACGAGTTAACCCGGGTTTCGCTAGAGTCAGTGAAGCCTGTCCGAGTTTTGACCACGACCTTTTTCACACGTTCTTGTCGTACGTGATCCACTTTTCATCATCAGTTATCAGCTTCTTCAAAAATGGTTTGGTTTCATAAGAAAGAATCACAAATGAGTACACGGTTCATAAGCTTTCTTTCAGTGAACTCGTGAGGTACCCAAATATCCAGCTTTTTTGTGTACCCTGTTTTTTTTCAAATGTGCCAAAACTGGTTTGTGATCAATTCCCAGTTCTTCAGCTACGTCGTAACTACTAACATGCCGATCTTGCTCCACTTTTTCAAAAAATGGCATCCATTTTATCCATAATAGGGCGACCAGAGTGACGTGCACCGTTGACATCAAAATTTTCCGATTGAAAACGCTTAAACCAAATTTGTGCTACTCTCAGACACTGCACTAGGTCCATAAACATCGCAAATTTTTTTTGCGGCTTGCGTTGCATTTTTCCTCTTTTACAGTATAATGATAAAATGTATCGAATTTCTTCATTAAATTCACTCATCTTGACAGTACTTAAAATAAATATAAATCACTAATTTTTCCTAATTTGAATTGGGAATTATCTTCTTTAAAATTTAAACTTTTAATGATACCAAAACCAGCCAGATACAAATAGTAAAGCCAAAGAGATTTAATTACAAGTTCATACATTCTATTATGAGGAAAGATATTTTCCACAACTAATAACATAAGCCTATATTTTTCCAATGCACAACTTATGTTTGAATGTGCCAGTACGCGCAAGTAATGTGTGTTTGGGTATGTATCTGTGTGTCTTATATAATTTAAAGTGTGTGTGTATAAATGCGTTTGAATAAATAAATAAATAAATGCGTTTAAATGTTTCTCTGTGTGAGGTTGTGTGCGTGTGTTTACATTGGTAACAAGTTTTTCAGTGTGTTTATAATAAAGGACAGGAGCTATCGTGTAATTATTTTCTTATAGGTATATCTATTCATACCGTATATATGGACAATTTTATTGGTGTGATTATATAGTCGACCACTGTGAAAGTATGAAAGTAACTATGAAAGTAAAGAGTATTTGAGACGACGACCAAATGAGATTTTGGTGCTATATGTAGGGCAAACCTTTTTGTCTTATTTGATTCTCTCATATGTTCTGCCTCAAACTTGATGAGAGAGAGTTGCCACAGTAAAATACGTAGAAAGAATAATTTTCTAACTGTAAGTAATTGGTATCTCTTTGTATAATGTCTGTGTGAGATATAGTCGCGGGTTTAAAATAAGTTTTTGTGCTCTTGCAACTTGAATCAGATATATACCGGCTGCATAATATAATAGATAAATATTAAGACCCAATCAGACCGAAGCCCAAGGGACGGAAAACACCAGACGGGCTATGGTTAGGGCGACAGGGAAGGAAACCGGCGAACGATGCGGGCGGAGCACCGGCTTCTGCACTTGGCTTGGAGCAGTTCGTCATTCAGTCGCAGTCGCAGATGTTCAGAGAGGCTGACTGGAATAACTAATTCGCACCTCGTCAGCCAGGTTCAGATATTTCGTATTCTTGTCTGCTTTGGCTTTCACGAGTCTCTCGTCATATGGGATAGTAATGAGCAAGAAAATATCCCCGACTGTGCCCGGTCCATCAACACGATATCAGGCTTGTTTGTCAGACTCAATCTGGCCGGTAAATTATTTAATGATATCGTTAAAGTCACGATAGCCGAGTGGATGGATAATCAGAACTTCGAGTCGAGAGACCCGAGTTCGATCCCCAAGTGGCAGGCTCGTACCAATGGGTTTATTCAAAACCTATGTACGATTCATATCGTTGGCTTGGACATAAAGGCGGCGACGGGCTATCCCTGTATTGGGAATTGCGAGAAGACAGAGGTCTAGTCTAGACAATTAAGTCCCTTCGACCCATCTTCCACTCAAGATATTTTACGGGACAACGTGACAGGTGGTGAGCCCGTCGTCGTCTTTATGTCCAAGCCAACGATATCATTCGTACATAAGTTTTACGTACGTACGAGCCTGCCACTCGGGATCGAACTCGGGTCCCTTCAGGAACTCGAAATTCCGACCACGTAACCACTCGGCTATCGTGACTTGCTATATGTGTCTATGCAGTTACTCAAAATTAGAAAGCATAGAAAAAACGGTGATGGCATTCCGAAGCGAGTCACCAAGATGGGGACAGGCTCGACAGATGTCGATGATGCCAGCCTTTAGAAAGTACGTTAAATGTGTATGCTTTGTTCACGTTTGACAAATGGTTATTAAGTACTTTTGTCAGGTGTGCAAAAAACACATCGCCAATCGACTGTTTCATGCCAGTCTCATCGACACTCAAATTTTGTAACGTACTCAGTCCTATCAAAATGGAGTCAGAATTGCTGCAATGACTTCAAGCAATTCCACCCAATGGGAGTGGTTGAAAAGTCTCTTACTGTACAGTCGACTTTATATAGGGCGAGGATCCTATTTAGCCATATATGGGGCACCGAGTTTAACGGTATTTACTTGGATCTGTGGTAAAAGATTTTAGGTTTTAAAGATGATTTTATTATTATTATTTTTTTTTGATAACCATGGAGGAAATGTTTTATGCACGAACGTCCCTTGGCCGGGAGGCCACCGAAACGAACAGTGTCGGGCTCGAATCTCAGAAAGAGAAGCATACCGACTAAAACCATCCACGGGATGCTGTTGGCCCGGAGGCCTTTACAGCTTCGTCTAAGGAGACTTGCGAGGCGAGGCTCGCAATAACAGCAGTGTGCGAAGGCGTGATGTCCGACATTAGCTTGTCCCATCTTTGCCCCCTCAACTCAGCCATGCGCTGTTTAACCTCCCTTTGGAGTTGGCGCATCCTAACGCGGTTTGCGTCAGTCCTATACCTGTCGTATGCCCTATTGGCAGCATTTTTCTCTCTCAACAGCTGTCTGAGCTCAGCAGGCAACTCAAAGCGGCGGTCGTTTGCCGCTTTGACCCGCCTGGAGGATACACTGACGGCGGTTTTTAGGTGAGAGGTGAGATGAACGACGGCGGCAAGTGCCGTGTGTTTATTATCAATGACCTCCGGTATGTTTGCTAACTACGGGGAATCCGTAGACTCGAGGTATTCCTCGAGTTTACGCCAGTCTGTCACGGTTTTGGTCAAAGTGACCTCTGCGTGCGGCTGCCCTAGCTGCATTATGACCGGTCGGTGGTCTGAATTAAGTTCGTGATGAACTTCTATTTTCGCAAGAGGTAGCAATATGTTCTTTAAGAGAGCTATATCGAGAATGTCCGGATTCTGGTTCCTCTGCGCGGGTATTCTAGTTGGCTCGAAGGGACCTTTAATATCAAAGTTTAGGTTTATACTCAGAGTTAGGAGGGCGAGTCCATTATTATTTTCATTTGCGGCGTTCCAAGCAGAGTGCTTGCTGTTTAAGTCTCCCGCTATTAACACCGAGTCGCTTAAATTTAGCAGTGCCTCGATGTCGCCCCTTAGAATTGTTTTCGAAGGCGGGAGATAAGCCGATATCACAGTGATGGGCTGATGGCCTGTCATTGCGATCTTACAACCGGAAGCTTCCATGTTGGCAAGAGACGGAAGGTCAATTGGCACACAGTGTAGCGAAGACTTGAAATAGATCAACGTACCGCCCCCGCGAGCGGGGCGGTCGTTTCTAACTAAGCGATAGTTAGCTATCTTCGGGTCGCGTATGCTAGACTTGAGTAGGGTCTCCTGTACTAACATTATGTCTAGCTGATGGACTGAGACAAATTCCCTAACTTCGTCCATCTGTTTTTTTAAGCCGTATGCGTTGAAGACGCCGGCAGCTAGCGATTTAGGTTTAGTTCTTTCGCTTATGTTTGTATCGTTCATAATGGGCGAGACAAAAATAAATGAAGAATTATTGGCGGGAGGGGGACCTCGAGAAGTGAACGAGTCACTTTTTACTAACTAGGTTTTGGAGCTCTTCGTAGTTGGAAGAGTGCTCCGTTATGGCCTTTAGCAGGTCCATTGGGTCGTTAGCCTCGCGCGTTTTACGGGCGAGGGCCCGGATTTCTGCCATATTAATAAAATTTGGAGGACCCGTTGAAGGTCAGCCATGTCCGATACGGTTGTTGGATCGGACTGAGAGGTGCTAAGCGCAGGCTTTGTGCTCTGCGGTTTTGGGACAGCGGGGACCGCGTCTTTCGACGCTGTAGTCTTTTTCGCCATTTGTGGGGGTTTCACCCACGCATTCGCGGGAATGGGAGCTGGTACCAGCTTCTCTGTTTGTGGAGCCTTCTTTGACGCCCGGTTTCGTTTCCCATTCGGGACTTTAGGGCATCTGCGATAGCTCGCGGGGTGCCCCTCAGTCACGCACAGGACGCAACTTGGTTTTACACCAGACTCCCTGGTGATGGCGCACTCAGAGGTGATGTGATCACCTAAGCATTTCACGCACCGTGGGTGCGCGAAGCAATGCCGAGCTGAGTGCCCATAGATCTGGCATCTATGGCACTGGCCGATCGTTTTCCGCTTGTGCGGAGCCTCGACGGTGATGCCCTCGAGGTCAAGGACCGTCTTTATTTTAAAAATTTTGATACCCTCGGGAGTAGCCTCTAGGTGAACCATGACCATGTCATAGTTCACCTTGGTCCTCTGGTTGAACATCCTAAAGACGTTCAATACCGGAAGACCGGCAGACAGAAGGTCCTTCTGGACTTTCTCCGTCTGTATTCCCCGAGGAATACCTTTAATTACGACCCGGAGGATGCGGTCCTCCTCCAGGGCGTAGGTATGAAAACCTACTTTATTATTTTGGAGCCCCTTGGTAAGGGCTCTGTGGGCCGTCGGTGTGTCCACTGACACAACGATCGAGTCTTTCATTGGCTTTGCCTTAGAGAAGTGGATGTGCTTCTCTCTTAGCGCATCCGATATGGACGCCCACTTTTCACCTTCCTTGATAATTATCGGGGGAGGCTTTTTAGGAGTTTTTGCCGGTGCAGCCGTGTCCATGGGGACAGCGGCGGAAACGGCTTTAGCTGCGGTAGGCGCGGCTTTAGTAGAGGAGGCGCTCGCGGGCGCCTTCTGGGACTTGCCTTTCTTCTTTCGGGCCGGGGCTGCCGCGACCACCTTGCTAGGTGGGCGGTCGCCTTCGGAATCCGAAGAGTCCCTACTTTTAGGGGCGCGCTTTCGTTTGCCCTTTACGACGGTGAAGCCGTCGTCTGAATTTTCGCGTTCGACCTCGGTCAACGCTCCTATCGACATGGAAGAGTCAGATGACTCAGCCATGTCTGAACCTCGCACCTCCCTCGACAGGGAGGATGCGCGAGAAGACGCACGGGATGAGGCGCGCGAGTTGCACGGTTTTGGAGCAGCTCGTGCAGCTGTTTGGTTCGCCAAGAAATTGGCGAGAACGGGCGGAGGTACGGCGAGGCCTGCGGGGCCCGCAGTAGCCGCCTGGGGCGCGGGTGCCGGAATGGCAGTAGATTGCGGGGCGCTTACGCCCGTGGTAGGGTTTAATCCCGCGGGGGGGTTGAGTCCCGCCGGTGGGTTTAAACCGGTGGCAGCAGAAGCCGCCTTCGAGGGCCGACCGTGTATTACGGTGCCTGGATCCACGGTCGGGTAGTGCTCCGCCAGGAAGCGGATGGACCAAATTAAGAAGCCCTCCCGGGCTAACTTAATTTGGTCCATATTGGACCAAGCCTATGCAGTTTACCGTATGCCTACGTCTCTCGGCCCGCAGGCCGGAGAGGTGTGTGCACAGTGTAGTGTGAACTTACTCGGACTGCTCTGCTTTCTGCTGCTGCACTGCACTGTCGACACAACACAACACAACCTAAAGCACAACTATCGCGAGACGGGGGACCCGCTAGTTGCGGGGCCCGATCACGACGCGAAACGATCACTTCCCGGAACTCTGACGATCAATCAGGAATCCCAGGTAGACGATCGTAACAAAGAAAAATAGCAGGGCCGTAAAGGCCCGGTCGCAGGTAATGATTTTATTACAAAAATGTACGTGGTTTAATGGTTTGTGCACGTTGAGAGAAGACCAAATGTTAGAGAAAATATATAGCGCGAAAGTTAACAATAAAAGGTGGAGGTACGCCTAGACTAATGTCCATCGTTTCAAAAACTAGATAAATAAATAAATAATCTGCTTTAGTTGACTTGAGCCGACTTTATCTGAACGAGCGTTACATAGACGAGCGTTACAGCTCAATCTTATTCAAAGGTACGAAAAAAGTGCATGGCACAAAAACATTACACATTACCGCGCTTTGGTATTGGTTGACGATAATTTACTACAAATAAGCGAGTGACAAATACCAGCTTTCGTTGACACGATTACAAGTCCATTTCCATTGGCAGAATTCTTCTAAAAGAGGCCATATAACAAAGAAAGAAGAAGAAGTCCATTTCAGGATGGGACTCCCCCTTAAGGGACGGTGTCTCGAAACTTATACTCATAGTTATACTCTTGCTTCGGAATCACATGGCAATTTCTATTTTCAGGCATTTAGAATTTTTTAAATGTAAGCCGTTTCTAGGTACTTCACTCTCTACCATTCAAACTCTGTTAGTTAATTCTTAATTTAGTACCTAACAAGATTCACGGGTTTTTCGATCCGGTTATATGATGACGCGACTAGTCTAAATTCGAAAATTTCAAGGTCGATAACTTGGTTGTGAGAATTGATGATTTTTTGAATTTGAATTTGGAATGTTGCCTAGTTTTCAATATTGTTGTAGAATCTTCTATCTTAATAAATATTATAGAGTCAATATGTTTTCTTTTGTTTCTTTTTATATGAGCTTTCTTAATCTGTGTCGGTAACTAGTTTTTTTTTTTAATAATGATGTCATAGTCACAGCGATTCAGTTTGTCAACTGTAAACATAACTGTAGTAGTATATATATATATATATATATATATATATATATATATATATATATATATATATATATGTATATATATATATATATATATATATATATATATATACATATATATATATATATATATATATATATATATATATATATATATATATATATATATATATATATATATATATATATATATATATATATATATATATATATATATATATAGATACATATATATAAAAATATATATGTGTGTGTGTGTGTAACGACGAGTAGAGCGTCAAAGCCGATTGGCGACGCAGTTCCAGGCTTTTTGCACCTTAGATGCTGCTGCCGTTCTGCTGATCGGCAGAATTTAGGTCTGATATTTTTCATGATGGTTACCCCACCATCTGTCGGTAGCCAATGGTTTTAGTAAGGCTTTAGAAGTAATATATAACGACAGAAATGTTTATATGTTCATATACCTTTGCCTAACCTTATGGATTAAAATATAATAAAATTTAATAAGAATAATGTGCAAACATTCACTAAGAGTTATTTGAAGTCAAATATAACATCCTTGTATTCAAGTTTATCTCTTTTTACTATTCGTATAAATTAACGAAAAAAGCATTACGAAATCTTGGTGTATTTTGCGATGATAAAATTTTATGTCAAAAAGATATGAAAGAATTTTTAATAATACGCTTATTATAAGTGATTAATAAGTTTGCCCGAAGTAATATAATTTGACTAATGATAGAATCAATTATTTAATACTCATCCTTAAATAATTTAATATTTTATACTGTACGGACTTTTGTTTATATTGTAAACAACAAAATTATCTATATTGTATCCTTTCTGAACAAAATCTTTATTTGGTGCGGTCTTAAACGTCAAAAAAGAACATTTATCTCGCAATATTATTTGGCGTTTTAATATTACTAATGACTTGTTTTGGATTCTTATTTCAACATCTTCTCTATAGCTACTTGACTGTACACTATCGTGTTTTCATCTACCTAAAAATATTGAGTGTATATTATTTGTCGACCTTAATGCGATATGTGTACGCTACTCATCCAGAGTATACGTATCAGTTTTCATGATGTCGCCATTTCAAATACGTTTATAATTAAGAAAATAAAATAAAAATTACGAAGGTTGTCAAGCATAGTGAAAATTTTGCATATAATTTTATATTTTTAGAGGTGGTTATCCCGCCACCTATCGGTTGCCGTTACGATATTCAAGGCTGTTTCCCTTAGTCACCGCTTATGACAGCCACGGGAATTACCACAATATTCTTACATCGCTACCACACGGTCATAAATAAATTAAAATAAGTTAAACCGTTTTATTGCAAAGAAATAACAATAATCCGGCTTAAGTAAAAAAAACCTAAAAAATATTAACTATGTAGCCGTATTATGGGTATTAGAAAATATACGCAATTCGTTTTAAAGAGGAGAGCACATTGTTACTGATGCAAAAAATATTATTGAGAGTAGAAAACAAAATGTAATTATTTGACCCACAAACAAAACAAGGCCAGCTAAACAGTATAAAAAAATTATTGGCCCGAGCGGTACTTTAGTATTTGTTAATATATTCATTTTTGATTCGGTCTCTGAAAGATCCGCTATAACCAAATCCGAGAGTTTTCCGATCCGGTTTTGCGATGACGCTAACTTAGTCAAAAATTTCAAGGTCTCGATAACTTGATTATAAGAATTTATTGCTTTTTTGAATTTGAATGTTGAATGACGTCTAGTTCTCGAGAAACATTTTGTAGAAACTTCTCGTACATACTACCGAAACCAGTTTAGAGCACAACATATTGTTATTTATGAGTTTTTTTTTTGGCCAGCGTCGATATAGTAGCCAGTTATTTTTTAATATTATGACTTACTTTGTTAACAGTAAAATGCTGTAACATATTAACATGTCAAAGCTGAGAAGAGGAAATGCGTCACATAATATGTAAATATAGATTTGTGTGGTTATGCTGATGTCATGTTTGATAATGATGGTAATGTAGGCGCCAACCCCTTTTAACCAAATCACCTAAATCTTATCCTGCTTTTTGGTATGATTTATAATCGAAGACATTATGCATTGTTGTTTTTTTTTTTAAGTATTTGAAAATTTTGGAAATGATTACTTTTTTGGCGTCGTTTTAAAATAAATAGATATCTTTCAATCACGCAATTCCCAATACAGGGGTAGATAGAGGTCTAGTCTAGACAATTGAGTCCCATCAACCCACCTTCCACTGTTGATATTTTCAGGACAACATGACAGGTGGTGAGCTCGTCGCCGTCTTTATGTCCAAGCCAACGATATAATTCTTACATAAGTTTTTGAAAAACCCATTGGTACGAGCCTGTCACCTGGGGATCGCACTCGGGTCTAACTAACGACGCTAAAGTTACGATAGCCTAACCACTAGGCTATCGTAACTTTAGCGTCGTTTTAATTTTAAATATAGAAAAAACAACATTTTTTTTAATATTCATCCACAATGATCCACTATTTTCGGAAAAGAAATCTACCGCTTGTAAGCATTGTTTATAACTAAGAATGCCGTGTGTATTCGGCGGAACTACTGCTAGTTTTGTTCCACTAAAAAGGGTGCGTGTAATCTCGCGCGTAAGAATTGAATCGTATTAGATTTGACACTGTCTCTTGACAGAGGCTAGTAGTATCGACTCTCTACTCCTTCCTTTCAGCTACTTCTCGGAGGAAAGAGAATTTGTAACATGTCATCGCGCGTTTTCTTTCCTGTCGAAAGAATTCAATACCGCAGTTTAAAAAATTTATATATATATATATATATATATATATATATATATATATATATATATATATATATATATACTACTACTATATATATATATATTTATATATATATATATATATATATATATATATATATATATATATATATATATATATATATATATATATATATATATATATATATATATATATATATATATTACTTTAAAATCTTTAGAAGTAAACCGTTTTAGAGTTGAAAAAGGAGTGTGTCCTTTTTTATGCAAAAGTCATAAACAAAACATTTAATTTAAGAGTGTTTAAAGCTCTTAGGTACGTACGTTCAATAAGATCTCATTAGAGAAGAGAGAAGAACTCTCCCGCAAGAGAAAAGTTTGCCATAATCATCGCCACACTTGGCAAGCAGACTACTCGGTAACGCTGCTGATACGCTGCATCACAGGTCTGTAAAATTTTTGGTTGGTATTTTTCGAGATACTCCATCTTTTAGTAGCTAATGATATTTCAAAGTCCTCTCCCAGTAGCGTCTAACGACACCCACGGGAAGAAAGAAGGATAATATACATTTAGATTATATTGATTCTTGACGTTATGGAATAATTCTATCCAGAGCGATAGTAAATGAAATAAATATTATGAATTAATATAATTTTTGAAAAATTTTGTAAAATTTATTATAGGTTAATTATAAATTTATAGTATTTTATTATAAATTCGCGAGGTTGCCTGGAAGAAATAGCTAAGTAGCAATAACCACCATATATGCTACATAGCAATTTCTTTCTTTAGTTGTCTATTTTAGAGTCTTATATTTTTGCATTTTTCCTTATTTGGTGTACAATAAAGTACATTATTATTATATTTGTTTTAAAAGTTCTCGTCTGTTTGGGTTTATACACAAATAAAATAAAATTATATAAAATACGATATAATAAAATAAAAAAATTAAGTCTCCATAGCTGAGTTGTTAGGTTATCGGAATTCGAGTCACGACACCCGAGTTCGATCCCCAAGTGGAAACTTTTTCAAAAACGTATGTACGATTTATGTCATTGGCTTTGAACATAAAGACGACGGGCTCAACACCTGTCACGTTGTCCCAAAAATATCTTCGGTGGAAGGTGGGTCGAAAGGACTTTCTCTGTTTAATCCCTATATTGAAAATGGCGTGAAGATATTTATTTATTATTGATTTATTTCATAAATAAGTTAAAGGACTTTATGGCTTATACTAAGTAGGCTTAAGTGCTGTTATTTGATTGTCATCTTTAAATACTTAAATTCCCAAGCAGTTTTTTTATATTGTAAAAAAAAACAAAAAACCTTAATACTACGTCCTTTCTGAATACAAATTATTATTTCAAACGGTCCTTAACGTCTAAAGGTACACTATAATCGCCATTTTATTAGGGATATTACTAATTACTTGTTTTCGATTTTTATTACAACATCCTGTTTACTGCTGCATCCAATCGATATGTAATATGGAACAATTAACAGACGATTCGTATGCAACTTTTATGGGTGATGTCTATTGCATTATATTTAGATATTTTATCGATATTTGTACTATACGTGTACGACCTGTACACGTCTAGGCTACTCCTCCCTTAAGGAAGTTTTTCTACAATCGCTGTTTATTAAGCTAATGAGCGATGGGTCTGCTTAACTGGACCCGGTACCGATCGGCTTAATTTTGCTCTGGTGCGGTTCACGATGGTTATCTCGCCATTTTTTGTAGCCATTGCCTTTTACAAAGCTATTCCTTCAGTAGCCTCTTTTGACACTCAAGACCCTTACATACCTCTTTCGCTTCTATCAAATTCATAATTTTGTTTATACATGCACGTCTAGGTATCTGAGTAGTCTCGGCAATCCCCTCTTCGAGCAATCTGAGCCTTGGTCTTCACCAATTAGCATCGGTCTACCTCGACACCTTTTAATATTAACTTTCACACTATATATTTTCTTCACCATACAGTCTTCGCTCATTCGCTCGAAGCACTCTCTTTTAATTTTAGTGATAAAATCCTCTTTCAAACCTGCTATATATTTGTTTATTACTTTTTTTATGATTAATTTTATTAATAAAACTTAGTTCCTATAAATAAATAAATATCTTCATGCCATTCTCAATAATCACCTTCCACCGAAGATATTTTGGGACAACGTGACAGGTGGTAAGCCCGTCGTCGTCTTTATATCCAAGACAAAACGATATGAGTCGTACATAGGTCTTGAAAATACCTTTTCCGCGGGTTTGAATCCCGCCCGTGTTAGTTAAATTTTTTTAAATTAAACATTTTTTCGCTTTATACTGAAAATTGTATTACTTTATACATATTTACTGAATGATTACATGAAAATGAAATGGTGGATTTCAATGTATCAAGTTGCTTAGATTCTAAGATAATTTTAAGTTATGCCATCTATTTAGAGTAATTTTCAGTTTAATTATTTTGAAGTAATGAAATTTCTAGTTATTTAAATAACTGTGTGCATTGTTTCTTCATTCTTAAGTATTAACATCGCTTGCAATCACTTGAGATTGATGATGACTTTAAAAGGGCGAAACACATTGGTCTTCGTCTCGTTAACTAGTAACTTGATAAACTCTTATTCAAAAATGGCGATAATTAAAATGTAAATAAATTTCAATAAGTGTGGCCAATATCACATAAAATGCACAATAGCTTCTAACATTGGGATAAGAATCTCGTAAATAATATTGCTCCAACTGGCACACCGACTCGTTTGTTAAGTGTCTACTTAATTAACTTTTCTCCTTTATTTTCTTAAAAACTTAATTTTTGTTAAAAACATATTTCATTTTCTTTTTTTTTTATAGAGAGAAATGTAAGTCAAATGTAAGATAATAATGTTATTCTTGTTTGTTTTTTTTCTTCAAGCTTGGGATAAACAGACTAAACAATAAATTTAATAATTCCCACGTGTTTCACAGGATTTTATTTCGGAATCAATGGCACATAAATTTTGAATAAACTTATTGGTACGAGCCCAACACATGGAGATGGAACTTGAGTCTCTTGACACGAATCCCGATCACCATACCCGCTATTTCTTCAAATTAATTCAAGAGGATCATATCCATTAGATCTATCCAGATATATCCATCATATATACCATCTAGAGCATATCCATTAGAAAGAAATTTAAAGAAATTAATTTTTTAACACTGGAATCTCAAAATATATACGAAAATTTAATGCATGTACGTGTATATAAAACATTTAGCAATAATACTGATAAGCATAATGTAAATACTGGTAACAAACAAGCTTAAAACGCCACAACTAGACTTCACAGAGTAAATACTCATACATGGGGCAGTGTATTAATACTTCTACAACAAAATTCCAGTTAAAGTGTAATTTTATTAATGGGTTTAAGAAATTTACTAAAGAAAATCATTACGGGAAGGGTTATTATTATATGAATTATTATATCTTAATGTAACCCTTAGGAATAAGGCGATCGCTCCCAAGCTATTTCTATAAAAATCATATATTGTTTGTATCATCTTAAAAAAATTGATTGACCAAAAAAAGAGGAAACCTAAGAAGTTTCTTTCGTTACTTCTCCGTTAGAGGAACCTCATTACGAAATGGTTGTAGATTAAATGTTACTTCCGATAAACGTATGACCATTCTTATTTCGATAAATGATTTGAGTTGATTTGATTATTTTCTTCATACATACACACATCTCCGAGCACTTTTTACACATCAAAGGAATTTACTAACATGGTCTTCGAAAGTTAGTCTCGGCCAACCTTGAATACTTTTATTGTTAACTTTCTTCATCATTCTTATTCCTTAAATTACTTATCCTTATCCTTACTTATTCCTTAAATTTTTAAATAACTTCATGATAATAAAGTATCTCATTTACTTATAGCATTCCGAAGCCTGATTTAGCTAGACTCTTAATTTTCAAATAGTGACGTCACAACATGGTGCTGAGTCAGTCCTATAAATAATATAGGACTGACTCAGCACCATGTTGCACCGGTACGCGAAATATTTAAATAAAATAAGTTGAGAAATTCGTTAAATTTTGGTCATGATTGTATATATTGGTCCTATTGCATGATTTGTCTCATAAATGTAGATGTAATTGAATTCGAAAGTTATTCTATGAATGGTAGGTAACAGTAGGGTCCGAGTTAGACGACCTTGGACTGTCGGATTTGATATATACATAAAATTAAACGGCCAGTTTAGTTACATTTTATGAATATTTTTTTATGAAAACCGTTATTAGGTGTATTTTAGGGTACGTACACACACAATGTTTAAAACGAAATATTGTCCCTAAAATCGTAGATTGGTATTTAGTTATTTAAAAGTCACGATAGTTTTACAGCATCTGTGGTTAAGGGAGGACTACGTCGGAAACTAAAAACAGTTTGTAAAAAAACTTAATAATACACACAATAAAATCCGAAAATCGTTTTTTAGTGTTCGCGTAAATCATTATAGTGACGATAGTGTTCGATCCGATTTGGATCCCCAGGAGGCAGGCTCGTACCAATGTGTTTTTTTTTAAATAAAACTTATGTACGATTTATATATCGTCGCTTGGACATAAAAACGGCGACGGGCTCACCACCTGTTACGATTTCCCAAAAATGTCTTCCGTGGTCGAAATTAATTAATTGTACTAGACCTCTCATTTTACTGGGAATGATTTTTTTACTGGAAATATTTACATTTATTATGCATGATTATTATTATATATGTATATTATATAAGAAAACATTATTTAGTCAAGTAATCTCTTATCTTAAATGTTTGTTGTCCTGAATAAACGGAGAAAAGCTTGACAAGTAGGCAGTATGGTGGCTCTAATTCGTCAATCATATGTTACGCAGATGACAATACGGTCCCTCAGTAAATACTCTTCGACAGCGGCACGATGTTTATGAAAGAAGTGTCTGTAAGAATGTCCGAAGATAATATCGCAGATTTTACCATCTTTATAGACTACGGTTAAATCAAGTGTGTGGCGGTATGTTCGCCACTAGGGAACTTCTCCTCAATAGAAGGATTTCTCCACAATAGAAGTTCCCTAGCGAACTATTCTGAAAAACGTCAACATCTCGCTATTGAAATTATTTTAACTCAAAGCACATGTGATGAACTATACGATAGAACACTAGTGAAGGAGACGTTCTCTCTAGATTACGCACACTTGACCTGGCGGGGTAGGCGCCGTTTATCGGAATGCTAATAATTTTTCAAATTAAAAGTAACCTTAGTTATTCCTTATAACATCAACTATGTACCAGTGATAAAATCGGATCCAGATAAAATCGGTCTAGCCGTTTCAAAGATTTCAAATTTGTTTTTTATGTAGGTACCGGATATATTTTCAGGTGCATTTGGAATAAAAAAATAAATACCTCAAGTGCTTTAGCATCTTACATTGGGATCGGAGCATTGTATGTGATGTTGTCCCTATCTGTATATTTATGTATTTATTTATTGAATTACAAACAGATACTTCAATTTTATTTATATGTATAGCTGTTTAGACAAGTATTTGCTTTTTAAGTGTGTTTGTGAATTATATATATTTTTATTAGAAACGCGCGCAATCTCTACCACTCTCCTATCGCAGGTCTGCAGGAAGAAATTTCAGAAGACATAAGCAGCACCTTTGTACGGACTATTTATGTTCCCATTTTTTTGATTTACCTATGTGTGCATAAATAAGAAATGAATAACAAAATTTCAAACGAAGTATTTAAGCCGGATTCATGTTGCTTTCATCCCGAAGTATATTAGGACTGCAATAACAACGCTAGTTTAAAGTAAAAAAAGAAAATAAGAAAGTGATCGTAAATGGAAAATGCTGGGAAGGCAGGGGGAGAGAGGGGTCGTTTCCTCAAACTCCCTTCTCTCAACGCCATTTCGAAAATCGATAAAGCGGTGCGTGTGTGGACCGTTTTGAATTTGGATCACGGTACGCAGTATTATAATTATATATTTCTTACTTATATTATAGTTAAGGTTATCGCACAATGAAAATTTAACTTTAAGTGTTTGAGATAGTGTCAATATTCTACTGAATGTATTGTAGTCGGGGCATGCTCGTAACTCAAACATTTTACGATACCTAAAATATTATGTAAAGCCCGCCACCTCCCGCCAAAACAGATATTATCATGACATTGTATTTCGATTCCAGAATATAAAATAAATATAGATTTTCAAAGCTGTTCTAAAATGTTCTATAGAAATTTGGATAGAACTTTGAACATAATAATGTATCATCAACTTAATTGCTTATTTCAATCTCAATTTATTTTGTTAAGGGTCTAACTAGCGGTCACAAATTTTAGATGCATAAATTTTAATAATTAAGAGTCACTTTCTAGTAGAAACTAAATAAATTAGAAAATGAATTAGAAAATTTCAAGAAGGACGAATAATTCACTGTTAAAAGATATTTTGATACATTACTGTCTTTAACTTTGTATATTAAAAGTGTTTCATAATAATATTGTCTGTCATCTCATATATTTCTTTAATAAATTGTTCTATATTTCTAATTGTAAAGTTATTATTTTTAAATTGTAATTATAGTGTAAATTGTATTATAAATTTATTTCTGTGCTCACTACCACAGATCCAATCTTTAAAGAGACTTTGTTTCATTAATTTACGAATTAAGACGGTGTCAAATAAATTTTCTTAAATAAAATAAACAGTCATTTTAGAACTGCCGACATAATGAAAACAATCATTTAAAATACCCTGAAAAAAGAGATATAGGTAATAAAATTAATTACGGCAGCGAAAACAAATTTTGTAAAAAAACTTGTGTTGTGTATAATATTAATGTAATAAATGATTTATAAAATTTTGTCGTTTGTTTAAAATAAATAAATATCTTCACGCAATTCCCAATACAGGGGTAGACAGAGGTCTACTCTAGACAATTAAGTCCCTTTGACCACCTTCCACTGAAGATATTTTCGGGACAACGTGACGTTTTTGAAAAACCTATTTGTACGAGCCTGCCACCTAGGGATCGAACTCGGGTCTGTCGACTCGAAATTCCGACCACCCAACCGGCTATCGTGACTCTTCAGAATAATTTTCTGTAAACTAAAACTTATTGAATTACTTTTACCAACCAAAATCTTGTGGCCATCAGGATCCCGGCGCCATTTTGGCGTGAAGAACCGTAATCCCACTATCCGATGCGTCTCCAGCCAGATACGTGGAGGATTTACACAGTGTGGTTTTTTTTTTATTTATATTCAGAAAAAAAAAACAAATTACAAATGAAAACAACAATACACTGTACTATAAAACCAAGTGGTTTTTTTTGTACAATGGAGTTCGTCCATACAGATAACATTATTTAGCGGTTTACTTATTATAAGCCAGATAGTTTACATTAATAATTACGAACATGATATAGAAATTTTTAGTGAGGGTAGATTAGGTGCGAATGTTTTTGTCGTTATAACAATGACGAGCACATAAAAAAAGAAAAAGAAACAAATGCGTTCGAGTGTCCTAAGGGTGTGTCAACATTATTATAAATTATTTCATATAATTATCATGTAGCAAAGCTAAGTAGTAGTTAATTAATTTAGATTTGATGTTGTTTGGGTTTATTTCGTAACGTAATGCGGGTGGTAATTCGTTTATTAATTTTGGAATGCGTTTTCCATAGTTATTCTTATTATACACAGGCACATAAAATTTTTTATTAGAGATAGCGCGAGTACCTTTGCTATGTGATATTAGAGTTTGCAGGTCTTTGTTAAAAAACTGTTCTTTTAAGAGCACATATTTGATTTTGTCATGGATTGGGATTATTTTACAATACGCGAACAACATATGGTAGTTATTTTTATATTTACTTTTTACTTTAGGAGGGACGATTATCTTTAGAAACCTTAATTGAAGTTGAAAAATTTTGTCTATGTATGTTTTGAATGTGAATCCATAGCTACTCAAACCGTACGAAGTTAATGATTCGACTAAAGCTTTATATAATAATAATTTAATTGGAAAGTCAATTTTGTTTTTAATTAGTACAAATTTTGTCAGAATTGATTTTAGCCGGTCACAGACGTTACTAATATGCTTTTTCCAATTTAGTCGGCTATCAATTATGAGACCTAGGTACCTATGGTTGTCCGTATAAACTATTGACGGACAATAGCACATAGATTTTATTTGACATGAATGTAAGCATGAGTGTGAGTGTGCTATGAGATTAGGCACTGTTTTAGCACGGTTATGAGAAGAGCTGATATACATTATTTTAGTTTTTTTTATCGTTTAAAACTAAACCAACATCGTGAGACCACTTAATAAGAGATGTAAAATCTTTTTGCAAACGTATAAATGCGACTCCAAGATCGGCATCAGCCGCTACTAGGCTCGTGTCGTCGGCAAACTGATAAATTTCACAGCTGTCAATTAAATTTATTAAACTATTAACATATGTTAAGTAGTGTAAAGGTCCGAGTACTGATCCCTGTGCAGTTCCTTCAGTTACAGTCTTTTCATAACTCCAATTTTCAGCGATCTTAACTTTAAAACGTCTATTTTCCAGATAATTTTTACACCATTTCTGGACAGGTCCTCTAATTCCCGATTCGTCCAGTGATTCAATTAATGTCTCGTGTTGAAGTGTATCAAACGCTTTGCTAAAGTCAATAAAGACTACTAGGATGTGTTTTTTACTATGCAAATGTTTGTTCATCGAATTAGTGAAGTTGCTCAGAAGCTTAGTGGTGCTTTTGTGTGGTTGAAATCCGTATTGCTTATCATTTAGAATGTTATTAGAATATATGTTATTAGGATAGGGAGCGATAGCAAATCACAGTACGAAAATTTCTCCGCTAATCCACGTCGTCTGTAGTGGTCATAGAGAAAAGTGTAAAGGCAACGATATTAACACTCTTCCACTGTCCACCAACACGCATCCGATGTGGGCCGACCAAGGAGACGGCTTCCTATGGCCGGCGCAGTTAGCGTGGCCATGTAGGTTAATCTTGGTTCTCTGTGATTATCGGAACAGAGCGAAGATTGGTTTCAAAAGTAAATTAAAGGAGTCTCTATTGTTATGGTGCAAGGTTTTTTTTATTAGTCATCTTTTAAGACGCTCACAGAAGAAAAGCGCGTAGCTTATTCTAACTCTCCGATAGCACACGGACCATAAATTCAGCTCATTGTAAAGAATGTATAAATTTCGGCGTTCAGCTGGCTCTTTAAATTATTGTCTTTATTGCAACTCAACTCTTTTTAGGGACAGATATACAAGATGTCGATAACCATTGCTTCTAATTAATTTAATTAATGGAGCATAAATATAGCACGTTCTGTTAATTTAATCGTGTCTATCGAAATTTTAAAGATAAGGATGGATAAATATGGAAATTTTAATTTTGGAATAGATTCGATTGTGTTAATTTATGTCTACGATGCTTGCCTATAACATAGTAATATACGGTTGTTTATAGCGTTTTTGATTATACATAAAAATTAAGGGATTATCAATCAGTGACTTCTATCTAGAGTATAAATGTAGCGATTTGATAGGTTTTTTATTGACGAAATGTCTGGCCGCCACATTTATCTACAATTAAAGTAATAAAAAACAGGCAGTAATTATAATAAAATAACGTTCAATGCCTATTAAAGATTTAAGAAATGTAGTTCTCGTTCAACTAAATTAAGGATACACCGGATGTAAGCACTGCCAGTTTGTAAAGATATTATAAAGTCGACATTTACTTGAAACTACACATTAGATCCGGACTCACTGAACGGCAGTTAATAGACGCACGCGTTACTTTACTGAAATTCATTATTGTGATGATGTTTGCTTAAAAATTGCTTTGCAACATTGCGGTCGCATAGAACCAGTTAGGGAGGGAGAGAGAGAGAGACCGCAGAAAACTTTACCGTCATCCATCATAGAGACTATTGGCTTGACGATGCTGTTCCATGGTGAAACGTGTGCGAATCGCTGGTAGCGTATGTTAGCTGGCGTAGAGTGTAGTGCTTGTGTAGTGGGTTTAGTAGCATTCTGTAGAATTAGTGCACGCATCTGTAAGCCACGTCTTCTCGGAACAGGTAACATATTTATTGCGCGCCAGATTTATTGCGCGCGGAGTGTTATAATTTTGAAGCTAACGTCGTTATCATTACACGACTTGAGATGATGCTCGTATTCATATTTGTACTTAGTAAAGCACTAAATTGAATTATTAAACTTGACTTTGGTCCATAGGGAGAAAG
Organism: Sericinus montela; assembly: GCA_029286605.1. NCBI lineage: Eukaryota > Metazoa > Arthropoda > Insecta > Lepidoptera > Papilionidae > Sericinus > Sericinus montela. The sequence goes on along the minus strand of JAGSMR010000111.1, from coordinate 319,328 downwards.
GTGTGTCGGTTAAATTCGGGGCGGCTGTATATTTTCCTTTTGTTATTAAATTAATGAGTAACTATATAACGACAGCTGACACGGGCGGAATTCGAACCCGCGACCTCTATTTTCTTTTTTTATCCAGGGTATCTGGCGCAACCTGAGCTTCTGGATAAATGTGTATATATCCATGGGTCCCTTATGTGGCGCAGTCCTTAAAAATATTATATTTTAACCATAGGATATTTTAATACATTTCTTCTATATTTGTGCTAGTACGGCTGATTTACTAAAATATTTTAACAAAAATTACAAATAAGCTTATAATAAGTAAATTCGATAAATTATTATGAAAGCTGCTAATTTGAAAAGTTGTAAATAAGATCATTATTAAATCTACTCCTACAATCAATATTTATAATTTTATTTATGTTCTATAAAAAGTTATGTAGAAAAAAATGCTTTATAAGTTTAAAAATAAATAAATGAATAATAAGTCAGGAGGAATCGGAATTCGAGTCAAGAGAACCGCCGAGTTCGATTCCCTAGATGTTTTTTCAAAACTTAAGTACAATTTATTTGGCTTGGACAGAAGAACGGCAACAGCTCAGCACCTGTCACGTTACTCCAAAAATTTCTTCGGTGGAAGGTGGGCCGAAGCAATTTAAGGAACAGGTAACATATTTTCTATATTTGTGCTAGTACGGCTGATTTACTAAAATATTTTAACAAAAATTACAAATAAGCTTATAATAAGTAAATTGATAAATTATTATGAAAGCTGCTAATTTGAAAAGTTGTAAATAAGATCATTATTAAATCTACTCCTACAATCAATATTTATAATTTTATTTATGTTCTATAAAAAGTTATGTAGAAAAAATGCTTTATAAGTTTAAAAATAAATAAATGAATAATAAGTCAGGAGGAATCGAATTCGAGTCAAGAGAACCGCCGAGTTCGATTCCTAGATGTTTTTCAAAACTTAAGTACAATTTATTTGGCTTGGACAGAAGAACGGCAACAGCTCAGCACCTGTCACGTTATTCCAAAAAATTTCTTCGGTGGAAGGTGGGCCGAAGCAATTTAAGGAACAGGTAACATATTTATTGCGCGCCAGATTTATTGCGCGCCAGATTTATTGCGCGCCAGATTTATTGCGCGCCAGATTTATTGCGCGCGGAGTGTTATAATTTTGAAGCTAACGTCGTTATCATTACACGACTTGAGATGATGCTCGTATTCATATTTGTACTTAGTAAAGCACTAAATTGAATTATTAAACTTGACTTTGGTCCATAGGGAGAAAGGTGTGTCGGTTAAATTCGGGGCGGCTGTATATTTTCCTTTTGTTATTAAATTAATGAGTAACTATATAACGACAGCTGACACGGGCGGAATTCGAACCCGCGACCTCTATTTTCTTTTTTTATCCAGGGTATCTGGCGCAACCTGAGCTTCTGGATAAATGTGTATATATCCATGGGTCCCTTATGTGGCGCAGTCCTTAAAAATATTATATTTTAACCATAGGATATTTTAATACATTTCTTCTATATTTGTGCTAGTACGGCTGATTTACTAAAATATTTTAACAAAAATTACAAATAAGCTTATAATAAGTAAATTCGATAAATTATTATGAAAGCTGCTAATTTGAAAAGTTGTAAATAAAATCATTATTAAATCTACTCTTACAATCAATATTTATAATTTTATTTATGTTCTATAAAAAGTTATGTAGAAAAAAATGCTTTATAAGTTTAAAAATAAATAAATGAATAATAAGTCAGGAGGAATCGGAATTCGAGTCAAGAGAACCGCCGAGTTCGATTCCCTAGATGTTTTTTCAAAACTTAAGTACAATTTATTTGGCTTGGACAGAAGAACGGCAACAGCTCAGCACCTGTCACGTTACTCCAAAAAATTTCTTCGGTGGAAGGTGGGCCGAAGCAATTTAATTGTCTAGACCTCTGTCTACTCTGTATTGGAATGGCGTGAAGTTTTAAAAAAAACAACATTAGCATTTGTAAGTGCTAAATTGAATCCGTATCTTTTAAAAAAAATATGTATCAATTTCGTTATCTTTATTTTTTATTCATCTGTGCGTGCAGTCTTCTCGCTACTACTCTATGTACGAGTATCAATATTTTAAAGGCTTCTTAATTAATCTATTCCCGCCATTAATTACGTATCAAAGAGAATATAACTACTTCATTCTATCGGATATTAAATCTTTTTAATCGTCATTTCTCAACTAAAAAAAGACACTTTTCTTCCTTAAAAATAGTTTGAAGTGATTACTAACTCTATAAACGAAATTAACGAAATCCATCAATCCTATTAACCAAATCCAATCCGAGGACAGTGTTGATCAAAAAATGTCAAACATTTTATCTAAACGTGGACAACAGATTAATTCAGCTTGATCCCTCTATGTATCTCCAAATTTCCGATTTAGGACTGTTGATTTTTTGTTGATCATTTGAGTGTTAAAATTCAACGAAATTCTATGATAATAAATTTGTCTGTTTAATCAAGTATATGAAAATATTGTCAATTACTATTTATATATTTTGAGTCATTTCGATCATTTATATACTTTATAGGCAAAGAGACTCGAAGTATGAGAGGTTTGCAAAGAGATCATTTTACAGTCATTTAAAAGTCCACTACAGTACAATTTTGGTTTGTTAAATTTTGGTTTGGTATTTTTCGAAATGATTATGCCGCTATCTTTCGGTAGCTAATGTTATTTACAAGGCCACTTTCTTACGACAACCACGGGAAGAAGGGCTGTGGAATATTCCAATGCTAATGCAATTCGTAAGGACATTTTTTTAAATTTTAACCATTAACTATTATCTATCAGTTTTAAATAAGATTGAATAATTATATAATCATACACAATCAATCATACCCAATGATATCAGTTTATGCTACCGTCGCTACCGTCAACTTTTAATTAATTTTGATAACATAGTAACTAATACTCATTTCAATTCGAGGATTATGCATAGTTTTTTTTAAGTTGTCAGTCTATGACAACGTGCCTCTTTGGAACTTGAAAAATAAATTAGTGGTGGTTAAAATTTAAGTTTATAGTTACTTATAAAATTCACCGTCGGAGGGAGGGTAGCACTCTTCTGTCCTTCGGACCTCTTATTTTTGTATGCGGAAATGTGCATACCTTTTAACAGTGGTAGAGCCACGCATCAGCTTTTGTTGTTGCATGAATGGGCCGGCTCGACCGGGGAAGTACACACCTCACAGAATACCGGCGTGAAGTAGAAGTCTAACAAACTTATGCGTTTCGTCTGGTGAGTGCAGGTAACCGGTGGCCCACATACCCCCCTTCCCCAATTCTGGGGTGGGGGGCACTCTAAGGGCGGTAACGCATCTGCTATGCCTCTGGTGTTGCGGGTGTTCATGGGCGACGATAATCACTTACCAACATGTGAGCCACGTGCTCGTTTGTCTCCCTTTTGTATATAAAAAATATAATTTTATAACATTTTACAATAACGAATTTCCGTAATGCCCAACTCTGAACTACCTTAATTTCATTTGTTTTACTAGTTTTTTGACACCATGAAAATCAGTGCACATACTCGTCCACGGAAGTCGTTACATCGTTATATATAACCTACATATATACATACAGTATATACATATGTAGGTAAGAAAAGGTGAAAGAACGTGTGTTTATGGTTACTAGTAAAATTCACACATATACACACATATATAAATACATACGCTGTGAATGAGCTCTGATAACTTTTTTGTCAATTTAATTTTGATTATTTTCGTCTTTCTGTCGCCCAATACCTATGTACCAGGAAGTATCTGTCTACAAATCGTATATTATTGCCTAACTCCTAACCGTTAAAGAGTAATAATAATAATAATATCTTCACGCATTTCCCAATACAGGGGTAGACAGAAGTCTAATCTAGACAATTAAGTCCCTTCGACCCACCTTCCACCGAAGATACTTTCGGGACAACGAGACAGGTGGTGAGCCCGTCGCCGTCTTTATGTCCAAGCTAACGATACAATTAGTACATAAGTTTTTGAAAACCCATTGGTACGAGTCTGCCACCTGGGGATCGAACTCGGGCTTCACGATTCGCAATTCCGACCACCCAACAATTCTACTATCGTGACTTCAGAGTAGACTGACTTTTATCATCAACTCTGCGTCCTTAATACACATAAACAACTTTACACACAAAATAGGTAAAATATCTGATTAAATGAAACTATTTATATTCTTAGATCAAAAAAGATTTGCCTATCGTCAATAGATATTTTTAAAATCAAAAAAAACTACGCGATATTACGTTCGGTTTGTTGCTGATAAGTTAAAATACATAGTTTGCTTACCGGTTGCTGCTACCTAAAGAAGTATGCTGCTGAGCTGTACATTATCTCCTAGGCAGATGAGTACGGGCGCGCTAAGGCCAGAGGATATATTTTAAGCTAGATGACTCGTTGAGAGAGTGCAGCATCCTCGATCGTAAGCTCTAACACTTGCCTGCGCTGTTGTTAAAAAACACTTTGTAATGACGTTAGGATTACTTTTCAGCTCACGAAAAGTAAATTTAAGTAAATAAATAAGATTTCTTTAAAACTGACATGTAATTTTAGTTTTATAATTTATTATAATGCTGCTTTGTTAGTCTACATTTATATACACTAACGATAACTATACTAAAGCATGGGATATATTAAGTCAAAGGTATACTGCATAGGCATTATTATGTAGAGATGAGCAATTAGTATAACTAATTGCTCATCTCTACATAATAATGCCTTTGAGTAAAGTACAGTATATTCATATTGGATGATAGATTTGAAGGTCAGCTAAAGATGGAAATAAAATTTGTCTTACCTAGACTGTTTTCGTATTGGGATTCGTCTCTTTTTGTATCGCCGTGGATTCACAAGTTTGTTTAAATCTTCCATTTTAACCTCACTTTATAACTCATAAATATAATAAAATTCATTAAATACCTAAAATACATATAAATCTTTGTAAAAATATGTGTGTGATTTGTAAACTGTAAAACTAACGTAAGACACAACATGAATTCAGAACGCGTAGTGAACAGTGCACATACGCCTCAGCTAATTTTCAATCCAAAAACAATTTTAATCATTAATTATTCTCGTTCAAATAATCATGATAGAGCGTGGACCGAAAAATAAAGAATGTTTGTACAACATTACAATAATGTTTTTGAGAAATACATTAGAAAACAGAAATTCGCAATAATAACATATTTTATTTAACATTTTAAATTTACAAGAAACATTCTTTTTCTTTTTTTATATTTTCCCTGACTGTAACATGGCCTGTAATAGAACACGAAACTATCCACCATCAATGAAGGTTATATATGTAAACACATACATATATATATATATATATATATATATATATATATATATATATATATATATATATATATATATATATATATATATATATATATATATATATATATATATATATATATATATATATATATATATATATATATATTTTAAGCAGTATATTAATATATGCTGTGTGGCTCCTATTTATAAATTAAATTACTTACTTAAAGATCTTCAAGGGTCTTGCATGTTGCTTCGAATTAATGTAAAAAAAAACTCTTGATTGAGTAATGTAAATATAAATTTGATAATAATATATTAATTTTTTGTAGATAATAATATATTTCATATACTTTTCATTATTATTTATTTAAAATTTTTCATTTACCTAATTTTTTTTGTACAATTGATATTAATTATAATTGACATATAAAACCTATTATTACATAATTAAAAAAAAACAAGAGACGTAATATTCATGTCATTGTTTAAGTACCTATCCGTAAGGTGAAAAAGTATTTCGTTTTTTAATGGTTTTATGTTGTGTTACTGGTTATATTACGGTCAGGGGCAATGTAAAAAAGAAAAAGAATTCTCCTTGTAAATTTAAAATATAAAATAAAATATGTAGTATTGGGAATCTTTGGTTTCTAATGCATTTTTGCGAAAACATTATTGTAATATTATACAAAATATCTGTATTTTTCGGTCTTTCAGAATTATTTGAATCAGAATAATTAGTGGTTTAAATTGCTTTTGGTTTGGAATATTGCTCAGACGTATGCGTGCTATTCGCAAACCGTTCTAAATTTGTGTCTTTGTGTATTGTGTTAGTTTTCACCAAAATACATATCACATTGGCATATTTTTACAGAGATTTCTATATATTTAAGTGTATAAAAGTTTTCACAATATTTTTGAGTTATATAGTAACGTTAAAATGGAAGATGAAAACAAGCTTGTGAGTAAACGGTGATATGAAAAAGGACGATTAACACATTTGGAAAACAGACTTGGTAAGATGCATTGTATTATATTTTTAGCTGAATTTCAAAACGGACAAATTTAACTTATGGAGTTCTCACGTGTCGCTCGTCGCCTGTCATGAAATGCGCATAGAAAAAGCAATCGTAATTTTTTAATCTTCACGCATTCAACCGGAACTGGGGTAGACAATTAAGTCGACATACCTTTCACCAAGCCTAATTTGAGGCAGCTTGGCAGATGGTAAGCCCATCACCGTATTAGTAACGAAACAAACAGCATGTGTACATTTAAACATCCATCACTAGCAACATCATTAAGACTGTGTGTATAGCGTACCAAGCGTATCAAAGTCATAATTACTGATCTGCAGTCTGCAGTCTAGTGCAGACTGGCCTCACTTACATTGCTTTGTAATAATTTAGCGAAAGCTATGGAGGATGGATCTCCTTTGAAATATATGTATTTTCACTGGGTTCACAGAACCGTGAACGCCGTTTTTATATACCATTGATTTTTTGCAACAGGTAGCCTTCGGTGAAAAGTGGGTTTTCTAACCCACTTTTCACAGAGGTAGTCAGAGGTAGTATAAAATCTTAGAAAATTGCGAGAAGATAAAAGAACAACAGCACTGCATTGGCTTGCGATTAGGAATCTGATTCACTTTCAACGAGGCCCTAGATTAAAATATACTTCTAATATACCTATAATTTATTGTAAATAGCTCTTCTTGTACTATTAAAATATATATTATAACGAAAAAAAATTAAGATTGACAGACGACATGTTACTTTTTTATCTACTTTGACATAATTAATTTTAAATATATGCAAATAGATGATATTCTCTATTATATACTTTTTCTACTTTAAATTATATAAATATATGACTTCAAAATTTTTAAGATGTATAATTTTCAAATCCAATATGGCGGATATAGAATTTTTTAAAATGTTGTCAGGAGTGTCGTTTTCATGGGTTCTCGAGGTATGGTGCTAATTACGAAATTATAGTCAATTTTGAAATTATAGTCTATTTGGTGGACATAGGTTTTTTATTTTTAAAATATCGACACGAGTATAAATAGCCGAGTGGTTGGGTGGTCGGAATTTCGAGTCAATAGACCCGAGTTCGATCCCCAGGTGGCTCGTACCAACAGGTTTTTCAAAAAACTTATGTACGAATTACATTGTTGGCTTGGACATAAAGACGGCGACAGGCTCACCACCGGTCAGGTTGTCCCGAAAATATCTTCGGTGGAAGGTTGGTCGAAGAGACTTCATTGTCTAGACTAGACCTCTGTCTGCCCCTGTATTGGGAATTGCATAAAGATATTTATTTTATAGTATCGATAAATATAATTTCCATGATTTCTCGTGGTGCTAATTACAAAATTGATACTATTTTCGTTCGTCGACGTTCGCGGAAGATTGTATGTAATATTTGGTTTATAGGGGTTTTCTAAGTGTCGGACATTTACTTCATAATCAGAACCTCGAAAATTTGGCGAAGTGAATGATGTTTTCCATATCTGTGTGATGACACATTCAATATTTATTAATTTAAACCATTATGTACATAAAAATAATTTCATACTTAAATTCAAACATGTACTCAAATTTATTTACGTAATAGCTGCCTTCGTGGCTTTGTCCGCGGTTTAACACTTAATTGGATCCTAATTATTTTATCTAAAATAAAAGTAGTAATAAAAGTAGTTACTCCTTATAACATCAGCTATCTGCCAGTGAAAGTCCCGTTAAAATCGGTCCTTTCATGTACAATTAGTGAAAAGCTGTTAATTTGGAATTACAAACAGATACTTCAATTTTATTTATATATTAATAGATATTATACAATAAATATAATTAAAAAAACAATAATTTTTAAAACTTTATATAATAATTACAAAATGCAGGAAGAACTTGAAAACATGGACAAACTATCGATATGTTGTCGATCATGCCACATCAAAAACAGCAAATCCCAAACAAGAAAAAAATAAATCCTGTAAAAAAGTATAACTTACAAAAAGTGAACAATTAGGTTATCTTGTCATACGTGGTATGGTATCAAGCTATTATTCCGATTAGAAAGATAAACAATATTTTGTGAAAATTTTAGTGAAAAAGGAATATTATAATCCTCTAAATAGAACATACCAGCGCAGCCGCTGTCTGATCATGTTTATGATGTATGAAAAGGTGTTAGATAAGAAAATATTTTATATAAGTAACTTACCTTTCTGTGCTAACTTTCACTAAACACACATTTTTTTTTAAAAACACAAAAGTGAAGAAGTTGTTTCACTTGTCGATTATGAAATATTTTCAATATATTCAATACATTCATAATATCTGAATGCTGGGTTTATCTATATGCTGGACCTATTGCATTGCTATAGAGTATTACAGTATTTTGATAAATTATATGTATCGTACATGTGGAAAAGTAAATAATGTTTTATTTTATTTTGTAAATAATACTATCAATGCTTAGTGTTTTAATTGAACATACCAAAAAAGATGCAATGCTTTCTTCTAGTGTGAATTACGACAACAGTATAACGAATGGCGGGTTCAACAGTATACATCATAAATGCATTAATATGTTTATATGAGGCTGCCACTAAGTACCTTTTTTCCCTAACCGTTCTCAGTTTTCGAATGGAAGCCTTGTTCAGGCAAAATCAGTGTAGGACGACCATTTTATGTGGGGACAACCAATAACACAATAAGGAGTCTATGGATTCAGAGTGTACTCTGCATTTGACTATCCGACCTCTCCCCTACCCGCTATCCCGCTATAATATGTTCAGGTTCCCCATTTTCCCCTGCCCGATACAGTACTGCAAAATTCTTTAAAGTAAAATTAATTACAGTTACAACGAACCACCTGACAAATGACAGATAACCTAATTAGTTGAAAAATAAAATCACTGTTAAAAAGTTCCCCAAGAGATAACAAATAATATGCAAAAAAATTAAATAGAATGTATATGATGCATTTGGAAGAGCATACATTATAAACAGGTTCTACGATTTTAGTTGTTCAATTGATTACGAGGTGTCTGAGATATCTACATTTTATACTTCACGAGGTCTAGTCGGGACAACGGTGACAGGTGATGAGCCCGTCGCATTTTTTATGTCCAAGCCAACGATATAATTCGTACATAAGTTTTTAAAAAACGCTTTGGTACGAGCCTGCCACCTGGAGATCGAACTCGGGTCTCTTGACTTGAAATTCCGCCCACTCAACCACTCGGCTATCGTGACTTCTTTTCTATATTTATACGATTATTTGATTTCTTCCATTTAGTGTATATCCCCCTACTGTTGTAAAGTTGCAAATGCACCATGACTTTACACTGAAGATAAAATATATAAATAAATATCTTCTCGCAATTCCCAATACAGGGGTTGACAGAGATCTAGTCTAGACAATTAAGCCTCTTCGACCCACCTTCCACCGAAGATATTTTCGGGACAACGTGACAGGTGGTGAGCCCGTCGCCATCTTTATGTCCAAGCCAACGATATAATTCGTACACAAGTTTTTAAAAAAACCATTGGTACGAGCCTGCCACCTGGGGGACGAACTAGGGTCTCTTGACTCGAAATTCCGACCACCTAACCACTCGGCAATCGTGACTTACTGAAGATATCTTAAAAAAATACGCGTGGTATATTACAGAGACAGATACTTAACAGAATACCTATATTGCGATGACCAGCTTGCCGAGCGTGGCGATTATGGAAAACCCTCTTACGAGAGGTCTATAAAGCAGTGAACTGTTACAGGCCGTTATCTATGAATGTATAGTATACATAGGAGGTGCTAGCATAGACTTTTGCGAATTTCTTTTTATCATCTGGTTTAGTTTCAACGGACAATTAAGTAAAATGTTTAATATTCAACGTGGAAATACAGCCAGTGTGGAATTTCTCGTGGCATAGCATCAAGAGGGCTAGGTGTCACGAGAAGTAGGTATGTACAATTGTTGAAGTTTTTAGTTAACAAGTGAGTATTATTATGAAATTATGTTTATATTACTATAAATATGATTTTTTTTCAGTAAATAAAATAATGAAAAAGAAATTATAATACTAGCTAGCTCTTTCCATTTACATATTTTGTGCTTAATATCACAAAATTCTTCTTTAAAAAAATGATTAAATCAATGCTTCGGATCGAACGGATATTAATGTATACGAATTAAGCACTTGATTTACTATGATTCGATCCCGACACTATACCGCTAAAATAACTTAAATTCTATGTGCTGAATGGTTGACAAATTCGGTTAAGAAACCATCGTTTTAATAGGTTTTAAATAATAAATAAAATATATATTTATATCTTCAAGCCATTCCCAATACAGTTGTAGACAGATGTCTAGACAATTAGGTCCCATCGACCCGCCTTTCACCGAAGATATTTTCGGGACAACGTGGCAGGTGGTGAGCCCGTCGCCGTCCAATTTATGTCCAAGTCAATGATATAATTCGTACACAAGTTTTTAAAAAAACCATTGGTACGAGCCTGCCACCTGGGGGACGAACTAGGGTCTCTTGACTCGAAATTCCGACCACCTAACCACTCGGCAATCGTGACTTACTGAAGATATCTTAAAAAAATACGCGTGGTATATTACAGAGACAGATACTTAACAGAATACCTATATTGCGATGACCAGCTTGCCGAGCGTGGCGATTATGGAAAACCCTCTTACGAGAGGTCTATAAAGCAGTGAACTGTTACAGGCCGTTATCTATGAATGTATAGTATACATAGGAGGTGCTAGCATAGACTTTTGCGAATTTCTTTTTATCATCTGGTTTAGTTTCAACGGACAATTAAGTAAAATGTTTAATATTCAACGTGGAAATACAGCCAGTGTGGAATTTCTCGTGGCATAGCATCAAGAGGGCTAGGTGTCACGAGAAGTAGGTATGTACAATTGTTGAAGTTTTTAGTTAACAAGTGAGTATTATTATGAAATTATGTTTATATTACTATAAATATGATTTTTTTTCAGTAAATAAAATAATGAAAAAGAAATTATAATACTAGCTAGCTCTTTCCATTTACATATTTTGTGCTTAATATCACAAAATTCTTCTTTAAAAAAATGATTAAATCAATGCTTCGGATCGAACGGATATTAATGTATACGAATTAAGCACTTGATTTACTATGATTCGATCCCGACACTATACCGCTAAAATAACTTAAATTCTATGTGCTGAATGGTTGACAAATTCGGTTAAGAAAACATCGTTTTAATAGGTTTTAAATAATAAATAAAATATATATTTATATCTTCAAGCCATTCCCAATACAGTTGTAGACAGATGTCTAGACAATTAGGTCCCATCGACCCGCCTTTCACCGAAGATATTTTTGGGGAAACGTGACATGTGTGTCCAAGCCGACGTTATAAATTGTACAAAATTTTTTAACAAACTCCTCCCGAGATCAACTCTGGTCTCTTGACTCGAATTCCGATTATCCAACCACTCGGTTACCGTGACTAAAACATGAGGCAAAAGCGGTTTGGCGAATGTAGACATTAGTGTCCGTGATCAGTATGTTTAACTTTAATATAATACGATTTTATTATATTTATTTCTATTGAAATATGTTTTGATTTTTTTTAGCTTAAATTTAACCTTTGTATATACTAATATGTTAATATATAATGCTAATATCTTATATCGGGCGTAGTTCAGTATTTTTTGCCTTAAATTTATCTTGAAAGCCACCAGACGAATTTGGAGAGGGGTGACGAGAGGGGAGACCCATAAAAAATTTTATATCTTCGCGTCTGCGTGGAAAAGTAAAATTTTTTTGAATCGATAACACCGGTCTGGGATGTGATATTACGTTCTAACATATTGCTTCACTACTTCAAATAAATTTGAAAAGGGACGTGCCGACATCGATCGTTTTTAAATTATCGTTAAAAATACAAACGTTTAAAATATTTTGTATGTTTTTATGTTTATGCCTTCTACTGCTCTTTTTGCGTGAAAGGATTAGTTTCTAACTACAATTAAATTGTTTTCAATTAGGTAACTTTCTTTAACTACAATCGAAGTTAATTATTAATTTAATGAGAAAATGTAAATAACAAATGTTATAGGCAGGATGCGGCAGGAGACGACGAATACGAAATTAAATTTCTCACTAATTTAATAAAAAAAAATTTAGCGTGGCTGAGGCGTGATTTATATTGTAAAAAAAAATTGACCAAAACAGAGGATACCTACGGAGTTTCTTTTGCCTATTTCTTCTCCGTTAGAGGAACCTCAAAACGAAACGGTCGTAGACTACAAAAGACTATCGATTATCTATCTATATATATATATATATATATATATATATATATATATATATATATATATATATATATATATATATATTTTTTTTTTTTTTTTTTTGAGATAACCATGGAGGAAATGTTTTATGCACAAGCGTCCCTTGGCCGGGAGGCCACCGAAACGAAACGAACAGTGTCGGGCTCGAATCTCAGAAGGAGAAGCATACCGACTAAAACCATCCACGGGATGCTGTTGGCCCGGAGGCCTTTACAGCTTCGTCTAAGGAGACTTGCGAGGAGAGGCTCGCAAGTTAGAGTTGAAGACAATAATGGCTGCTGCTGCGAAGCGCTGCGTCCCCTAGAACGAAAGAGATGACTTCCGACATGGGGGAGGGGTCATGCGATCCGAGGGCCCCAGTTGGTTTGGAGGAAAATCTCCTCTCGGATCGCCTTGTGTTAACCTTTTAGTGACGACTACGACCACGAGAAAGTCTCGTGCTAGTCGTGAAATTACGACGATGGCGAGGTTGTGTAAGCCACAGAACGCGGCTTGTGTCTATTTGTGTGCGAAAGTACGTAGGGGGCGGGGCCTCATACGCATTGTTGACACGGGTGATTGCGTCATCATCGTCTATGATGACGCATTTCGGGCGCCTCAATTGAGGTGGAGTATCGCGCGCGGGTGTGTAATTCCCTAACGCTGCCACTAGCGGATTTGTATGTAAGTTAGTCCTATCGAAGTAGTCGATGGAGAACTTTTTGAATAGCGCTGCCATTGTTGGCAGTTTGAGATCGCGATGCAGATCTACATTCCGCATATATACGGGAGCGCCGGTTGCGCGGCGCATGAATCGGTTTTGAATCACTTGGAGTGAGTTCAAACGTACTTTGGGGACGTGCGCGAATACTATACTGGCGTATGACATGACGGGTCGTACGCAAGTTGTGTATAGGCGTATTTTGTGTTTTAGCAGCGTTTTGCTGCGGCTATTTGTAAGGTTAAAGAGGCGGCCGGATATGAAGGCCGCTCTATCCCTGACAATTTTAATATGTTTCTTGATGTTCAGTCTACGGTCTAAGGTGACTCCAAGATATTTTACTTCTGACACCCAGGGAATGGGTTTGTCGAAGAGGGTTATTTTACTGAATCTGTTAGGGCGATTCGAGTTTTTGTGATTGAACTGACCAAGACCGCGTTGCTCTTTTCAGGATTTATGTCGATCCTCCATTTCCTAAACCACTCGCTTAAGGCGGTGGCCGCGACTTGGAGGCGAATGTAGATTCTCGATGCGTTCCGCAGTTCCGCAGTTCCGCGAAGATCCGCATGGTATCGTCGGCGACTAAGGCCAATTCTACCTTTTTATTTGGGTCTTTTGGGATATCGCTCGTATAAAGCGTGTATAGTGTGGGCGAGAGGACCGAGCCTTGCAGAACGCCGGCTTTTAAGTCTCTGCTGGAGGACAGAGTGCCCTCGACTTTGTAGCGGAAGGTGCGATTCGACAAGTAGGCTTGTATGATGTGCACAAGCCTGTCTGGCATACCGTAGTTGTATAGCTTGTATATCAAGCCATTGTGCCAGACTTTGTCGAACGCTTTCGCGACATCGAAGAAGAGTGCTCCTACCTTATATTTGGGGTTATCATTTAGGCGCTCGAGTATGTGCTCCGTGAGGCGGTGCACTTGCTGAACGCATGAGTGCTTAGCTCTAAAGCCAAACTGCTCATCAGGAATGACATTTAGTGACTGAGCGCTGTCCTTGAGGCGGATCAGAATTATGCGCTCGTAGATTTTCCCCAGTGCGCTGAGGAGACTGATGGGCCTATAGCTAGAGGCCTGTTTTTTCGGTTTCCCGGGTTTATGGATCCCTATTACGTGGGCCTCCTTCCAGGAGTCTGGAAAGGTGCAACTTGTGAGAAGGGCATTGAAGATTGCTACTAATAGTAATAGCAACGAATTTGGGAGAGTTTTAACTAACCTATTTGACTCCTGGAGCCTTACGTACCCTAAGGTTTTTAATTATGCCCTTAACCTCTTCGAGTGAGGTAGGCGGGAGAGGTTCACCCGTTAGTGGCTGCGTCATTTTCCGCGATACGAAGTCGTCCACATTCTGAATGTGTACGGGAACCGTGAGTTGTGTGCTTGGAGAGCACTGACTTTCGAAGCTGTCGGCTAAATATTCGGCTTTTTCCCTATAGTTAAAAGCTATTGAACCGTCGAGACTGACCAGGGAAGGCATAGATACGACAGAGTCGGACTTCATCGACCTCGCCAACTGCCAGTAGGCAGTGTGCGAAGGCGTGATTTCCGACATTAGCTTGTCCCATCTTTGCCCCCTCAACTCAGCCATGCGCTGTTTAACCTCCCTTTGGAGTTGGCGCATCCTAACGCGGTTTGCGTCAGTCCTATACCTGTCGTATGGCCTATTGGCAGCATTTTTCTCTCTCAACAGCTGTCTGAGCTCAGCAGGCAACTCAAAGCGGCGGTCATTTGCCGCTTTGACCCGCCTGGAGGATACACTGACGGCGGTTTTTAGGTGAGAGGTGAGATGAACGACGGCGGCAAGTGCCGTGTCTTTATTATCAATGACCTCCGGTATGTTTGCTAACTCCGGGGAATCCGTAGACTCGAGATATCCTCGAGTTTTGGTCAAAGTGACCTCTGCGTGCGGCTGCCCTAGCTGCATTATGACCGGTCGGTGGTCTGAATTAAGTTCGTGATGAACTTCTATTTTCGCAAGAGGTAGCAATACATTCTTTAAGAGAGCTATATCGAGAATGTCCGGATTCTGGTTCCTCTGCGCGGGTATTCTAGTTGGCTCGAGGGGACCTATAATATCAAAGTTTAGGTTTATACTTAGAGTTAGGAGGGCGAGTCCATTGTTATTTTCATTTGCGGCGTTCCAAGCAGAGTGCTTGCTGTTTAAGTCTCCCGCTATTAACACCGAGTCGCTTAAATTTAGCAGTGCCTCGATGTCGCCCCTTAGAATTGTTTTCGAAGGCGGGAGATAAACCGATATCACAGTGATGGGCTGATGGCCTGTCATTGCGATCTTGCAACCGGAAGCTTCCATGTTGTAATCGTGGCTGAAATAGTCTAGGCCGATAGTGCACGGCTGTTGGTAGGGGGATCCTGAAAGCCATATAAAGGTAAGCATTAGCTTGGTTTGCGGTGGTTCCGCATAAACTCTACACGACCTCAGTACGTACCCCCGTTACACTCCTCATTTCTAATGTTAAGCAGCCCCAGCAGAAAAGATTGCAGTATTTTTATAACTAACACACCTTGTCACCTTGAACAATTAAATGAGAACTCACCTCAGCGGCGGTATCAAATGGCACTTAATCGTAATAATACCTTTTTTAATAGAACGTGGTGCGGTCTTTTGTAGTAGCTCATAGCACAGTGCGCACAGAAACGTTAACCCTTTAAAATGGCACAAACGAGGAAGCGTTCGCGTTTCCGAGTTATGCCAAGCGCTTCCGAATTAGGGGTCCGTGAGTAACGGCGTGCGGACTGTGCGAATTAATTTATATTATTATACTAGCTGCCCACCGTAGCTTTTTATTTAACTAATACTTAACGCGGAATCCTAGTTATGTTTCTAAAATAAAAGTAGCCTATGTTACACCTTATAACATTATCTATATGTTAATGAAAGTCCTGTTAAAATCGGTTAGCCATTACAGAGATTAGCCGGAACAAAGAGCAGTCAGACAGACAGACAAAAATTGTTAAAAATATTATTTTCGTGTATACATGTAGTAGTACAAAACTGTTAATTAAATATTTCAAAAAATCACTCCAATTTTATTTAAATGTATAGATATTATTGTATATTATTTTATTTGTTAAATGAGTAGTAGGATGCAACGTCACAATATTGATTTAAAAGAAAACATTAATTATTCGATTTTTAAGGTTGTTGAAATATGCCATAAGTCACGAACCGTATAGCAAAATTTTAACAAAAGGATCCGCTTATATTATTATTTTTAATCATTTTCAGCTCGACTGTTAATCTGTTAAATAGCCTAACCGCCTGATAACGAGTGCAGTGTTAATTTATATTGAGGTTTGTCTATATTTTGTTAGTAAGATCCTTCCTTCTGGTCCCATGCAATCGTTTCGTCTATTTGAAAGTTGTTACGGTATTTTAAAACATCTGTTACTAGGACCAAGATATACTGACTAGGTTCACTGAGAATACCTACATTCTTGAAATGGCTACAAAAGCTTATCTAACATTTTAGTTTTATATATTGTCCTATAACGTGTCTTATTACGCATACAGTATTTTCATATTTTTACTAAACAATAATTGTTTTTTTAATTATTTGCACGCACATAGTTTTTGTCGGTTGACGGACGCTGAAAAACTAGTCTGGTACAATGTTACACGATTTCTATTGTATTAGCGCCCCATCTATCCAGACTATGTATAATTAACATGTTCAGGAGCCGAGTTAGAAATGCCCTTAGGAGATTTTAGTTTTACATTGGAGGCAGTAGGAATTACAAAAATAATTCGCATGTTAAACGGAACAGTATTTTTTATTATATGTAACAAATATGTTTTGTTCTATTAAAACAGTACAACTAACTAATTTGCAACAACATCTTACCGGAAAAAAATAAAACAACATAAAATAGGTTGGGGAAAAAGTTTCTTCGTATTTTTTAAGAAATTTAACAGTGGTAGAGCCACGCATCAGCTTTTGTTGTTGCATGAATGGGCCGGCTCGACCGGGGAAAGTACCACGACCTCACAGAATACCGGCGTGAAGTAGAAGTCTAACAAACTTCTTTCGTTTCCATACACCCCTCTCCCACAATTCGGGGGGGGGGGGCATCTAGGGAGGCAACGAATCTGCTATGAAAAAAAATTACAACATTTTTAAGATAGTTAATTTACTTTTAACTAGTAGTAGTGAATTACATTTTGTTCGATAAATTTTTGCCTGTTATCGAAATTTTGGGGCTTCTGATCAAAATACCGCGACAATTGGTTTTGGCTGTCCTCTCGTGATGTTAACCTGACACTGTCTAAAGAATTCTAAAGAGACCGAAACAGGTGAAAATTTGAAAGTACAAGGTCAGGACTATACGGTGGATGCATTAACACCTCCCAGCCAGCTCTCTTAATTTTTCCATAGTGGCTAAAGATGTGAGGCCGGGGTTGATTAATTTGGGCCGCTTTCTCTCAATTTCAAAATCGATGGTCCTGCCTGGTGTATAAAAACCCATTGGTATGAGCCTGCCAACTGGGGATCGAACTCGGGTCTATTGACTCGAAATTCCGACCACCCAACCACTCTGCTATCGTGAGCTCGTGAGGTAATATCGAGCTATTATCATTATTCATTATGAGTTCACATCTACATTCATTCGTTCATTTTGGTATATAAATAGTTACATAATGAATAAACTTGTTTTAATTATTTTAAGTTAAACATGCTATATGCTGTCTAATATATATAGCTTTGTTTATGGTAAGATATTTAGAGCTAAGTATACGAGTTTTTAGTTTTCAAAAGAAAAGTTTTTAAAGAAACCAAGTCAGTTGTAACTGCGTTGCCAAGATAAGGTAAAACATTAATTAAGCGAGCAGAATTGCAAGCTAGCCGTGCCCGTATATTTATGAAGTATAAATGTCGTTTGACGCCTTAGGCAAGTTTGAACTACAATATCCCGCACATATGCAATGTAATAATTTAAGCAAATAACATTTGATCAATATTCAGATAGTAACAAAACGTATATATATTTAATAATAGGTTTAAAGTACATATGCGACGAAAATGTGTTTCAACAAATCTTGTCTAATAAAAATTCCATTTCGTAGACTAGGTTTATCATAAATCATGTATAGATTATAGAGTAAGCAATTAGTTATCGAAGTTTTATTCCATAAACGATGCGCAGTAGAGGGTAAAATTCATTAAACGTATTTTCTAAACTTTGAGTATATTAAAAAATATTTAAAATTTGTATCTTTATATTTTCTTATTTTTACTTTCGAAGGTTAACATCAAACCTTTAAATAAATAAAATAAATATCTTCACGCAATTCCCAATACAGGGGTAGACAGAGGTCTAACTAGACAATTAAGTCCCTTCGACCCACCTTCCACCAAAGATATTTTCGGGACAAATTGACAGGTGGGGAGCCTGTCGCCGTCTTTATGTCTAAGCCAATGATAAATTCGTATATAAGTTTTTGAAAAAAACATACACGGTACGAGCCTGCCACCTGGGGATCGAACTCGGGTCTATTGACTCGAAATTCCGACCACCCAACCACTCTGCTATCGTGAGCTCGTGAGGTAATATCGAGCTATTATCATTATTCATTATGAGTTCACATCTACATTCATTCGTTCATTTTGGTATATAAATAGTTACATAATGAATAAACTTGTTTTAATTATTTTAAGTTAAACATGCTATATGCTGTCTAATATATATAGCTTTGTTTATGGTAAGATATTTAGAGCTAAGTATACGAGTTTTTAGTTTTCAAAAGAAAAGTTTTTAAAGAAACCAAGTCAGTTGTAACTGCGTTGCCAAGATAAGGTAAAACATTAATTAAGCGAGCAGAATTGCAAGCTAGCCGTGCCCGTATATTTATGAAGTATAAATGTCGTTTGACGCCTTAGGCAAGTTTGAACTACAATATCCCGCACATATGCAATGTAATAATTTAAGCAAATAACATTTGATCAATATTCAGATAGTAACAAAACGTATATATATTTAATAATAGGTTTAAAGTACATATGCGACGAAAATGTGTTTCAACAAATCTTGTCTAATAAAAATTCCATTTCGTAGACTAGGTTTATCATAAATCATGTATAGATTATAGAGTAAGCAATTAGTTATCGAAGTTTTATTCCATAAACGATGCGCAGTAGAGGGTAAAATTCATTAAACGTATTTTCTAAACTTTGAGTATATTAAAAAATATTTAAAATTTGTATCTTTATATTTTCTTATTTTTACTTTCGAAGGTTAACATCAAACCTTTAAATAAATAAAATAAATATCTTCACGCAATTCCCAATACAGGGGTAGACAGAGGTCTAACTAGACAATTAAGTCCCTTCGACCCACCTTCCACCAAAGATATTTTCGGGACAAATTGACAGGTGGGGAGCCTGTCGCCGTCTTTATGTCCAAGCCAATGATAAATTCGTATATAAGTTTTTGAAAAAAACATACACGGTACGAGCCTGCCACCTGGGGATCGAACTCGGTTCTCTTGACTCGAAATTCCGACCATCCAACCACTCGGCTATCGTGTCTTATTCAAGCTTAACGTGACTTAATTAAAAGATTACGTATACTTTTTATTCTATGACGGTCAACGTTACACCAATAACTAAAATGTGTATGAAATATAACTATGTCTTTATAGTAACATAAATCTAAATAAGAATAATTACGCTTTTTGTGTGTTCATGGCGAAAAATATTCAAAAATTCGTCTAGAGCCATATCAGAAAACTGATCAAAATGGGTGGAAACGCAGTAATTTCGATACAGGAAGATGACCGTTCACACTGCCGTCCGTTTCGTAGCTGAAGCCCCGAGATTATTCTGAAGACATTTTATATCAGAAGTCAAATGACATTGTCAACACATAGTAGTCAAATCCGCTCTGTCACTTCCTGTATCGACCCCACTCAAGCGCACCACTTGATGTTTCCGAAGACTTTTAATAGATGGCGTTGTAACCAAAATAGTTGCATTATCTTGATTCTGCGACACGGCCATCCTACGAAGCACACGTCTTCGTGTGATATTCTGAAACAAAAGAAAACTCTCACACATTACCTCGGTTTGACTCTTTACCACAAAAGAAACAAACTCTTTTTTTACTCTTGGGTCGATAAAAACTCTCTCTTCAAACTACTTCTTTAGATTCAAATAGCTAGACATAATCCTATGATTATGGCTAGGTATAGGTAGTGACGCTATTGTCACTACCTTTACAACATTGAATGTCTCTACATGACACAAATAATGAAAATCAAAGAAAATCACTTTCATTAATGAACCAAAACAGAGCATACACAATTCATAAAACCGTAAAAAGAAACTTCACATTTACCACAAATTAACACAGCCGTAATATTTCATTCACCGGTTTAATTATCGTGTACACATCATCGCGCATCTCCTCTTGAGATCGCCCAGTCCATGCATCCCCACCTGGGTCACACAGTCCGCGCATCCCCAACTGGGATCGCCAAGTCCAACGACTCTACGGTTTCCTCCGAAACTCGACCTACACGAAATCTACACGCGTACCGCGTATCCACGGACTACCGTTCCACATGGTAGCTACCAATTTCTACTGGACTACGGCTACTTAATAGACTGGTACGGTCCACTATTCCCCAAGGCTCTCACGGACTCTACACAACAATCCACCAGAATGAAATATTACCTAACCAAGTCTCAAGCAGACTCATGTTGCTCATCTTCCGGAATGGTCTCTACATTGTCGGTCTAACTTGTGATTTGCTCTGTTTCGGGCATTCGTCTAAGCCTATCGTGAGTGTAATTGCATGTACGCCTAAAGTTTAGTGTCTGTAGTGTGTATGGGTCTCCGTCTAGTACCATCATAACTTTTAAAGAACCTCTATACCTATGATCAAGCTTTTTTTTGGTTTCGTTTTTATTCTGTTAGAGTCACAGTTTCTTAAAGTCTTTTAACATTAAATTTACAAGAAATAGTTTGTTTAACAAGCGTACATTCGGCTCTAGAATCGTAATAAAAATGAAACTGCTCACCAGAGTGATGGACGGATCCAGCAGTCGCGTTCACATGTAGATACCCACTCTTCTTTCAAAAGAGCAACCACCGTACCGTCGCCCGCTTCCCTAGAAGGTAGACGTAAATCCGTTCTCGCAGAAGGTGTCCGCATTGCTTGTGTAATCGCCAAGGAGTTGCGGTTCTGCTGCTCCAACAGAAAACGCCATTATTCCGTTTCCGTATCACTTTGAAATGTATATATAACCCTACACAGCCGAGGTAGAGTCCCAGGGAAAAAGGTGTCGGTATTTTTGTTTCATATTTTTTTTCATCACCTTTGATGCGGCTGAGGTGGGGCCGCATGGGGGAGAGGAGTGTCAGTATTGCGATCACTGTCCGCCACCGCCGAAATGTGATCGGTGCCGGAGCCAAAATCTTGATCCACCGTGTGGTGACGGTTCGGCTGCCGCTCTCACAATAACCTACCTTTTTTATCAGCCTGGTATGGCCTCCGAGTATCCATGCAAGCCCGAAAAGACCAGTTCTTGCTCTGCGGGCACTATTTATACGTTATTTCTATACGTAAAAAAAGGAAGAGCCAATTTAAAAATATAACGACTCGAACTAAAAGTGTGGTAAATTCTTCTTCCGATTTCAAGTTTTGTTTGGATAAGAATTTACCTATTATATCTAAGCTGGGAAAAGATAAATTAATTACAGGTGAATGCCGACAAAATTTAATACCAAATTGAAGCAGAATTGTGACGAGTAACAAATACAAAGCTGTTTTGTACTGTGATCGTTTACTCGGTTATCGTGAATTTCAGAAATGTCTCCATTATAAGAGAAGCTTGTAGTGTGCAGCATAGACTAAGTAACCAAAACGAGTAAATAAACTGATTAAGAGAAAAATAATTAAAACTCATACATTTGACAGCCGGATTAGATATCGCTATGTCCAATGTTTTACGTTCCGTCAAATCAAATGTTTTATCGCTACGAAATTTTCTCAACATTTATCTTAGTTGACATTTATTACACTAAACTACAAGCTCACTTTTATATTAGGGTTTAGGAACCGTAAAGATAAATCGTTATTTACTATCACGTGTGTGAACATCTGTCACAGTAGTCAATTCTAATTAAATTTGTTGATTTTAATTGAAGGTGAAAAATGTGGTTTTCATTAAATAAAAAAAGGTGGAGAAACAAAAATGTCTAATTAATTTTTTTTGCATAATTCGCAAGGCCCAAAAACTTAAATTTGTAATTTTTATTCCTACTTTTCTAATTTTTATAAAAGAACGTTCCAGACTATTTTCGAATATTCTTCAACATTCTAAGAGTAATCCATGATATTCTGAAATAATGTAAAATTCTCAAATGGTACGAACTATTTTAGGAATTTTTGGAGGGCGAAACTTTTAACCCCTACATCTTTAAAAGCATCAACTGAGGAAAAAACGGTAGCTTCCTTTATGGATAGCGGACAGAGGGCTACCACACCACACAACTCCCTTGACAGTACTCTCTTTTTAATAGCTTGTAAAATTCTACTACAGGGATAAACCTCTCCCGTAATAATAAGGGGTTTGACAATATCTTCACGCTTGGCAAGCGAATTGGCGATCGCTGCATTTTAGACGTTGTTCTTGACCGTCACCGGTCTTTTGAATTTTGATTTGATATTTTTCGAGACGTTTACACCGCCTATAATACACGGTATTACTACTCTGTACCTATTACTAACGTTAAAGGGTACATGAGCTGTCTTGAAAAAATATTTCTTTAAACATAAATAGTTGTCTGAAGTATATTTTCTTTTAGTGTGCAATATGTAGTTTTGTTCAAAGAGAATGGGTAGAATAAAGTATGTATTTGTAAAAATTACCGGTCATGTAAATTTCCTTATCATTAAATCTTGTCATATACAATATGGTGACTACGTTAAATATTCTCATATATCGGTTTCATTCGATACCCACTTACAAAATATTAACTACCATTATATTTATTTTTTGTGACTTCATTGTAAAATAATCACAATTTAAAAATAAAGATTTTAAACTGGGCAATAACCACATTAAAAAAATTATACTAGTAATAAGTAATGGCGGTAAACCAAAGTTTCTTACATATTGTTTCAATTCCAAATTTGAATTCGGAGAGAAAGGACCTTTTTATTTTTAACCTTCTTTATGGCCAGACTAGTTACTACTTGCAATAGTATATAAAGCAGAACACGTTACATGTGAGAAACTGGTTAGGGGCATTACCAAAGTGTCCTAAAATCTTTCGGCAATAAAATTTAATACATGGATAAGGCGAAGATGAAGAATAATAAATTAGTTTACAAAAAACTTGTTTCGAATAATATGCCAACGTCTCATTAACGACTGCGATGTACCCATAATCCACATTTTAGTGTGGCACATCTCTAGAAGTTTAGTTTATTGATCGTTGCATTTAATATTTGCGCGTCACTTTGTACGTTTGGATGTTTGATATATAATTTAAAAAATTTACGTGCATTTTGTATCCTCTTGAGAACTTTTTTATCTAGAAAGATAATTAAAAGTATTAAGAATAAAACACTATTTATATTTTTTTTACTTATCGGCCGGTAATAAGGCTTAGACTAAGGTTACCTTAGCCAATCGAAAAAGAAGAGATTCTCTTTGTGACAATGAACAAAATATTTTGTAAAAAGGATATAATTTCCGATAGTAGTCATTCGTTTCTAAAAATAATTTTGGTGTAAAAATTTTACAATATTCCTGTGAGCAATAGATAGATAAATTAGTTATACAATATGTAACATATATTTTTTGACGACTCAGATATTATTTTAGACTTTAGAATAGTTACGGCGCTAGTTCTCAGACAATTAAAAAAATCGTCATAATATATACTATAATGACTGATTAAAACACAGATTTAAAAATAAAATCGTACAGACAGGCACACAAATTTTATGTCTTTGTATTGATTACCATTGTAATATGGCTTAATTGCGACTTACAGTGTCTTAAGTCGAAATATGCAACACAGTCATTAGCTCACAGTGACGGGCAGCAGAAGCACGCCCATCTGCCTTATTATGACCTGCTATGTTTTAATGGTTATACCGCGATCTGTCGTTCAGCAGTGCCAATATAAAAGATTGTTTCTTTCAGTTAACACAATCAATGTTCAATATATATATATATATATATATATATATATATATATATATATATATATATATATATATATATATATATATATATATATATATATATATATATATATATATATATATATATATATATGTATATATATATATATACATATATATATATATACATATATATATATACATATATATATATATATATATATATATATATATAGACAATCCGAATAAGTTAATCAGTGATGCTCAACATAAAATGGATTTAGCAGAAAAGGTGTTGTCATCTTTACAATCGATAAGCATGTTTCCTTGGGTGGTAACGGAACGAAATTGCACTAATTTAAAATAGGGTGTTTTCAGGGAAGGTAAAAATTTACCCGATAAATTACAAAACTAACTTGGCCAGAACAATATTAAACCAGGGTGTTTACACTTGACAGGGAAGTAAAAGATATGTCCGATAAATCATAGCTATATTATTAGTGGTTGTATCGCTTCATGAAAGCCTCCGAGACAACGGGCTTAGATAAATAAATATATATCTTTGTGCCATTCCCAATACAGAGGTAGACAGAGGTCTAGTCTATACAATTACATCCCTTTGACCCACCTTCCACAGAAGATATTTTGGGACAACGTGACAGGTGGTGAGCCCGTCGTCGTCTTTATGTCCAATCCAACGATGTAATTCGCACGCAAGTTTTTGAAAACCCCATTGGTATTGGCCTGCCACCTGGGGATCGAACTTGCGTCTCTCGACACGAATTCTGATCGCCCTACCACTCGGCTATTGTGACTTGTAACTATCTTGTGACAATCGTGACGGGCTTAGATGGATGAGGATTTTCCCATCGCTTTTTACTACATACGGCACATCCCACTGTAACATGCCCTTTTTCCGTTTGATACGTCTGGGATAAATGTTTCGGATTGTGATAGACGTTACGCTTGCCGGTACGTAGACGCCACGTACAGACATCCACCGACTAGATGGTCGGACGACTTGACCAAGGTCGCGGGAAGACGCTGGATGCAGGCCGCAAACAACCGGTCGTATTGGAAATCTTTACGGGAGGCCTACATCCAGCAGTGGACTTCTTGCGGCTGATATGATGATGATGATGATGATGATGATATATATATAATTTAAGACAGTTGTTAGACGCAAGCAGCTTGAAAAATCTGTACAATATTATCAAGGTGCAATACATATATATATATTTATGTATTGCACCTTGATAATATTGTACAGATTTTTCAAGCTGCTTGCGTCTAACAACTGTCTTAAATTGCCAAAGAGTAAGTAGTTTTAATAATGTCACTAGTCAATTAATCTCATGGCCATAAAAATTTAATCGCATCAAATATTTTGTCGTAAAAAAGTAGTTGTATATACACTTGGTCTAACTAATATTTTTTTTTTTTCGAGGATTTTTTTGTCGTGTCAATATTCGCGCATGTTGGTTTAGACAAAACGAAAACATGTCTGTGTAGACATAAAGCAAAGATTATATACATAATCACTACTTTTTAACCTAAAGGTGAATTCTCTATGCCTCGTGTTCTCGCCTCGCTTAACTGCGATCAACTTTACGAATTGTAGTGGGCGTTTTTAATATCACCACTATCTGTATCTGTAATCACACCTGCTTGCAACATAAAAAGCGTCATTTGTTCGCTGTTAAAATTATTTGTTAAGGCTACCGGTCGTTAATTTTTCCAATGACGTTGATTAATTTGTTGTCAGAGTAAATGATTGTAAAGAAATGGATGGGACAAATTTTTTACATACATTTATGATCGGTTATACATAACATTTAGATCCATATCATCTAAACTACTTCACCGATTTTGATGAAATTTGCAAAGGACCCTAAATTGAAATCAACGTAAGTCAATGAAAAATTAATGCATATCAATTTAATAGTTTAGAATTAATGCGTGGACAAACATACATAAAACGTTTTATTTCCATATTGTTTGTATACACACCTATAAAGTTGTGTATATTTGTTTCAAAACCTAGTGCACTGCACCTACAAAATACAATCTACGTGTTACAATACATGTGTTGTTGAAAAGTGTTTGCTGTTTTATTAAGTTTAAATATTTTATTCTAATATAGTTCTTTTGGACAGTAGCAGTGAATGAATACTAAGAATCATCTTTTTAAAATTTGCAGTAATTATAACTAACAAAAAAAGTAAGGGATTATAATGGTTATTCTTATTTTAATTTTTATTCTGTGTGTATTTAAAAAGTGCCGTGTGGGGTATCGGTGCCAGAATAATTAGTATCACCCTCTTTTCTTCCTGAGGGTTCATAAGGTACGACTAAGGGATAAACTTGATTACCAGACCAAAATTAAACTGTTCTCTGACGAATGGCAACATCTAATATGTCTATGTATTATTCACCCTAAGAAACTTGTTTATAATTCACTGGTACAATAAATATTTCATGCACAAAAATGGATTCACATGAAGTTGTGGAATGAAGCATCGAGATAACATTTTACTACATAAATATGTTAATCCCCGTTTTTAATTGCATGATATCTCCAATATATGTATAAAATTTTGAATATATGAGATGGCGAAGTGCATAATAATTTACACGTTGGTTGGTAACATCGGTGTGTGTGTGTGTTCTTTATTTTGTAGAGATACCGACTACGGCTTGGTCCGACTAGACCGATTAGTCAGGTTGTGAAGAGGCCGACCAATCGGCCCATTAGTTGACAAGCCGATCTCGGTTTCGGTGGTTATGTATGGCTGGGTTAGGTTACCTTCAGTCGTACTCCTCATGTCTGAGGGTCGTGACCACGAGGTTAGGTTACATACGGTTATATATCAAATAACTTCGTTAGTCAGTATGTTTTTATGAACGAGTTATTGTTTAAAGTTTGATATTTTTTACAGCATATCTTATATCTTGCTTCCACGTTACTTACTCTTTTAATAAAAAAATCCCCTTAAATAAGAAAAAATATTTATAAATATTTTTTGAATATTGGAAGACATAATAAGGTTTCCTTATAAATTAAGATAGCAATTTTATGGATAATTGGAAAAGTGATTTTAGTGACCACAGATTTTATCAAAGGAAGGTTTTCTTTATATATATTTCTAAAATCCGCAAGACTGATTCTCACTTGAAAGATACTTGATTTACAGTGGAAGAGCCGCGCATCAGCTTTTGTTGTTGCATGGATGGGCCGGCTCGACCGGGGAAGTACCACGACCTCACAGAATACCGGCGTGAAGTGAAGTATAAGTACTGACAAACTTCTGCGTTTCGTCTGGTGATACAGGTAACCGGAGGCCCACACACCCCCCTCCCCCAATTCGGGGGCACTCTATGGCCGGCAACGCATCTGCAATGCCTCTGGTATCGCGGGTGTTCATGGGCGGCGGTAATCACTTACCATCACGTGAGCCACCTGTTCGTTTGCCTCCCTTTTATAAATAAAAAAAGTACTACTTACGAGAAATTATAATTATGCGTTTAGCAAATAATAGCAAAATAAAATAAATCAATGTTTATTCATGCATAGTCTCTGACGAAGGCCTTCTATAAATTGCTGCTTATGTATTGATTCTATATATATTGATTTTATTGAGACAACACACACAAAATAAGAAGCCCGACAGACAGCGCTTTCAGTCGCCCACAAGTCTTACTGACTATTCACCGTCCAAGAGGCATGTGCCTAATAATTTGTTACCAAATTATATTCAATTCCATAAATGTGGCATTGATGATTTTTGAAATAGTCGTCTAAATTAATTTTCGGTTCGTTGATCTAACTCTGGTCATAATCGCAATAGTTGTGATAAAAACCGCAAGAATGTTTTATGTTACTACACAATTTAGATTCGGTACAATTGTTTTTTTACGTATGGTTACATTTGGGTGAATTTTAATGTTTGTTTCTTTTTAATAGTGCTCAAAGTTGTGTTGGCAACAGACATATTGCGGTCACCCAGAACGCTACGCAATGTAGCAGTCAAGTGAAACAGAGATAGGGATGGGGAATTGTGAGCCGCCAAGGTACTTGTCGATAATTTTATTCAGTTGTGGGACATGCTACTTATTGTTTTTATTTATTTACATTTTATTACTTAACCTTTGCCGGTTGATCCAGGCATTGTAGTGCATTTTAGTAATAATTGTACAATGACTGAATGTACTGAATTAAATAAATATACTCTACTGTGTGGTTTCAGCATCCGAATAAAAAAATAAAGCCTATATTTTTCAAACCCATGTTCATATGATCAATCATATTTTCATGTAACTTTATATTATGTATATAATAATAATAAATAATATTATATGTAATGTCTAATAATAATATATGTAAAAAATCAGCTGTCTCAATATATTCATAAACATAATCTGCTTAGTTCATTACAGTCTGGACTCAGACCAGGCCATTATACTATTTCTGCTCTCTTCAAAGTCACTGGTGACATTAGGGCAGGCATGGAAGACACTATGGTTATAGTGTTAGTCTTAAAATGCCTTTAATAGCATCAACCATAACATTCTTTTATCCATTCTCTTCATTCTCATGATTTCTACGGAGGCACTTGAATGGTTCTATTCTTATCTTCGAGGGCCACAGCAATCGGTTCACATCGATGAATCCTTTTCAAGTTGGTGCGACATAAATACTGGCGTCCTTCAAGGTGGAATTCTATCTCCTTTGTTGTTTTCAATGTTCATTAATCTAATCACCGTTGATCTTCAGTGTTCGTATCATCTGTACGCCGATGACCTCCAATTGTATTCCCAGGCATCTGTCTATAGAGTTGCTACAGCTGTGGACAAGGTTAACAGTGACCCAGGATATATTATGAGCTGGTCCAACAAGTATGGTTTAACTGTTGATCCATCAAAGTGTGAAGCCATAATAGTAGGTAGTAGTCGGATATTGGGAAGGTTGGATACAGCAGCATTACCGCCGATAGTTTTCAATGGCACTGTTATCGAACTGTGTCCTTCGGTTAAAGACCTTGGCTTACACATTGACTCCACTCTCAGCTGGAAAGCCCAAGTCATGAACGTCAGTCAGAAAGTCACAGGTACCTTGAGAACTCTTTACCGCCTAAAAAACTTCCTCCCAACCCGAACTATCTATTATCTAACTATTATATATCTATTATCCAGACTCAAATTTTTGTCGTATCGATTATGGTGATGTGTGCTATTAGGACCTGAACTCAGATCTTCTTAATAAATATGATCGTCTTCTAAATAACTGCATTCGATTCATTTTCTATCTTCGTAAGTATGATCATGTATCTACTTATCGCTCCCAGCTTAAGTGGTTAACGATTCGTCAGCGCCGTAGTTTGCATGCTCTCACAACCCTTTATTATTTTTTGACATACCCTGTTCCTTCTTTCTACTTGTCTTCATACTTCCAATATCTTTGTTCTAACCATGACAGAACCCTCCGCTCGTCAAATAATCTCCTTCTCCAGTGTCTGCCATAGATCTAGCTTCGTCCGTTCTTCCTTCCCTGTTCAATCCGTCCTTCATTGGAATGCACTTCCTCACGAAATCAGGACATCTAAAAGTCGTTACTCGTTTAAAATGAAGGTTGAAGAGTATATTTTAAAAAGAATCACCTCAGTAATAATGTCACATATTTATAAATCATGTATATGTATATGTATGTATGTATGTATGTGTATATATGTATATGTTTATTATGTATCTGCGTAGTTTCTGTGTAACATATTTTTTTCTCGTCCTCCAGTTATAACACCTACTTCTTTTCATCTCTGCACCACCTAAAGGTTGGCTGGTAGGCCTCTGGCATTAAGTCCGCCTATATACACTTTCATGTATATGAAGTTTAATAAATAAATAAATAATGTAAACATAACTTTTATTGATCAAATTTTAGTTTTCGTATCAAGTTTAATTGTCGATAATTAGCCCGAAAAAAGAGACAGACAGACAAAAATTGAAAAAAAAATATTTAGGTGTATTTTTTACTACATGTATTCATGTACATCTAGTAAAAAACTGTTATTTCAATATTACAAACAGACACTCCAATTTTATTTATATGTATGGATTAAACACTAATGGCAAGTATGCGTAAGACTGAAATTATAGAATCAGAGACAGGAATGTGAATCCTGAATCCTGAGACTATATCAAAAAATCACCGTGTTTCTCAAAACTTATGTACGATTTTGCGTCGTTTGCTTAGAAACTAAGATCGTGACACGTTTCCTTCCTGAAATCAATTCCATAAGCTCGGAATGCGGATCAATAGAAGTAAATTGTTTAGACCTCAGACTACTCCAGTGAGCCTGGATCAGATCCTTCATATAACTCGATAACAGCGTTCTGTGGACCTCGTTTTATCTATTTATCTTTTCCCTATTTATTTTTTCTATTCATTATGTAACTTGCTTTAACAGTAAAAATGGTGAATTTTTAAAACAATAGTTTTTAATAAAATTACAATGACTTTATTTCGTGATATTAAAGTATTATTGTAGTCTACACGGCATGAAAACGCCAAAAATGGGCTTGAGCAAAAAGAATTCGAAAATTGCTAAATTATGTTCCGAATGAATATAATACCTTTGTTTACTCTTCTCAGTACTGACACCGGACCCAAAGTATACAATGTACTACTAGTATGGATGTGTAATGTGTACTATACATCTGCCTTGTCGGGTGTTCGTGACCGGGGAGAATGTTTTTATATATGTATTAAGAGGCCAATGTTAAAATATTTATTTCTTTCAACTTTTCTCTAAGAGACGTTTTTGAATTTAAATTGTAAATAGTGTAAATATAAATGTGAAATTGTAAATATTATTTTATAGTAATAATTCAATGGCTTATGATTTCGAGGGCGATTGAAAGTTTGCATTGGCACGTGGCGTCTTCAAAATAAAGACTATTTTGTTCAGCAGTGGGCATGGGAGAATTTACAGCCTCGTCCTATACCGCTCGCTTATTAGATCTTGCAGTCCGTGAACTAACAAGTTCGTTTAGGATGTGTTGCATGCGGTTAGGGAGGGCTATACGCGATACGCGCTAAGTTATCGTAAGTGAAAGTGGGTGTGCCGAGAGGCGTGGTCTCCAACGAAATATAATTAATTGTTAATATAAATTAGTTATGCTATTACACTAATGGAAGACTTTTTCCTCCTCCTTGTATAGTGATGACGTCACGACCTTACACATAGCTAACTAAACTACGAACAGGTCTTTTTTATTGTTTAAGTGGAATGTGTTTAAGATTACAGGCAACTACAGAAGAAATTTCAATATTAGGTGGAAAGAACAAGGAGTTTCCTATTTGCTGCACCTATTCCTCTCGCAGGATTCTTCAGAAGAAATTATCGAATGATTATCGTCTAACCTTGATTATTGTATTCGATCTATTTCTTCTTCAAATGCCTCATCACGATATAACATGGTATGGTGTTCTGAGGTAAATTGCGAGATTAATATCAAATACGTAGGTAGGTAAGGTAGATAAGGACATCGGCCATAAGCAGATGTCGAGTTAACCATCAAGATCATAGAAAGTCACTATAGCTGAGTGGTTGGGTGGTCGGAATTTCGAGTCAAGAGACCCGAGTTCGATCCCCAGGTGGCAGGCTCGTACCAATGGGTTTTTTAAAAACTTATGTACGAATTATATCGTTGGCTTGGACATAAAGACGACGACGGGCTCACCACCTGTCACGTTATCCCGAAAAATATCTTCGGTGGAAGGTGGGTCAAAGGGACTTAATTGTCTAGACTAGACCTTTGTCTACCCCTGTATTGGGAATCGCGTAAAGATATTTATTTATCATAGAAAGTCATCCTTTCATTAGATAGATTTCATAGAGCGTTACGTATTCTTGTATGTACGTAGGTTTAAGGTTCTTTGGTACTATCTTAAATTAAATTTCTAAATGCTTGCCATTAAAACAATAAAAATAATAAGGCTGTATATTTTGATAGTCCCAAATAAATCCAAATTTTAACCGGTGATCAAAACCCATGAAATTTTGGTAAGAAGGCTCTCACCGCACAAATACAACCAAACATTCGAAAAATCGTAGATTTCTTGTTTTATCACAAAACAAAATTACAGGTATAAACGATTACAAACATAAATTTACAGTTAGGGAATTGTCCGTAACGTATATCTACGTTTGTGTTCCACCACAACTAGCATACTTAGTCCTATTCGTCAGAGCTATGGTCGGTGCCTCCATAGTTTAGTAGGTTATGAACCCTCCGTGCGCGAGTCGGACTCGCATTTGCTCGATTTTTCTTTTTACTTTGTCTGCGACCTTGTGTGACGTGTACTGAAAAAGAAGTTATAGTAATTTTAATTAAAAGATAAAATTAAAAAAACATTAAGAATGTCTCTGTGCATCGTGTTCACGTTTAATTTCTTTACAAGCAATATATATTAAATAAGTAGTATTTTTATGAATTGTGGGTGACGGCCTATTCGTCAGTTCAGTGGCTACTGCACAGTACTGGTATTCCTGAGGTCACTTAGAATACCAACTCAGGGACCTCCGTAGCGGTGAACATCATCAAAAGTTTTTTGTTTAAAAGACAAGTACCTGTGCAGTGATGTTATTACCCATTTAAAGGGCATGGACTGTGTATATTTTTAATTTTGAATTAACTGTCGACCTAATGGTTGATGGTTCAAACGAAGATTGTTACAGACATATTATCACGTGACGACGTCAACTAGTGATCTATGAATTTGAGACGTGGTTCGCAACTGCATATAACGAAGCTTAAAGTTGCTCGGCGTGCTATAGTAAAGGCTTCTCTGTGTGATAAAATCCGTGACGAAGATACTCATACCGGAACCAGGGTAACCGACATAGTCGTAAGGAGCAGCTCGCTGAAGTGGCAATGCGCCAGCCACATAAACACAGCCACAAACTCTTAAAATTGACAATCATTGGAGAGGAAAGGTTCTCGAACATCATACAGGTAAACGCAGTATAGACCGATCCTCCAAAAGATGGAGCGATGGACTCCTCAAAGTAGCGGAGAGTCGATGGACGCAGATGGCATAGGAACGTTCTATGTTGCAATCTTTGGAGGAGGCCAATGTTCAGTAGTTGACATCTGATAGTGGAGGCAATTTTGAGCAAGGTTTAAGCAGTGGAATATTAATGGACTCTTATGATGACGATGTTGATGATTTTTTAAAATAGGATTTAATGAAAGATTTTAGAATAATCATATAATTTATCTTTGTATGTTTAATTTTCTTTGTATAAGCTTCAGTTAAATGCCGTCTGTTGATCTTTATTACTTCTATCACGTACTAATATTTAATTAAAGTAATTTATTTAAAAAAGATAGGCAATAATGATCTTGAGTGATATTTTCTTGCCTTGAACCGGTTATATTTCTATCTGTCTGCTGTTATTTCTGTCTTTATCTAGATTAAATTAAATCTTTTGTATATCTTGATTTTGAAACGGTCACTTTTTTGCCGCACATATCACAGTTCCTTTCTGTTTTGGTTTAAACGGTTGCAATTTTTTTTTGCTTTGCGCCGCAATTTATTTATAAAAAAAAAACCTAATTCCCAATACAGGGGTAGATAGAGGTCTAGTCTAGACAATTAAGTCCCTTCGACCCATCTTCCACCGAAGATATTTTCGGGACAACGTGACAGGTGGTGAGCCCGTCGCCGTCTTTATGTCCAAGCCAACGATTTAATTCGTACATAGGTTTTAGAAAAACCTATTGGTACGAGCTTGCCACCTGGGGATTGAAGTGGTCGGAATTTCGGGTCTCTCGACTCTAAATTCCGACCACCCAACCATTCGGCTATCGTGACTTTGCAATTTATTTATAAAAATAAATTATTAGTTTTACTGTGTTTCTTACTTAACTACTTACTAATTAAAGAACTAATAAGTTTCAAGTTCATGTAGGAATAAAGACACATATATAGATAGGGACAACATCACATACATTGCTCCGACCCCAATGTAAGAAGCTAAAATACTTATGGTATGGAAATCGGAAACAACGGAGACACTACAAACACCCGACTAGAGAAAATTTAGAAAAAATGGTTTTTCTACATTGACCCGTCCGCGAATCGAACCCGTGACCTCGACATGACGACACCTTGAAAACCAGTGTTTACGCCATTCATCCACGGAGGTCGCCATTCGTGAACGAGTGGCACATTTATTGATTCTTTATTGTGACACCTTAATAAAATGGTAAATTTAATGAGCAGACTATTGCCTAATGGCATTCTCTGCCAGTAAACCTTAGCCGAAATAGAGAATAAATGGCACAACTATCTGTATGTAAATTATATTTTATACTTTAATAACGTTCTTAACCAACCTTCTACTGAAACAACGTTTATCCTGTTCTTCTCTAAATAGGCATATCCTTTGCCTTTTAATTGATCAAGAAACTTGGCCCTTTAGCGTAACAAAATATGATTGTTTACGTTTATAAAAATTGAAAACAGTTATTCAAAACAACGAACGATAAATTTCAACAGAAGTAAAAATGTTTAAAAGTCTAATTAAATGACCCGAGTCATATTCATATGTAAATATAAACATCTTCACGCAATTCCCAATACAGGGGTAGACAGAGGTCTAGTCTAGACAATTAAGTCCGTTTGTTTGACCCACCTTCACCAAGATATTTTCGGGACAACGTGACAGGTGGTGAGCCCGTTGCCGTCTTTATGTCCATGCCAACGATATTACTCGTACATAAGTTTTTGAAAAACCCATTAGTACGTGCCGGACCGAACGAGATCGAACTCGGGTCTCTTGACTCGAAATTCCGACCACCCAATCACTCTGCTATCGTGACTTATATAAGACATATTCAATAATATAAAAAGGTTATTTTATCAATCAAAACCGATATGCACACTTAATTTAACATAAAAATACATTTACATACCTCATAAATCAAACCTTATAAATATAAAATATTAACAAAATATCACGATTAACAGTAAAAAATATTTAATCACTAACGATATGACAAAATATTTCGCTATTAAAAATGTAAATAAAAAAACCGGTTAAACAAAGACAAAATATCATATTTTTAATATTGAAGTTGTTTCTGTTTTACAAAATTTCTAATTAACACAAAAAGATTTCGTATATATTGCGAGATATTCAAAATCTCTTTAATTTTTTAACGCTTTTAATGTCATGTAAAGTATTTCGAATGTGCGCCGCGACACGTGTAGCGAAACAGAGACGCAACACGGACACAGAGTACGTGAAAGCGAGACCGCCGATACCTCGCGCTCCTACAATATATCTGATACTCAAAATTTTGTGTTCTGTAGGAATACATACATAGGTAGTGAACAGTAGTGATAATCGATACATATAATGTACGTTTCTTACATCGATTATTATCATCATCATCATATCAGCCGCAAGAAGTCCACTGCTGGATGTAGGCCTCCCCTAAAGATTTCCAATACGACCGGTTGTTTGCGGCCTGCATCCAGCGTCTTCCCGCGACCTTGGTCAAGTCGTCCGACCATCTAGTCGGTGGATGTCCGACGCTGCGCTTGCCGGTACGTGGCCGCCATTCCAGAACCTTTCTGCCCCATCGGCCATCGGTTCTACGCGCTATGTGCCCCGCCCACTGCCACTTCAAGGAGCTAATCCGCTGGGCTATGTCGGTGACTTTAGTTCTTCTACGGATCTCATCATTCTTAATGTGATCTCGTAGAGAAACTCCGAGCATAGCCCTCTCCATAGCTCTTTGAGCGACCTTGAACCTCGATTATTATGATATCCCACAATCGCTGACGGGGTAGCCAGTAAGAACAGATCGCCAAATGTCACAATCCTATATACATCTTTCGTTTCTTTCAGGTTCATCATTTCATTCACGCATGCAAGTCTTGGTATTCGAGATCTCTTGACTCTCTGAGCAATTGGCTACATGGTATTCTAAATTTTGTCTCCGCTTACCTCGACCCTTTTTATTATAAACTTTCAAGCTGTATATTTTTTCTTCGTTCGATCTTCACTCATTCTTATCTATTTCAGTAGTTCATTTTTATCATTTTTAAAACCTTAGCTTATACTGTCGATATAAGTTGAAATATTTCATTTTAATAAAGTTCAGTAAAAATACCTCCTCCGTTAGACGAAACAATTTTGAGATTGGGTCAAAAGTATATTATGTACACTCACCGTCGAAAAGTTCTCTAAAATCTCATAACGTGTTGCTAAGGGACATAAAAAGTATACATCTCACGGTTATCATTGTTGTATGTCTCAGTGTTACTCTTAATGTATCGTTCCTGCCTCGGTGAACGGTTACGCCTAACAAAACAGTCAAAATCTATTAAGCAGTGCAGCCTTTAAAAATTTAAATAATTTACATAATAAAATTACATATAGATTCACCCTTATCCCATGTTCATGATTCATGCTTGTCCTCGGTTGCTAAAACTAAAATCTCTGAAAAATCGGTTTGATAAGGTTTAGCTTTTTATAATTTTTGGCTAGCATCTTATACAATACTTCTAACCATGACAAACGTTCAATTTGTTGAGAATACCAGCAAGTATTAAAGCCCGCCACTCTGCGCACCAGGGACGCGCATCAGTATTATAACAGTGTGGTGCATTAAACTAATAAACTAAAACTACTACAAAACGGCCAGTTTAAGTACACCGTTGGATGTCAGCCACTTGCGTAAGGAGTACTTGCCATAAAGTTCATGCTCGGCAAGCGGATTGGCAATAGAAATACCAGACACCTTGCACGTTAAACGTTGCTGCTCCGTCTGTTTGATTTTGAAATGGTATTTTGCGAGACTGTTAACCCGCACATCTATCGTTATTCAATTGAATTTTCAGAGCTTTCCTCTAAGTCACCTTTTACACACCTAAGGAAAGAAAAGAGGTAACTTCCAGTAGGTTCCTGTAGGTTTTCAGTAGGTTTACGGTGGAGGTTTTGATGCGGTAACGAGGACTAATGTCAGGTAATTTGTAGTGATTTGTAGTAGACCTCCTGATCTTGTCACTAAACGGTTCCAGTTTGATAACTAGAAACTATCTGGTGTAAAAACTACTGCAAGTAAAACAAAAAAATATAAATAAAATGGCCAAAAACCTGCAATTTGTATAAAATTTCGGTTCGAGTCAGCAGTCGGTTTGAGCCAGCAGATATGAGATTTTTTTTTTAATGTTTGTTAATACTTAAACTTGAATTCTTTTATACTTTGTTTTGGTATGCACATAAATTATACACGTAACTATCTAATTGTGTAATTGAGTGTTGTTTCAAATTATGTAACCCTCTTAATTAATTCGTTTATTTAAAATATTCACACCGTTCCCAAAAAAGGGGTAGACAGAAGTCTAGACCATTGTCCTTTCGATCCACCTTCTACCGAAGACATTTTTAGGACAACGTGACAGGTGGTGAGCCCGTCGTCGTCTTTATGTCCAACCAACGCCAAAAATGTATAAATCGTACATAAGCTTTTTTTGGAAAACCCCATTAGAACAAGCTTGCCTCCTGGGGATTTTTTTTATATAGTCACTCCGATAAGTGGTTATACTACCGCCTGGTAGTTGCGGTACGATACTTAATAGATGCATGAATCTTTGGTTCTGTGCCTCATTCTGATTCCTCGTTATACTTATTCAAATTGTATGTAGTATTTTTGTGTCGACTATTTAGGATATATTCATTTGTCGAACGGTAAGAACTTGAAACTGCAAAGAGAGCATAATTATGTGTATATTTTAAATTATACTCTATTGTAGTTTCAAATTTCAATTCAATACAGGTTCTTCAAATTGTACACATATTATGTTCATCATATACACGTAACCGGGAAGCGAGAACAAAACACTAATTAATAAATTATTAAAAATATAAGTAATGAAAATTATATCTGGCTAACAACTAAATTCCTCATTACACGAATACTCAATTTTTACCAGTTTTATATACCCAACATAGAAAAACGTACACATAAAAAATTTAAAAAACTAAGGCATTGAAATTAGTGGTCGAAATAATTTTAAATTATTTAGAACTAATAAAACATGCATTATGGTATATGTTAATAAATAATAACATGTTAGAGTGAAACGGAGTGGACGGCAGCTTTGCCTCTAGTATACGAAAAAGTTTCGCCACAAGTCGAGATGCTACGAGATATATCGATATCGAGCCGAACGGAACGATTATAAGCCTTATTCGTTTGAATAAAATATACAGTGAATGACATTTGTCGTCAGGGGCGATTTTCCTATTGTCATAAACAATTGTTTCCTTATCAGGTCATTGATACATTGACAGTTGTTTGTGGTGCAGATGCCAAGTTTATGAGATCAATATTGATATTATATGATTATTTTCAATAAAAAACCTTTTTATTTAATTTAATAAATAACTTCATGTATATTCCACAATGGAGTAGCCCGAGAGAATACATCGCCAAGGGTCACGATACTTACGTGCCTTTTTATTTGATAAATATAAAATAAAAATAAACGAATGAAAACAACATGTATTCCGTTTCATCCTATACAAAAAAAAATATTGCTTAATTGTTTGAGGAGTGATAAAACTTTCGCATTCGTTGAAGTTTCTTTTCGAAAGTCCCTTTTCCTCATGAATATTTCCGTCATTTTGTGTCATTTTCAAATATTGTGGTAGAGATCAAATTGAAAACTGATGGAGAAAAAATACATGGATAATACAGCCAGCCGCGCGAGGTTGTCATCGTCTGGTCATCTCCACTTAAATACAAGACGAATATCAGGTCAATTTCCGGAATTGCCATTCAATAAACTGGCTTAAACATTCAATATTGCCTCCAGACCTCACAGATCAAGAATCGGCTGTTCGCCTGCTGCCGCCTGGCGACCGCAGTGACACACGCCCGTCGCCGATTCGCAGGGCAGACTTCGTCCGCGATCGCGGTTCAGAAAAGATGCACCGATCACGTCAGGCGACGCATCAAAACGACACTTCAGACAACATCCGTCACTCGTGCCAGCCAGACCTTGATATTTTTTAGACCAGTTCACCCAGCCGGACCATCAGGAATACTGAATAGCCACATTACGCCATTGTGCGATCGATTCACTGGTATCGTCGTTTATCGAATCGAGACCAAGACAACCGATACAAAGACAAAATATCATATTTTTAATATTGAAGTTGTTTCTGTTTTACAAAATTTCTAATTAACACAAAAAGATTTCGTATATATTGCGAGATATTCAAAATCTCTTTAATTTTTTAACGCTTTTAATGTCATGTAAAGTATTTCGAATGTGCGCCGCGACACGTGTAGCGAAACAGAGACGCAACACGGACACAGAGTACGTGAAAGCGAGACCGCCGATACCTCGCGCTCCTACAATATATCTGATACTCAAAATTTTGTGTTCTGTAGGAATACATACATAGGTAGTGAACAGTAGTGATAATCGATACATATAATGTACGTTTCTTACATCGATTATTATCATCATCATCATATCAGCCGCAAGAAGTCCACTGCTGGATGTAGGCCTCCCGTAAAGATTTCCAATACGACCGGTTGTTTGCGGCCTGCATCCAGCGTCTTCCCGCGACCTTGGTCAAGTCGTCCGACCATCTAGTCGGTGGATGTCCGACGCTGCGCTTGCCGGTACGTGGCCGCCATTCCAGAACCTTTCTGCCCCATCGGCCATCGGTTCTACGCGCTATGTGCCCCGCCCACTGCCACTTCAAGGAGCTAATCCGCTGGGCTATGTCGGTGACTTTAGTTCTTCTACGGATCTCATCATTCTTAATGTGATCTCGTAGAGAAACTCCGAGCATAGCCCTCTCCATAGCTCTTTGAGCGACCTTGAACCTCGATTATTATGATATCCCACAATCGCTGACGGGGTAGCCAGTAAGAACAGATCGCCAAATGTCACAATCCTATATACATCTTTCGTTTCTTTCAGGTTCATCATTTCATTCACGCATGCAAGTCTTGGTATTCGAGATCTCTTGACTCTCTGAGCAA
The DNA here is from genome assembly GCA_029286605.1 of Sericinus montela. Taxonomy (NCBI): domain Eukaryota; kingdom Metazoa; phylum Arthropoda; class Insecta; order Lepidoptera; family Papilionidae; genus Sericinus; species Sericinus montela. The sequence continues at coordinate 278,658 of JAGSMR010000111.1, read as the reverse complement.
TTGGCTACATGGTATTCTAAATTTTGTCTCCGCTTACCTCGACCCTTTTTATTATAAACTTTCAAGCTGTATATTTTTTCTTCGTTCGATCTTCACTCATTCTTATCTATTTCAGTAATTCATTTTTATCATTTTTAAAACCTTAGCTTATACTGTCGATATAAGTTGAAATATTTCATTTTAATAAAGTTCAGTAAAAATACCTCCTCCGTTAGACGAAACAATTTTGAGATTGGGTCAAAAGTATATTATGTACACTCACCGTCGAAAAGTTCTCTAAAATCTCATAACGTGTTGCTAAGGGACATAAAAAGTATACATCTCACGGTTATCATTGTTGTATGTCTCAGTGTTACTCTTAATGTATCGTTCCTGCCTCGGTGAACGGTTACGCCTAACAAAACAGTCAAAATCTATTAAGCAGTGCAGCCTTTAAAAAATTTAAATAATTTACATAATAAAATTACATATAGATTCACCCTTATCCCATGTTCATGATTCATGCTTGTCCCTCGGTTGCTAAAACTAAAATCTCTGAAAAAATCGGTTTGATAAGGTTTAGCTTTTTATAATTTTTTGGCTAGCATCTTATACAATACTTCTAACCATGACAAACGTTCAATTTGTTGAGAATACCAGCAAGTATTAAAGCCCGCCACTCTGCGCACCAGGGACGCGCATCAGTATTATAACAGTGTGGTGCATTAAACTAATAAACTAAAACTACTACAAAACGGCCAGTTTAAGTACACCGTTGGATGTCAGCCACTTGCGTAAGGAGTACTTGCCATAAAGTTCATGCTCGGCAAGCGGATTGGCAATAGAAATACCAGACACCTTGCACGTTAAACGTTGCTGCTCCGTCTGTTTGATTTTGAAATGGTATTTTGCGAGACTGTTAACCCGCACATCTATCGTTATTCAATTGAAGCTAGCTTTCCTCTAAGTCACCTTTTACACACCTAAGGAAAGAAAAGAGGTAACTTCCAGTAGGTTCCTGTAGGTTTTCAGTAGGTTTACGGTGGAGGTTTTGATGCGGTAACGAGGACTAATGTCAGGTAATTTGTAGTGATTTGTAGTAGACCTCCTGATCTTGTCACTAAACGGTTCCAGTTTGATAACTAGAAACTATCTGGTGTAAAACTACTGCAAGTAAAA